>MQUG01000043.1:0-384428 GCA_007213375.1 Steinernema feltiae
AACGAGAGAAGAAGAGGCTTTCTGGAAGCATTCTGAAACCTGGAACTCTCGCTTAGACAAAATAAAATGGAGTGAAACGGAGCGAGAGAAGAAAATACAATCGCCAGTGGTCTCTGTATTTGATCAAAAGAGTGAGGGCGAGCTGTGTTGCGCGACGTGCGTCGACGCCCTCTCGGAGAGCCTGAGAGTGACTGTCAACAGTACATCGGCCGAAGTGGCGACTTTTCTGCGACGTCGTCGGACGCTAATTCGAGACCGGTTCTTCAAAAATAATGGACATTCGGTCCGGTCAGATGTCAGCCGGAGTCATCTCACTCGCGCCTCGACAAGTGAAGAAGAAGACAGACGCAGATAATCCCTCTCGAACAGTTTTTGCGCTCAAAGTGACCAGCGCGCGAGAACCACCAGCTGGTTCGCTCTCACTTGCGAAATCAAAAGAGACTCCCGAAAAAACAGCTTGAACTACTTAGCGATGAGAAGAGGAGAAATCCGATTGATAAACAAGGTGGTTTCATGAGGACGAACTGCTCAGCAGTGATCTTCTGCTCAGGAAAGGGCGTTCAGCTGACCGAAAGTCCGCCCAGTCCACTCTGCTTCGTTTTCTCATCTCCCGCGCTCTTGGCGAGGGAGAGAGGAGTGTCTTCATCGAAGAAAACTTGAACTGAGCGAAAGAGAAGGAGCGAATAGTGCTAATCGGGTCGTACGGCTGAATCACGACCAAATGTAAGAGCAGAGAGATTAGCACAACAACGATCGCTCCTCTCAGCTAAGCTTCCACTTCTTAAAATCCACGACGGATTGGCGAACGAGTTTTTTCGGAGTGAGGTGGTAGTGTTTGCAGGTTTTTGCAATATTGTGATGAGTGAGTCAGTTTGAAGCAGACTGAAGCAGAACAGCAGACGCTGACTGTTACAAGATTGAAATTTTTCGTTTTATTGACCTGCGTGCTTGACGCAAATGTTTGGCATCTAATTGACGATCTATGAAAACTCCTTCGAAGATGAAATACGCTCTAAAAGGAGATGCAATACATTCTGTTCATTCAGGCCCTTCCTGTCTTTCAAATCACCCACCTCCTTAGTTCTCTCCATTGAAACTGTGGACTGTTTTGTTTGAATCTAATGAGATGAGATCAGGGACATATTTCCTAAAAACAACACGAGTGACGCAACAAATGTACAACATCATGTGTGTTTCATAGCATTTCTGTTTGAACGCCTGCGCAACATTTCTTTCAAGACACATTAATGAGCAAAGAACCGCCGCAACTAACAATGTAACACTTGAATTCTTTTTGCATTCAGTTGTTTTTCAAATAATTCGCCACGCGGAAGCATTGAGGTTTATCATCTGAAATCGTTTGTTTTTGAACTTTTTCTTGTAAACACGTGAGCCGGTACCCACAAGAAAACAAGTGATCACTTTCTATGACTAATCGAGCTGTGCGTCATTAAGAAAGAAACTACGTGCGAATACCCCCGACAAAACTCACAAAAATATTCATAACACGGCAATGTCGAGTCAGCAAGATGGTCGGTCTACTTTGAATCAACGATCTATACAATACGATTTCAAAACTGATGTTTAAATTCTCAATTTGTCGGTAGATTTCAACGTGTCGGTAACCGCTGCTTCCAAACATAAATTCCAGACGCTCGGGCATATTCGGCAAAAGAGGACATGGCAAGGCGTGTTACATCAACAAGTGCACTCGCCCCGAATTGCCAACAGCGACTCAGCTTCATTTTCTGGTAGGAAATGCGCAAATTGCTGTCTTTTCAAACTCATTTTTGAAAAGAACTCAAATGCAGAAAAGTGGCATTGACATAGGTTTAATTAGTATGATGCCCACAGCTTGGAGTTGTGCTCCACACATTGACAAAAGGCTGTCTGTTCCGTTTGAGCACAACTTCAGTGACAGATCGTTCAGCACGGATCCTTTTTCGCCGACACCCAAAAACAAACTGACTAGACTGTACTTTTCTGAAGATTGTTCCGTATTATTACACGGCTGACTCTAGTTTCATTTGTTTTTGATGCAAAAGGTTATGATGCATTGTAAAAAGATATTTTTCTCATATACGCTTTTGAAACCCGCTTTGAATCGTTTTCAACAACATCAGTCCTAATCGTGCGGGCCCCCCTCGTTGAGGTACATCAAGTACATGAGAGAATATAGCCCTTTTTGTAAGAGACCGATTTGTTGGACTAATGAGTAAGAGATTCTGGGAAAATTGTGGGTCACGTGGGATTCTCATCGGAGGGCAATCAAACAAAAGTCATTTTCACAAAAAAAGTGGGTCAACTTCTTAGAAAATATCGACAATAATCTGACTAATTGCTGCCTGGGAATCTCTCTGTTCTTTGAACGGTTCTTTCAGACAAGTGTGAGCGAAAATTGAACAGAAATCCTCAAGTTCAAACAAACGTTTACGAAAGATTTCAATTTCGCGACACTGTGATCTCAAGACAATGTGAACGCAGTCCTAGCCAGGTCAAATGCATGAGCAACACAGTTTAAAACATCAGAAATTGATTCTGCGAGGTGACCAATCACCAACGGACACTGCGAAGACCGACAGAAAATTACGCTAATTGCCACAGAACTTGAGTTTTGTGTGATTTACGGATTTGACAAAAATTGTTTGACTTTGCTTAGGATGAATAAATGCTACTCTTGGAACTTGCAACAGTTACAAAGTTATAAACAGCCATGAACAGTTAATGCGCTAACTCTACGATATCGCACTGCGAAGGGGAAAACCGATGCGCATTTGTAACAGATGACGATGAATCAAAGAAGCTTATTAAACAAAGTCGTTTACACTTGAAAAGGCACATAGAAGTTGACCAGAAAAGGGCTTTTAAAATGATCTATTGAATTGTCACTCTCAACGCTCGTTGGTAATTGATAATTCAACCAATTTTCGTATTTTTGTTTGTTTCCTTGTTCACAAGAATCGTCTGGTTAGATTGCGTTGTTAAAACGACAAACACGATACGTAAATTGCCGTTGACATTGGCTGAAATGCGTCAGTTCTGTCTCAACTCTTTGTTTTCCCACGAGACTGGGATTTTTCTGACCTCGGTGATTTATACCGATTGTTCCCACAGTCTCTTTGTGTTACTGTAGAAGGCTGAATTAAAGAGGCGGAGACCACGCCTCCTTCGTCTCAAATATAAGCAGACTGGGCGCTTTCTACGAATATTTCAGCTGGCAGCTTGGCCACTCATTCATTGTATTCCGCTAGATGCGCACTTCAAACTTATATTTGCTCTTTTTGTGTGATGGCAGAACCGATGCTTCACTACCACGCAGCGTGCTCTATCTGAACAGATTACATTCGTCTAATAGTAAACATTTGTAGGGTACCGCAATGGACGCGTTCCTACGTAAAACCGACGAATTTGCGCTCTATGACTGTTCGAACTTCAGCGAGGCGGATCATCCTATCAAAGAACGCCAAAATATCGTTTTGGGTTCCATCTACATGATCCTTGGATCGATCTATGTGGTTTGTTTAAATCAAGAGTCATCTGTGCAATGCTGCTTGCAGGTTTTGTACATTCCTTGTCTCATCATCATGACAAAGCCAAACCTGATGCGCTACTCGTGCTTCAAATTCATGCTCGTTCTCGGAACCATTGACGTGATTACAGTATGCGAAAACGCCATCATCACCGGATATCTCCAAATAATTGGCGCTGTGTACTGCACTCACCAGACTTTTATCTACGTCACCGGATGCATGTCCCTCGGTGAGAGCTTTTCTTGAACGAAACAGCCAATCAGTTGCTGGATTTCAGGACTTTGGTGTTGTGCGTGTATGCTCTGCATCATTCTCGCCGTCAACCGCTGCGTCGATATGTGTCGACCGGACCTCACAGAGAGGATCTTCGGTGGCTACAAGACCTACATGTGGTTCGCTCTGTCCTTCTCCTACTTCTTCTACTTCTTCGTCTTCACAAAGCCTTTGATCTTTTCCGGTTACTTCGCAGCGTGGTTCTTTGACCCATTCGTTGGAATGGACGTCGAGCCCAACTTCCAGGTAATCAGTGCAGATGCGCAGGCAATTCATTCTCCGATTCTTGCAGTTCTCGAACTTTCCCCACACCGCAAACAACGTCACCAACATTGTGATCCTCAGTGCAACTTACGGATTCCTTTGCATCCTCCTCTTCAAGAAAAGCCGAATGTCCAACAGCGCAGCCATCAGCCGCATCCAGAAACAGGTAAGAAGTGACTTTCCGAAGGTGCTTCCCAACGAACTCTTCTCAGATCTTCATCCAATCGTGCAGCATTTGCATGCTCAACATGACCGCTGCCGTCATCTACGTCTACATGCAGTTTTTGGTTGCTCCTCCATTCGTCATCGTCATCGGACAACTCACTTGGCAAGCTGCTCACGGTAAAGAGAGTCGACCAAACGAAGGAATGCTTACGGTCAATTTAGGAGCTGGATCGGTCATCTACATCACAATGAACAAAACCATCCGCAAAGGCGTCTATAATATGATCACATGCAAGTTCAGTCAAGTGCACCAGATCACGACCATCTCAACCGTTCCCAAGTCGACAAACTACCCGACCACTGAGAACCCAAGCGAACTCATTATGTAACAGTACAGCGTGAACCCAACTTCGTACTTCTCGGAATAGCGATCTCTGTCTTTTCCTTCTCTGTCCTTTCTGCGGCGATGAGCAGTAGATGAGCATACGTAGTGTTTTAAAAACAGTGGATAAATAATGCATTAGTGAGAAGTTGTCAAAGTGGTGTTTCATTCATCCCGAAGAGCCGCTTTGAAGTTGTCTTCTCGATGAACGGCAATTTGAGCCATTTTTGCCAAATTGCCGCAGTGTGTCGAAAAAATCTCAGTCGACGTAATTGAGAAGAAACGTTGCTCGAACACCATTCGCCGTTCTCGAGAAAGTACCGTAGAGGGAGTCCTCACAGCTCTGCCCGAACGCTCAAGTCTCGCGCTTTGTTTGCGAGGCAGTCGGCAACGAACGCTAGCGATGAATACTCTGCTCCTCGGCACGGACTACGCGACGCAATATAATTGTTCACATTACCTGGATACGGTAATTGTTCCTCCTATTTCGCTGCGTGAGGTCTTTGTAGGGACTGCGTACATCATTCTTGGAATCATCTATGAGGTAAGTACACTCAACTTATCTTTGAAAAACACTGATGAGTGCGTTCTGTGAACGCTTTTTTGTCACGTTTTCATTCATCTACGTGAACGACAATCGAGACAATAGCGAGTTCATATCACGTGACGTTCTGGTAGTAATGAGCCTCTTGTGTGCGTTGCAATGGTTGGAATCTTGATTTTGTACTTGTAATTGTTCAATTCTGCGTATTTATAGCCGCATTCGCAGAAATGCGTTTTTTCTCTCTCTAGATAATGACGGATTGTTGTGCAGTTTGAGTTACTTTTCGGTGCGTTTCAAAAAAGAGCTCCGACATTGAATTGACGTAACACAAGAAGATTAGAAGTGTAGCTGTTGACGGAAATCTTTAAATTCCATCTAATTGATCACAATACACGTTTTTTTCCTTCTAGATATGCTACATTCCATGCTTCATAGCCATGATTCTCACTCCCTCCCTCCGAAAACACTCATGCTACAAAATCATGATTTGCCTGGCGGTCGTCGACATTGCGGTCGTTCCGATAAACGCAATCATAAGCGGAATTTTCCTCCTCTTCGGAGTGACCTTCTGCACTTGTCCCACATTCATGTACGTCATCGGATCTTTTGCACTTGGACTGTGGACCGGTGCTTGCGGACTGTGCTCGCTTCTCGCTCTCAACCGATGCGTCGATCTTGTCTGCCCTGCGCTTCACCGCCGACTCTTTGAAGGAAAGAAGGTTTGTTCGATGTGAGGGTGTAGATTAGTTGCTTTCTATCGTATGCAAATCTACAAAAACACCACATAATGGACGCTGTTTTCTCGTTTCAGACGTTCGTCTGGATTTTTGGCGTCTTCGTCTACATGGTCTACTTCTTTCTCTTCACGAAGCCTTTACTGTTCTCGGCGCTCTACGCTGCTTGGTTTTTCGACCCGTTTGTCGGCATCACTGATCATCCCAACGTGGAGGTTTGGATTAGAACGCGTAGCGTTGGAGTAACCTCCTTGTGCCCCTTACAGTTCGACAACAAATCTCATCTCGTCAACAATATCGCCACCGTCGCCATCTTGCTCGTTCTCGACATTGCGCTATTCGTCCGCATCACTCGCAAACTCCCAACTTCGAAGATGAAATTGCATCAGGTGAGCTTCATTCGTCCCTTCTTATGAGAAATGAACCTGAAAGCACCTAGGTCACGCTCCAAGTCGCGTTCATCGGCACTCTGGCCATCATTGCAGCTCTGGTTTATATCGTCATGCAATACATCCCCACCCCCTATCCGCTTATCGTCACAGGGCAGTTCGCTTGGCAAGCTGGACACGGTATTTGTTTGGTGTTCCGCAACATGTGAATGAAGCGTTTCAGGTGCCGCTTCGTTCGTCTACTTCGGCATGAACAATTCAATCCGCTGCGCTGTGAAGCGCGTCTTTTCGCGATTTTTCATCAAGAGCCGAGCTGCTGTCGCCACAATCAGCCGCCAAACATAATTGTCACCTATAAATAACCACACACTTCCTGTTTATCCCTGTCACATCTCCATTACCGTTCCTTATTTTGAGTTAATAAAGACGAGTTAGAGATTTGTTTATGTAAACAACGAGTCCTGCAATTTCATTGCGGATGTCACTGACATAAGCGAAAGCGCGGAAGTTCGCCTTCGCAAAGGCCGCAATAGACTTGTCGTAAGGGACGGCGTGCGCAGGAGCGCGAGACGATAGTCATTGGGTGTATATGTATAAAAGTTAAGCAGTTGACACACCAGTCGAGAGTGGATTCGACCAAACACGCTGAATCCGAATCATTTGCTTCGATTGACTACATATTTACGATACAGTAACGTTTATGTTTTCCCCCATGTGATAACCGTAATCCTATTTGATATGTGAGCGAATTGACGATGAATACACACTCCTTCCCCCAACCACCGGGGATTCATTCGTGAAACGCCGGAGGACAGAAATTGTCGCCAACAGGAAAGAAGCTGCATGTCCCCGCATCGACTGCCGATCAATGACGACGCGTTGCGTCCATCGTTACCAGGACGACATCAGGGCACACGAGCCCGCGCGCAACATGTAATGCACCTCCGCTTCCTCTAAATCGCAGCTTAAGGCATTCCGCAATCCGAATCGCATCTTCTGAGAGCTCCGGCAATCTATTCAGCTCCCCGACGATCATCCATCGAATCGTTCATAGCATAACTCGCATGTTCAGACCTTAGAAATGCATTGCGATAACAACTTTCCATGTATAATTCCAATTTGAGAGTTGGCTATTTACGTCACTCTGCCGCGCATTTATTCATCGTGTTTTCTGCTTTCTCGCTGAATCGTTCATTCTAATTTTACGTACTTTTTCTTTCAGAGAGATCCGTTTGGTGGCGATGTTTCATAATACCTTCCAAAGCGGCCTGCTTTCGATCCTTTACAGCATTGGCAGTAAACCGCTGCAGATTTGGGACAAGAAGGTATATATTCACCCAGTTAGTTTGGGAAACGCAGTTTGTTGTTTCAGGTTCGGAACGGTCACATCAAACGGGTTACAGACGAGGAGATTCAATCGCTGATCATCGAAATCATGGGCGCCAACGTGAGGTTTGGATGTTTTGCAATTTTGTTGCTGCCAGATTGACGACTTTCCTTGAAGCAGTTATTCATGAAGTCTCCTAATTGAGAATCGGCTTGTCTATCTCAAATTTCACTTCTTAGAAGTTCTACAATAATATATTACATTAATAAGCTCGTTTTTCAGCACATCGTACATTTCTTGCCCACTGGATCCAAAGAAAACGTTAGGAATCAAGCTTCCATTCATCGTAATGATCGTGAAGAACATGAAAAAGTACTTCACTTTCGAAGTTCAGGTATCCCCTTTCTTTTCAATGTAGTCTGTAACTATTCTTTTAGATCCTTGACGACAAAGGTGTGAAACGGCGATTCAGAGCATCCAACTATCAATCGAATACTCGTGTGAAGCCCTTTATATGTACCATGCCGATGCGTCTCGACGAGGGTTGGAATCAGATACAGTTCAACCTTCAGGATTTCTGCAGGAGAGCATACGGAACGTCGTATGTGGAAACGCTACGTGTTCAGGTTCGTTTTTGCTGGTCCCCATCATTTTGGATCATTTTGGCTCTTCAGATCCATGCGAACTGCCGTCTTCGCCGCGTTTACTTTGCTGATCGGCTCTACACGGAAGAGGAGTTACCTGCCGAATTCAAGCTCTACATGCCCGTTCGTGGAGTTACCACGACAAACTCTGGACAAGGCCCTAGTACAACCGATCCAGTTCTGATGAGCTGATTGGATGGCCGACATGGTTTTGATCTCACCCCATTTACTATCTTTTTTAATTTCCATTTTCATTTGTATGTATCAATTATTAAATTAATAGGCGTTTCGGTTGCAGTTTTCAAATGATACGAACTCTGAGGTTATTATTTCTACATTTATTACTGATTTTCAAAGTTGCAGGAGCCGAATTTGAGAAATGTGTATTCGTTGTGGATAGTACAACCCGTAGGATCGAAAACGCATGCATACGAATGTGGAGCTGTCAGTTTTCAAGATTTGCGTTCAGTTTCACGTCGTCGAGTTTGACGACTTCGCCTTTCTCGTCTTTATCTTTCGTTTCAAGTTCAAGTGCCGCTGGCGGATCAGCTTTTGACGCGTCCTCAACGGCAGCACCGTTGCGACAGAAGCATTTCCGGATGATCCAGATGAGCATAAGGGGTTTGTCTGTTGCGAGGATGATTGTCAGTGGCATGACAAGCGCGAGATCAACTTCTGGCTCCGGCAAGCTCCACATGAGCATAATCATTGAGATTCCTACGCATAACATCGTGTACTTTGAGTGGTTTTTCGGGACAATTACCTATATTTTGAATTCCCGTCTCTATGGCAATGGTGATTCGCTCACGATGCTGCTGTCGGGTTGCATAGGCAATGCAGTATGCCAACACGTAGCCGCTCCATGGCAATGCGCATCCGGCCAATACAATGTACCATCGGAACAAGTAGATGACGTACCAGTTCGCGTAAACCCCGAAAATCGTCGTCAACACCGTAGATGACCATGTGGCTATCTACAATTAGCTCATGTTGGAGAAATTAGATAAATATGGAGCAAACCTTAATCCATTTGTTGAACTTCTCAACCAAATGCTTCTTGTAGCTGATGAAAACCATCCCCGCAATCGAAGGAATGATGAGAATGAGAAGCGACTCGAGGATGCTGTCAAATGGCACGTGAACTCGTTCGCTGAAGAAATGCTGGCCGAATGTGTAGATGTAGAGAGGCATCATGACTGGAACGACGCGTTATGTACTGACGATGAACGTGGAATTGAACTTACTCAACGCAGCGATGGTTTGAGTGAAAGTCATTGAAACAGAGAGGTCGAGGTTTCCATCGTAGATGATTGTCCAAAAGCTGCTTTTGCCGCCACCCGGCGAGCAGGAAGCTGCGAAGAGCGCGAAACGGATCGCATTTTGTTCTTCGGGAATCAGAAATGTAGCGAGCGTAAAACCGACCGACGGCATCACAAAGAACTGGCAGAGGAAGCCGGTCAACGGACCGACCGGGCGTCGCAAGATTCCCTTGATCCTGACAAGCTCCAGCTGCGTACCCATGAGGAAAGTGATGCCAATGACGAAAATCGTGATGAATACTGTAAACACCTTGGCAACGATGTGTTCATACTCGGAGCGAAGGATTCGGAGCCGATAGGAAGAGTCGGCGAGTACACTGAAAAGAAAGCAGTTAGCTCTACCGTATCGTTTTGACCTCGTACTGCGAGCGCTAATTACCAAAGAGGAAGAAACACTAACTCTGATCTGCAAGCTTTCGTTAATCTGTTTGGTAAAAGAAGCTTAATGTGCTGCATCGGAAAGATGTCCTGACTACAAATTTGATGCAAGGGGATTTACATTGGGATTTTAACATCAAACGTTGCTGAGACTACCGTATCTGGCTAAGAGTAAAGAACCAACCTTCCGTTACAGGAAATATCCACGTAATTATAGCCGACAAACTCAGCGGCAACGGTAACGTTAACTGATTGAGTCCAGTTGTTGCTTTCGTTTAATTCCACGATTATCAATTCTTCACTTTCGACTACATGACATCCGAATTTATCGCGGCAATCAATGTTGAGCCGCCCGGCAATCGAGGATATCCCTTTTTCACTTGGTTTCCGTTTAACGAGAACATCGATCGACCTGAAACTCGCATCGTTTATTCGATTTCTAAATGTTTGAGACGGAATGCACTCACCTATTTGCCCCAGTTCGTAGATCGTTCAATTCGCTGTCCGAATACTGAATTTCGATTTGTTCGCAGAAATACGCGCTAGCAGAGTGAATAACGATTGCAGCGATGAGACATCGCCAATGCATTTCACTACCTAAACGATTACTCTCCACGGAAAATCTTCTTCAGCGGAGGACTCCCGCGGATTTCAGATATGATCGGATGTTTCACTTAAAGGGGTCAAGAAGGAGGAGATTTACGAATGGATCAACAGAGATGGCGCAAAGGAAGGATCGCCGCCGCGTCTCTCATGGCGATACGTATGATTCACTGCTGGAAAAGTCGGAAGCGCGGCCCTCCAGCAACCAAAAGAGTCATCACAGCCAGCACAACCAGCGCGTCCCTCTTTGGCGGTTGCGTCCACGCGCGCTGATTGTTCCTCGCGCAAAAACTCGTTTCCGCGAGACCTGGATGTATTTTACATCCATCCACTCAGGTTCGGCGTTCACGGTTTGTCGCCTTTGGCGTTTGACGTTTAGAACGTGGCGACAATGCACAACCAGAGAAGAATAACATCTTATCATCAAACAGATGAATAACATTAGCCTTGCCGCGCATAACGTCATCGCGCAATTCTTCAGTTCAAATCCGATGAGGAACTTGGCGTTATAACTATTATTCGTTCACGCGCACTAATCAAGTAACGTAAATACATTATTAAGGGCGTTCGGGAATGCTCTTGACTACTTCGGAGAGCAGAAACACGCCTTCCAGGGAGACATGTTCAGGTGTTCCCTGTCACACGCACCTTTTACAGAACGAAGGTAGAAACAAGTTGTCTTGAGTCGCGCTCCAATTTGAAGTGAAAATCGATTGGCGGTCAAGAATTCTGGCATGAAATTCTGTTTACTTAGCACATTGCGGTCTACCGTCAACGTTCTTTAGGACCTTTTGACGAACTGCTACACACAACACGGAACTGATTTATGCGCAAAAGCGAAATTAAAGGAGAGTGGACCTTGTACGTACACAAGCCGATGAACTGCAGTGCAGATAGAGTCACACTACGCAAAATATTTAATTTTGTTAATGTGTTTCGTATTAGAAGATAAGCATGCTTACGGACTACACGACTCTGAATCGGATTGTGTCGGAAAGCACAAAACGGACACAAACAACAAAATATGAAGACTTTTCATCGAAGATATTTCGCATTTCTTTGTTCGTTAAAAACGGTCTTAAACGAACAGCGGTCCATCGAACCTCAAATATCGGTCAGAGCAAAGTGACTGAAGACGAAATTTCCCCAACTGCGCGAGAGACGATGATGCGCAAATGTCACCAGGCTGCTACCATCACGTATCTTGTGTTAATTCTGCTAACACAAATAGTGCTGATGCAATGCTTCGTAAACTGTGGTAGCATTGCTACAATGTGATACAAGAATGACCGGTGACAATACATTGGAAACATATAAGAGCGGAATCTTAGATGCACCAACCGGAATTGTGATACGAGGCGGTAAAGATATTCGATATCAGGTAGATGCGAAACCTTTCCGACAACAATAAATTAGTTGAAGAAATCCATACAATACACCGTATTTGTCACAAAATTTTATTTTTATATTTAATTAACGCAAAATTAAATCAATTACGAAGAATTTCTTTCAAGGATTAAACATCATTATTGTTTGCGTAGTCGACTAATGGTTCCCAAAACTTATCGTGCAAGCGTTGTTCAGGCAGTAGCATTTCATGGTATCGTTCGTTGAAAAGCTCGATGCGCATGAATTTGTTAAAGACATCCTGATACAGCGCACGGCTCCCCATATCTTCCGTCACGTCGGCTATTTTGCACCCCATGTTATTCATTCTGCTGTTCTGGAACATTAGAGCAATAGATTCGGCATCTTCCGTCTTAACAGGAACTACAAGCTCTTTGTGTTCGTATTCATCGTTCGAATTCCAAAACTGAGCAATTCGTTGGAAGTCTTCCAACTCAAAGTTGTGGTCTTTGTGTCTTGCGTTGAAACCAACATATTTCGATTGTGGCTGCAAAAACAAATCAACAAGCAAGCGTCGTCTCTGTGGTGAAAGTTCTTTCGTCTTATCGCTGTACGTGTCAATATACAATGCAACGTTTCTTCTTGTCTGCACAACGCGCATTAAAAATTCCTCAATATACCCTATAGGATAGTTCTTGCGTGGTAAGTAGAGCATTAGTCTGATAAACTGAAATGTGCTGGGCACTTTCCTCCAGAACTCATGAGTAAGCATAGCTCTGCTGGTCAACATATTCAACATTAAAACGCTGAATCGCTGAGGTACAGGTGAGGTGACTCGCTGTGAAGTAACAGGAAACATTCGAAATGCCAAGAACAAGTCATCATCGGTGGCTTCAGCTAGGTGGTAATGTTTAGTTGAGACATAATTTTTTACTCTACGGCAACCCACGAAATTACAAGCAAAGGTTTCTAGTGACGTAAATCTTTTCACTGACGAGTGAAACAGCGACATTCGCTCAAAGGGAAGCGTTTCCGACGGATTCTTCAGAAACTTACAGGTATAGAATATGTCTCTTTCCAAATAAGGTCCTGCATCTTCATCGCAGAAATAGCACAGAAAGAAGCGAATCGTTCTACGTTTCGCCAAGTGCTCATCGATCGTAGGGCCCCAGATGTGGCTATCCAAATTCTTCACCAGCGACAAGCAGTCGTAAGGAATGCGGGTAACGATTTCCTCGACTAGTTCAGCGGGTAAAAACCACATCGTGTGGTTGGAAATTTGAGTGAATGAACGATGTTTGTTGGTGGTCTTGTGTTAATTCTGTTAACGCAAATAGTGCTAATGCTATGCTTCGTGAACTGTGGTAGCATTGCTACACATTAGATCAGCGATCCCACCGTGCTGTCGGGCAAGAACATCTGAGGCTACCGTACTATGTACTTCTTGCTGTTTCATATTTGAGGGCAACAGTCTATGCGAAAAATTGCCATCTTTTCGCAGTGAACTGCCATTGTAAGGTGGAGTCATTTCGATAATATCCAATAAGAACCGCGGAATCGTGTTGCATATTTCTTCCTCCAACAACCAACTCGTTCGTTCTCTCTTCGTAGAAACAGCGATAAACTCTCGGCGTCTAGCAGAGCGAAAGGTGATTTCTTATCGCACAACTCGCCCGGCCAGCACTATTGTGTTGCCACTTGCAGGCATCACGCCACAGTCAGTGGCGAACGTTCGATTTCGTTTCAAATGGCGGTGCATTGCTTAGCTGCAAACCAAACGCTCGTTCACTTTCGTTACTCGTCGCGTTTCAGGCATGGGCGCGCTCACTGTGGAAATCGTCGATGCTAAGAAGACCTCTCGCTCGATCGCTGTTCTCAACAATGTTTCTCCCAGCACCACCATCTTGGAGCTGAAGAAGCAAATCGCCCAGAAAAGTTTGTTAATCGATTTGTTTTTTTCTAATTTTTAGCTATTTTTAGAGCCAAGTCTTGGAGCTGAGCGGCAGTCGCTTCGACTTGAAGCAAAGGGAAAGAGCTTGAAAGACGAAGATACTCTTTCTGCGTTCAATCTCGACAAAGAAAGGACTGTAACTCTGTATGTTAAGGATCTCGGAGCTCAGATCGCTTGGAAAACGGTCTTCCTCCTGGAATACGCCGGTCCCTTTTTCATCTATCCACTGTTCTATCTCCGACCTTCGTTCATTTACGGAGAAGCAGCTTCTCGTCCTGTCTACGATGTGGTCACTTTGGCGCTTATTTGCTCATCGTTGCATTACGCCAAGCGCCTGTTCGAAACCCAATTCATTCACAGATTCAGCAACGGAACGATGCCTCTCGGCAATCTCTTCAAGGTGATTCTGCTGTGAAGAGTAATTTGTAAACTGGAGGTGCTTTGAGAACTGCACTTACTACTGGGGATTCTGCGCTTTCATCAGCTACTTCATCAACCATCCTTTGTATAAACTTCCCTCGTTTGGCCTCACTCAGATCTACATCGGCTTCACGGGATTCATGCTCAGTGAGATGGGAAACCTCTCGATTCACACTCTCCTCCGCAACCTCCGCCCCGCTGGAACCAAAGAACGCAAGATTCCCTTCCCGAACTCCAATCTCTTCACGCAGATGTACAACTACGTCAGTTGCCCCAACTACACATACGAAGTGTACGCTTGGTTCTTCTTCGCTCTGATGACACAAAGTCTGCCCGGTAAACAAGACGCTTTCCTCCTCAATTCATAATTTTGCTCTTTCAGCCTTCCTCTTCATGATTGCCGGATTCGTGCAGATGACCATTTGGGCGAAGAGCAAGCATCGCGCATATAAGAAGGAATTTCCCAATTATCCTAAGAACAGAACTTCGATCATTCCATTCTTTCTCTAAATTATTTCGCGAATAAACAAAGTGTTTGAGAATGGCGATGCTTGCATTCCTTCTTTCGGTGTTTTGCTAATTAGTCATCTACGGCCGGCAGCCCTGAACCAACTGTCATATACCATGCAAATCAATAGTTGTCAAATTCCAAATAAAACCAGGCGTTTTCGTTAAATGTCGATCGTTCTTAAGGAAGACGGCCATGTCCACACTGACTCACTTCGCCGCCGTCTTGTGAAGCTTCCGGATGTGCTTTCTCCGCCTAATTTTAATTGCTCTTCTATTCCACTTGGGGGCTCGCGCCGACTGGAATTTCGCACGTATTCGTCCAGAACTCAAATGCTCGAAGCTGAAATTTGATAAAACGGACGTTGTGCTGAACGATGTGTAAGAATTGATTGTTATACAGGTGATTAGGCGCAATTTAGACTTGAATACCGCAGTGTTCTCAAAGAACTGCTTAGGAATGAGGGAATTTGCGATAACGCGAGCAACTCGAGCATACTTAACGAGCAACTCTTCGAGCTGAACAAACTCCTACAGGACAACATGATTTGCTCCACAAAGAACTCGGTGAGGAGAACGGATTGCGACTCTTATTACTGGATTCTCCAGGAAAAGAAATTCACTAGATTCATGGAAGAATACACCCTGGCGAGCATCTTGACGGTGTGCAACGTGGGAAGAGAGCATTGGGGCCTGGACATTGGATACAGCCGGCTGTTTGACTTTCTCTTTGAGAAGAAGAACAAACTACGCGCCGCTCTATGCAAGAAATTGGCCAACGAACATGAGAAAATGACAGGAGGATGCAATTTGGTACGCGAATCAGCGTAACAGTCTCTTACGGCCCACTCCTTAGGCAGCGCGATTCAACACAACCTGGGGAAACCGATGTACAAACGCGGACGAAGTGTACAACTTCTCGTGGTACTTTCTGCGTGTCGTGCAGTTGGAAGCGGACCTCAGGAATTCTTCATTGTACCTATTTGGCGACGAGTACATAAACGAAACGATGATAGAGAACCTCAACTTACAGGTATACTGTATCTCACGCTAATTTCAAAAACATTTATTTTGAGCACTGGTTCGAAAGCGTGGAGCATCGAATGAACGACAGAACGTTCAAAGATCCCAGAAATGAAATATTTGAAACTTACGTCGACGGAATCTCTCTGATCCGCGAAGCGATGAAGACGCCACTGATGCTGAATAATTTTGGTCTTTCGATCCGGCAGGTGAGCTTTGCAGAGAGTCTCTACGATTGCATGTCAGCAGATTGCTCGCTTCTTCCGTCATCACTGCAACAATAACAGCGCGCAGATCGTCTATCCTACCGAGGAAACCGATATCTCGAATCTACGACGACGCACAAAATACCTGTAAGCTCCTAGTACACCACGATAATTAATCGAGGATTGCAGGGCTGTGGAATGTTTTCACAACTCCAGTAATCGTGAAAATGAAACCTACATTCGGTACTATGACTTCGAGCCGCTTATATCGATGCAGAACTTTCACAACGTCCTTCATGTCATTCTCCTCATCTTCAGCTACGCAAGCAATATCTATGCCGTAAGTTGGTTGCATTCGTGTCTGGAGTGCTGATTGTTTGCGGGTAGAAATCAGTTCTCTTTGCCGCGAAGAAAACAATGGACTCGACAACTTTTCTACTGATCAGAATCCTCTTCAACACCAACATGATCATCGTAACGACCAATCTCTTCTCAGTTATCCGCGAACACGTTCCAATTGAAAATCCCTTCAACGCTATCGAACAGTTTCCTTCAAGTTTCTTCAATCCAGACTTCCAGCAGAATATAACTTTCCTTGTGGCGCGTGCTTCGCTCAGTGCAACCTACACATCGCCGGCATGCTTTCCGTACTTGCGAGGGTCGTTATTGTTTAAATGTTTAGGAAGGAAGCGACCGGAGCAACCTGACCGTCTACATTTCAAACGGATTATCCATTCTGAACAACGGAGTTCAGGCACTTTCTCAAGCGATCGGCGCTATTGTTCTTCTCGTCATCATGTGCGTTGTCCTCTACGAATTGCGAATTGTATGTACCTCGTTGTCGCATAGCCTCACTTAGTTTCTGTTTAGTCCTTCTGTGGTCGCATTAGCAGCAAGCACTTTCAGTGGTGTCGATCGCTACTGTATGTGGTCTGCGTCTTCATCGCTGTCATACACGTAGCCGTCGCTGTTGGACAATTTTTTGCTTTGAATCGTTTGAACGGCTTGAACCAAGGAGGAAAGCATAGTTGGAATTTATCGCAATACACTGGCGTGTATGTTCATTCGCTAAGTGGCGCTTCTGAACATCTTTGTTTAGATGTCAAGAAGCAAAGAAATTGGAAGACGAAGTTAATTTGAAGATTTACATGGTGTTCTTGATTGGCTTTAACGTAGCGGCTGTTATTGTGATTGTAGTAATCGTTGCCTATCATCAGCTGATCATTCGGCGAATCGCACCGCAAATTCCAGGGTCGATTCGAAATGGTTAAATTGCTGTCATGCAAACAAACTAAACGATATCTCCTTTTCAGACATGTTTCAAGCAATTAAGAGCATTCTGCTGGCAACTCTTGTCTACATAATTGCAAACGGAGGACTGACTTACATAGCCACCTATCTGCTAATCTCGTAAGACTTGACTTCTTCTGTCTTCGTTCAAGCCGCACTTTGTTTAGACGATGTATAGACGAAGAATGTATCTCACAAATGACTCTGGCATATCACTGGACTCGACTTCTGTGTCTGATGGACCCGATAATCCACCCGGTCATCATAATCAAACGACTGCGGGGAATGCTCGCAATCCACCAGGACTGGAAGAGATACCGTTTTTGGGATATTTGCAAGAAATGTCTCTATTACACAGGAAGACCGCTTCTGACAATTTTAAAGCACATGCAACTCTTGAGCTGTGCGACCAACGTCGAAACGGAGGAGAACGCGAATGTCGGTGTTAGGAAGAAACAGCATTCTTTAGACATTGACCTACAGACTCTACTCAAGATTCTCGAGAAAGAAAATAGAGAAAATAAAGGATACGTTGTCTCTGAAGGACGATCGATTGATCGTTGATCTTATGTATTGTCATTATCCGATGTAAACAATGAAACTGTGGTCAAGCGTCAATGCGGTAATTTGCTATATAGTCGGCCTCAGCTCAACCCACTCTTGCCCCTCCTAACGCGTCGTGATTGTTCCTTTTTAGCATTCATCTATTTATCTTTTTCATTACTCCATATCTGCGTAGCCACCACACCTGCCTAATCGTTCCCCACGTGTCATCGAAATCGAGTGGGGCTGCCGTCGTGTGATCGTTCTATGTTGCGACGTTTTTCGAAGCAAAAAGCGAGTGATCAGTGAACATTCGTCGGAAACGCACAAACGCTGCTCACAGTTTCCGTGGCGCTGCATCGACTGGTTGGTTGTCTGCTCATTGCTCTTGGTTGGTTGAGTGTCTTCGCCGCGTCGCTATCGGCACGCGTTGTGTGCTCGATGAACGTAGATCGAGCCGTTTGCCCTACGCGTCACAACTTTTCGTCCTTCGTCGCTCTTGCAGCTGTCCTAGCACGGCTGGCCTGAACGGCTACTGAAAAGAGAGTTTATATATGTTGCCACACGTTGCCTTTCATAATAATAATCTAATCTTTGGGCGTTAACCGTGCGGTTTGACACTTTAATTTGTTACGACGAGTTCTATTTTAGAATTTATATTTTACTTTTATTTCAGTGTTGGTAAAAATGGCGTCACAGGCTGCTCGTTGCTCGGCTCTTGCAAAGCGTGGATTCGCCACGTCGTCGCGCGCGAATGCCTCTATCAAGGTTGGTTCTGTTAACTCTTGAAAATCTCCATGGCAGTAAACTGCTCTAAACACTCACATACGACAATCCTGTAAATGTGATTTTAATTTTTAATTGATTTGCAGGATGTTGTAATTCTTGGAGCGGCCCGCACCCCAATTGGCTCATTCCGCTCGTCGCTTGCCTCCGTTCCTGCAACTGAACTCTGTAGTGTCGCCATCAAGGCCACTCTTGAACGTTCCGGTGTCCCTGCTTCTGCCGTTCAGGAAACCTTCATTGGCAATGTCTGCCAAGCGAACCAAGGACAGGCACCTGCACGTCAAGCTTCGCTTGGAGCTGGTAATCTTTCAGCTGGCTTTAGTCAAACAATGTGTTGCTATTCAGGTCTTGCCAAGTCCACTGCTGTCACCACTGTGAATAAAGTTTGCAGCTCTGGACTCAAGTCTATCATGCTCGCTGCTCAACAGTGCCAGCTCAATCACCAGCAAGTCACCATTGGTGGTGGCATGGAAAGCATGAGTCAGGTTCCATTCTACATTGCTCGTGGAGAGACTACTTATGGTGGATTCAAAGCTATCGTATGTGTCTTGTTTGAGTGATTTTTCCTATTAACGGTTTTTTGTCTAGGACGGTATTGTTAAGGATGGTCTCACTGACGCATACGACAATGTTCACATGGGTGTCTGTGGAGAGAAGACCTCCAAAGAATTGGGAATCTCGCGCGCCGACCAGGACGCGTACGCTATCCAAAGTTACACTCGGTCGGCTGAAGCCTGGAAAAATGGAGACATAAGCTCCGAGATCGTTCCTGTCAATGTGAAGACTCGCAAGGGCGTCGTTGTTGTTGATCGGGACGAAGAGTTCACGAAGGTCAACTTTGATAAGCTGGGAGCGCTGAAGACCGTCTTCCAGAAGGAGAATGGAACTATCACTGCTGGAAACGCTTCCACTTTAAACGATGGAGCATGCGCCGTTCTAATGGCTACTGCCGAGAAGGCAAAGGAACTAGGTGTTAAGCCACTTGCCCGAATCATCGCCTACGGTGACGCTGCCACTGATCCCCTTGACTTCTCGATGGCGCCAGGACTGGTCATTCCCAAGATGCTCAAGGCAGCCGGACTTCAGATTTCCGACATCGCCATGTTCGAGCTGAACGAGGCTTTCTCGGTTGTTCCTCTTGCTGCGATCAAGACCCTTGGACTGGATCCCGCCAAGGTCAACATGCACGGTGGAGCCGTTTCTCTCGGGCATCCCATTGGGTAAGCGCAACGACTGGACGTGGAGTAATTATCTTTATTTAGAATGTCCGGAGCTCGCATCCTTGCTCACATGGTTCACGCTTTGAAACCGGGCCAGAAAGGTTTGGCTGCTATCTGCAATGGCGGTGGTGGTGCCAGCGGCATGATCATTGAGAAGCTCTAACCACAAGTGCCTTCTAGAGGGTCTTATTAACACGTGCCGTGTAAATTACTGGGTATTAACGATGAATTAAATGATTTTGTAATATCATGTTCTTGTGTATTGAAGGTAATTGGTCAAATATGCATTTGATAGGATTGATCTACAAATAACCTATGAGTGGTTTTCAGCCCCTAATAGTAAAACAATTTTCAATTCAAGCAACTGTCATTTTGCAACGCTTTTACGTTGAAAATCGGAAAGGGAGAGAAAAGAAGTCCCGGAGATTGCCCGACATGAACGACGTTACGAGCGATTGGAGTTGGTCGTGTTTTGATGACATTTGGTCAAGTATACATTTAATTGCGTTGGTTATAAATTAATACAGATCTATTGTGAGTGCTGAAGAGGCTGTTCTTCATTTCACGTTGGGAATACCCGTTTACGACAAACGCTGTTTGCTCCCGCGTTACACCGAGTGAGTAGCACCTCCTCCTTGAATGCTGTTGTACCGCTTGCGCTGATTCGGGTAGATTTTTCGAAACGCCCGTCTGTAAGGACGAAGAAGGAAGAGCGTGATAAGTGCATTTGAGAGAGGATGTACGCCGATGATTGCTTCGCCAATAATGAACCACCGGATGTCGATTTCGACGGAAAACATGAAGAACACGCCTAAATGACAACGTCTTATTATCACGCAATACCGTTGCGTTGGCTGCAATAGCCTTACGCACGGAAACGTTTTGTTGTTTGATGTTTGCGTCTTCGGCGAAAGGATAAATGCAAATTGACTTATCCAAAGCAAGCGCTCAATTTTGTTTGCCAAAATCTCATCGGAGAGTCGAAGCGAAACCGAATCCGTGCGTTTTCAACCATTGAGCCGATTAGTTTGCGATGCAAGCGCAAGTAAAAAAGATTAGCAAAGATGTTTTGGCGGCCGACGACGGACTCGGATAAATGCTGTCAGAAACTTTGAGCAAACGTTGGAATACCGATAGTGAGATCAACGTGAAAAAGGTTATTCTCAACGAAAGCATCACGACTCATAAGAAAATCGTTCTGTTAGTTCTGACGCAAATGGCTTAGAAGTCTTTAAAAGTGATTATGGAAGTCGTACGGTATCGTTTGTTTTGAATTTTGAAGAAGAAAACAACTCACAAGCTATGTAGTAGGGCGTTGCGAGGACGAGCGGCACGAACGCCTGCAGCGTGTATGTGTAGACGACGCTCTTCTGTTGCTGAAGCTGTCGCGGATTCAGTGATCGGCCGATCTGTGCGCGAGCGGTCTTCGACTGTCGTTGCACAATGGAGAGAAGAACAAGCAAGTTGCAGATGAATGAGAAGATGAAGAATGAGGGAGCGAGGACGAAGAAGAAGAACTGAACAAGAAACCTGCATTGTTAATTTTGGCTCTTTTTTGTTCCGTGAACGCGAAACGAACTTCCGCCATCCGCAAAACATCATTTGTCTACATCGCAGCTAGTCCGAAAAAGGACAGAAATTAGTGTTGTTTTCCGAAAGGACAACCTAGAAGAGCACTTCACACTTACCACGTTCGTGTAGGGTGACATGCGAATGTAGGTGAACATAAAGTCGTAGAGGACAACGTCCTGGAGAAAGAGATCGTAGAGTCCGACGGCCATCGGGATTGTGAAGCAGATGCTGATCACTCCAATCAGCGTGTTGATCTGCAGACGACGGTTATGGCATACCATCAGCCATTGATCGATGGCCAAAACTGGGAAAAGAAAGTAGCAGACGTAGCTGCTGTTGTAGAAGAGTGTTCGGAAGAGGCTGCACATGAAGAGAGACATGCGGATCTAAACGGAATTCTGTTATAACCAGATGGAGTTGCGTGAAGAGACTTACGTCGTTAAATGCGGCAAACAAATAAACAAAGTTGAGAATAAGATAACCGACAAGTCCAAAGAGATTCGCGAATGTCATTCCCAGTGTAGGATATTTCACTCTTGACGTGATCAGCCCCTGTTTCAGACCCATATAGGCAAGAAGGATGTTCGGAGGCAGCGCCAGAAGATAGAGAATCACGTAGATCACCGAATTTGGGACGTATGCCTCAAGTGCCGGCACGCCATCGTCAAAATCGGTCGCATTTTCGACCACTTTGAAAAACGTCATCGAAAGCGAGCTGAACGATAGACGTGGTTCGGTGAATCTGAAAGAAGCACGTGAAAAACCTGAGAAAATGAAAACGATGACGCGAAACCGATCAAACTGACAAAAATTTGTTTCAAGTTGGCCAAACGATGAGCAATCTGCGTACAACGTTCGGAAAACAACATAATAAAAAAAGGATTACGTAATTTATCATCGGGTTTTATGCGATCGCAAGTAACGGGAACAGACAACGGCAATCTTAAGATCCACGACCAGACGACGACCCACAAGCAACATAGTCTCGAATGTCGTGTTGTTTTTGCATTGAGAAATCAGCTGCGACTCTCGCTGACTGTAATTAACTACTAGTTCCGTAAACTCACCATCGCAGTGCCTAAACCCTCCCCTTTGTCTTCATGTATATTTAGGCAACAAACAGCGCAGCGCAAAGAAGTCGCTAACCGGAAAAGAATCGGTTTCCGCTTGAAATTTGTCTTCTGTTGGTGATGCACTTCTAATGACATTTTCCTTTACACGCACTGGAAGCTACAGTATCGCAAGGGCAATATCATGATGAGGAGAACGCGCGGAAAACTCAAAACAAGCATGATTTTGGAGTCTTGCGCGATTCGCGAAAATCGCTACGTAATTAATTCAGCGGATAAATATGAATTTCGGCAAACGTGCTTAAGGAATGGATGGGGCAGAGAGGAGGAGGCGCATGCAAGCGCGTAGTAATTAAGGTGTCTGTTGCTTCAGATCCACTGAGATAAAAAACGAAGAGAAATAAGCTTCCCAGTCCAGAATCACATTAACAGTTGATGCGTAATTGCCTTAGAGGGAGCGGGAGAAGCAAAGAAGCGCGGATTAATCCCTGATCTCGAAGGAAAATCCACGTCACCCGCACTCGCTGTACACTTTCGGGCCTTCCTTTCATATGCGGAGCACTTTACCGAAACTTGCCGTCTCCTGGGGTTGATTGTGCATCGCGTAAATGTTATTACTATACTCATTGAGGTCCCCTTTTTGGACAAAGTGTGCTCATGCACGCAAATCCCATTTGCTGGCGCGTAGAATGAGTGATATGTAGTGCCCAGTGGAGGTTCACGCAAAATAAAGAAAGTTTAGATCCCCATTGCAGATAAGTCCTTGAGACCGATCGGCCAACGACCTATCGCATGGATACTTAAAGGAAGACGAATCGCCGCTGCTATGACCACGAAAAGCTCGTCATGAGACAGACTGGCTGGCGTCAGTCCACCCAATGTGATACGATAGATCGATGTTCTGTCGACCTTGCGTGATAGCCTATCGTGAGCATAGGGTTTCAGAAGTGGCGGTCGTCGTCTGTGTGACGTTTTCCAATTTTATGATAATAGAAGCGCGAGAGATAGCAGAACGAATGTAATAACAAACTAATAACAGCATCTCTTACTCATCCCCATCGCCGAGAGAAGACAAAACAACGCCGGAAAACACAAATAAACGACGCGAATAAGACCAGTCGTCGCTTGCAAAGATCGGATTTGGAGCCAGCCTACCGTAATCCAATTTCAAAAATTCAGCACACAGAGACCCCACCGAGCGGGATGAGAGGAATCGTCGCCCTTTAAATCGCGTCTACTTCTACATGTGTCAATTAGTGTGAGGATTTTCATTTTTTGAAAACATGCTCAAGCCAAATTCAATTTTCTCTTAGTGAACTGCAGCCTCTTGGCCTAAACAACGCCTTCAGAAATACACGAATTAGACTAACAAACAGGCAAAGCACCGCAACCTCGACACTGCACACTTCGGAAGTGGTTAGTTGTCCTAAGGACATCTGGCAAACGGCGAAAGAACATCGCAGCGCATATCTAAACACGAGGCGGTCGAATGCCAAGTGACCAAAGTAATATGGAGACCAAAAAAACGGTGACTTTGGTGCTTTTAAATCCTTGCTCGTTGCGGGCTTTTCATTCTTACTGATTCTGTGGGTCGGCCGTTCACCAAAAGCTTTTAGATATATTGCGCGAAATAAAACGGCCTAGACAAAAGTTAAGTGGCCGTAATGGGCATTAAGGAAGTCAGAAGTGATGAGTGCGTGATTTGCCTCTCGTGAGGCACCTTTTGAGTGAGCATAATTGTCTGTCCTGTCCTCAAAATTCTACAGCACAGCGTGCATTGTGGAACTTAATTATAGAGCAAAGGAGAGCTGTCCGAAGACCAACCGTGCGAAGATTAGCCGATAAAGAATTTCGGCCGCCAACGCGTCGCCCACTGCCTTCCAAAAGGGAACTCATTTACAATCTCAAACTGACTTCTTTGAACGACTCCCCCACTCGTGCGCAAAAGTCTCTAAAAATGAGCGCAGAGTTAAAGCGTCATTAGACCACATGAGAGTGTTTACCTACACGCGAACGGCTTTCTTTCTCATTAACGCTGATTGATGCTGTGGATTTGCAGAGGGATAATAAATTTTGGTCCTAAAACAAATGACGCCAAGAAAAACAGTGTCGTCTACGGCCCGCCCGCAAAGGGCATCTCCCGGAAATATGTAGATAACAAAAGTGAAAATAACTCCTCGTTTCCGGTGCTCGAAGTTTGTGACCAAATACGCAACCGATCGTGGATTAGGCGAAACGCGCGCGCACGAGTCGTTGACTTGAATTATGGGTGGGGACAAAAGGGACCACTTTACTACGCCAAGATGTGCGACTACCGTAACCAACGCCCCATTTCAAAACAATGGGCCACCGCGGTTGAATTTCTCGGGGGTCACTGCGCATCATGTTAATTAATCAATTAAACAAATCACTGATTGTGAGTGATCCCGAAAATGGTCCCGGAGCAATCAGCAGGGCGGAAGCTGACGGCAAATGGATGACAAGCGTTCCAAATACGTAGATTGAGGCGCTTGCACGACTCTCCAATGGGATGATCACGTAAGCGTGCAAACGACGGTCAGTTCTTCTTCCAAATTGCTAAACAACGTCTTTGTAGCGCTGTTGGAAGCGTAGTACGCGCGACAAGCTCACCACAGAGGAGTGGTGAGCCGAACGTAGGAGTCTTTTGCACTCTTGATGACAGATCCGGCCAACAAAGAATCATACAACGAGGGAAGAAACTCGCGATTATGACTCTTCAGGGAGCACCAGAAGGACGCGAAGATGCGGCAAGCGTGCCGAAGCGGAGAAAAACAGAGGAAGCGGGCGAATCCATGATCTAATGCGACGACGCCCATTAAAACGATCTTAGTTCCGGCGGATGAACAGGTGTCTGTAGAGAGGAAATCAGACGGAGGTGTGAATTGTGGAAATTTTAATTATTCATGGACGGAGCCGTGACTCAAGCTGGCGGCGGTTTCCTATACCACAAATCCCCAAACAATCGGCCTAAGGAAATTGGCTTCGACCAGCGCGGGAACATCGCTGTTCCCATGACAAAATGAGCGTGCTCGTAAGAATCTGAGAGAGGAAGGATTTCCAATGGAGGAATGCCGGGAAGCGAGGTGGGAAAACAATTCCCTCGCCCCACAACACCGGTAATTGCACTTCTCGAAGGAATGCCCCTATCTGGAATGTGTTATGGCAGCGTAATCAATTCTCCGCAGGTGCGTTTAATCGAAAGGACGCTCCAGGTCATGAATTCTACATGAATTCTGAATCTGGCTCAATGACATCATGCGTCGCTTACAGTATACAGACGGCGGGATGCAACGTCGTGTGTTTCAACCAGAGTTGGGCAAGACGCAAGCGAGAAACAAACGTTTCCCTAGACCATTGGTGCGCATCTCTCGCTCGCTCGCTCGCTCCGAGTCTACTACGAGCGTATTTACAAGTAATTGGCAACCTTTCACTGAATCAGGCAACAAAGGGAGTCGTTCAAGCAAACAAAGAAGAATACTTGAGGCAACTGAATCGAACGTATTGTCTGAAACTGAAGGAGCTTTCCGTCGCTCCGCAAAGGAGCACTGCGGGAGGACTGTAGCGCGGCATTTGGCGGCAACCGGGATTGGAATCATAATAAACAGCTTTTCAACTTGACAGCGCAACCCTCAAGGGTAGTCGGGGCGAGCGAGAGCACTGATCATATCTCTATTATGACTTATGATCACAAATTTGTGCCTGCCAATTCCCCACGGAGATTCGGGCAGATCATTGTTGGCGCGCGTCGGTAAGGAGGCTGCGGATGTGGCCCCTTGACACCACCAATCTTCTCGGAAATCAGTTCAAGTGTTGCGATAACAAAAACATCTTCCGTCCGAGAATTGATTGTGGAAAAGTGAGGCCAAATTGAGAAAACTTCATCAGCAGCAAATGTCAAATGGCAGCGCAGAGCACGAATCAACGCGCTACTGATCGGAGTCATAAATTTCTAAGTGACAGATTTCGCGCCGCACCAAAAACCACGTGGCGATTTGCGCCAACTTTGCGCAGACTAAAAACTTGGGGCTTGTTTGGAATTATGCATGGATTCACTGCGTCGGCCACTCAACCGTGCCAAAAATATGGAAATTTCGACTCAGCAAAGCAGAAGTAAGCAAGCCAAAGATTGCTTGTTGAACAAAATATATGTTTACCGTCTCACGGATCATGCTGCCGAGTTTTAAGGCCAATTTGACTATTCAAGCGAAAGCGTTGAAGACCATTACAGCTTAGCAGGAGCGAGCGGGAGGTTGGTCGATGGGGGGAGAGATGTTCTTTTCCCGCAGAAACTGTCGTCATAGCAAACAAACGCCTTAAATAATTAAATGTACCGCGTCGCACTTTGCCATAAGCGCACTTCTGAATGGGATACGGAGGATATGGAGTAAACTCGCGTGTTTTTTCTCTTTCTTCAAACACCGCCACTATTGACACTCGCAGACTACTGGCACGAGGCGACAAACGCACTACTAACACATTTAGGATTTAAGCTTAATGTCGCCGGCGTCGACCAGCGCATCTGTTTCTAGAGTGGCACTTCGAGAAATCGGCGCCAACTTTTCCTGCCGAAAGTAAACAAACATCACTTTCGCCTTTCCGCTCTTCACAGTCTTCACAGTCTCTGTCTTGACTCACCGGTGTCCGCAGATGGAACGCAAAGAAACGAGTGAAAGGAGCACAAATCGGCGAAGAATGATGAGACGAGTCCCCCCACCAGGCGTTCAACTCACACACTCTCTTAGTTCACAATTATAAATTTTTCACGACGTTCAACGGCGTTTCTCACTGATGGCACATGTTCTGCGCAACTTTGTCGCCCACAAATCTCTCTTCGTCCCTAAGGAAAGTAGGAATTGCGCAGCGTAGCGGATTCCATAGTAATTACTCCTACGAGCTCTTGCGCGTCCGTTCGCATTGACACTTCAAAGCGATACGTGCGACGCTCGCAGTAATCACGTAAAATCTACGGTCACCGAAAATGGTATAGGTCGTTAGAAAGCGCATAAAAGGAAATTGGTTCTTGTTAGAAATGGCAATTCCAGATTAAGGCCATTAGGACAACAACAAGCTTGTGTGTTCACTCATGTCAGTGCAAAAACAAAATGGGGACACGGCGATTTTCTCTCATGAATTAATGATGAACTATCGTCTCGGAAGAGAAAAACAACGATGATTTTGGAAAGAGACGACAATTTCCTGCTTCTCGTGTCAACTTTTTCTCGTATCTCTGATGGCAGAAAACAGAAAGGGTTCCAGAGTGGAACGTAAATTAAAAGAGCATGCGCTCTTCGAGGGTACGCGTCATAAATACGTGAGTTCTTTCCAAAATAGAAAAGCACAAACAGCGAAGAAGGCAACGAGCTCCTTTGATGGATGTATGTGCATTTTTACGAGATAGTCCTGACTCATTAAACGAAGAATAATCGAGCGGAATCGAAGCGGGTGAAAGAGACACGATTATGCGATAAGCAAGAATGCGGATTTATTCCGAATTCATTCCGATTCACTGGCTCTTCTACGTGTTCGCGATGAAGAGGAGACCACAGCAGCGGGCGCGCCAAAATCAGCATCTACGTGAAAGGAACAGCCGCCACGGCAACTCCACCGGCACGGTGCACAAGCTGACGTTTTCCATTAGTGTCTATTAGTGCCCGTAAGACCTTTAGGAAGAAGGAAGAGGAGCGAGCCACCGTCACTAATTGTTACCATGTGATGGAGGTGGTGGCGGTGAACGGATTAGCGCGACCAGGAAGAAATCCTTGAAAGTTCTTTCAATTTACTTTTTAGGCGCAGATTAACATTTTAAGATTCGTCTTCGCTACGACGTTGCGAACACAAAACGCGCAAGAGGAGCTCCACAACTGTTCAGAATTGCCAAATGAGAGCAAATCAAATATTTATGAAAATTTAACTCTGTTATCGGGTGCTGCTCGCTCCAAAGACCCCAGTTTTGTCGATTGTTTTATCGAAACGCAGAAAATTTGGTGTCTCTCGGAAAGCAGTGAAAAATCCACGGCGACAGTGACGCAGACCGCTGACGCCGAACAAAGTCGACGAATTGTTTCTTGGAAATATCATCACGAGTCTCCTCAGTTGGTCTTAAATCGAATTATTCGTGTTATTGTTATGCAACCTGTTTTCGGGAACGTTTTCACTTCAGTACATGGAAGTCTCGATGTTGTTTGCTGGGAACGTTATCTATCAGACCATAATTATCTCAAATTACCATTTTGAATCGACAATACGGCAATCTTCTACCGAAAACAGTAAAAAGAGCACGAAAGTTGGTATAGCGTCGTTAAGGGCGGAAGTCCGTTACATAGCTAATGCGCGTTTCGGCTTATCGTAACCGCCTAAACTAGAGGAGACTAAGAGCACGTGAAGCGGCGTAGTAAATAAGCGTTACTCGCAGCACTCTTCGAGATGAAAGTTCGCACTCGCCTGCATAATTGGCGTAATTTGGCTTCGGCATTCAATCCACGAGGAGCCGAAACTCAAATTAAAGGAGTGAACCGCAATCAATGACGTCGTAGCTTTTAATTGTGCTCAAAAGACCGCAGTCGACTACATCCTGTTTATCGTTTTTTGTTCTGTCGTCTGAAATGCTTGAGCAAACGCCCCGTGCTTTCACATGTCTCAATTCTTTGCTTCTCCATCAAAGTTGACCGGAAATTTGAGCAAAAGATAAGCAATGAAAGACCTAACGGATCTAGAAAACACAGACATTGTTTGTTTCATTGCCAGCAATTCGATTGTCGCTTGTCTGAAGGTCGCACGAACCTGGACAACTCAAATTCCGTGCGCAGCTGATTGGACGACCAGCTAGTCATAGCACCGGAACATGGAACGTGACATCAATGTGTACATGTTCGCCGAAAGTGCGCTGCTAACCGGCTTTGATTGTGTAAAAGTTACTTGTCAGATTATAAAATTGACCGTGATGTCCAAGAGCAGCTACTCATTGCTGACACGGTCTATTCGCACATCTTCCTTTTCTAAAGGTCAGGTTTGTTCTGCTCTCGTTCGCGGACATTACTACTCCAATTGCTATCCTACATCAACCTCGGATACAGGAGTTCTTGGACGATGAACAGTTCTTCACAGAATTGTTGCTGTCTTTCATTTTCTCTAACAATTCTTAGTTTTCACTCTGTGAGTGTTGGCGTTACGCTGATTGCAAATAAACTGATAACAGACATCTTGCCACAGAGTTGGACCACAAACTTTTGTTGATGATTGTGAACTTCCAAACGGGCGGACAAACGTGGGTTGAATCGTTTCGATTCTGAATACTGAACGCCTACAAAAGTGGTATGTCGAGTGCCGAACGTTATACAAACAGTTTTCATTCTTTAAATCTTGTGTTAACTTTTGAATTGCAGAGCTTCACAGTCAATAATCACACGCGCGTCCTTTGCAGCAAATTGCTTGTGTGTGAACCGTGGCGCCGCTGTGCTAAATTACATATACTTCGTTTCCTGACCGACGCGTCTCTACTGGAAAATACGCTGTTTTGGCATCGTGCCCAGAAAACGTTGAGAGTCGATCGACGACTATTCGCGCTTCGCATTGCTTCTATTTTGTAACTGTTCGGCTCTGGTCCTGACGCTCTTCTAATTATTTTCGCCATTCGAGCGGCCAGTTCAATAATGTGGGTTCGTAATTTGCCGCTTGCAAGCTTTCATCTAAAATGACGGACATATTTCAAACGTTCTGAATTTGATTTTCAATTTGATTTCCGTCTTCAGTTCTTATGTTTACATTTCCGTTGATTCTATTGATTTTTATTTCAGTTGCCCTGTCTTGACAAATGGCGCAATCTGTTGAAGACTACTCTGCTGAATCGCCAGCTGGCACCAGCAACTTGTCCTCCTTACAGTCCTCGCGAAGAGCTCCATTGAAGGAGGGAGAATGGGCTTGTGTCGATGCGAAGTGCGCTTTTGTGAACCCAGAAACCATAGAATTGTGTGAAAAATGTGGTAAAGGTATCTTTACTTTTTTCTTTTAGTAAAAAGGCAAATGTCAGATTGTTTATAGACAAGCCAAAACTCAGGTCAAACGATGGAAAAGAGATTGGCAAGGATTTTGCTGAAAAATCAAAGGGGTTGTTCTCGCCTCAAGACTGGGCATGTACAAAGTACGTTTATGCTTTGAATTGATTGAATTTGAGTTTATGCTTATTTTCAGATGTGGCAATGTGAATTGGGCACGCCGAGACGTGTGCAACGTTTGCAAGACGAAGAAGTTTGGCGGAAATGAAGTACGTACTGGATATGGAGGCGGTTTCATGGACCGTCAGCAAGTTGAATATAAAGCACGCCACGTGAACGATGAATTTGACGAATTTGGACGAAGGAAGAACAAGAAAGGCTGCAATGAAAATTCAAGAGACGACGAGCACAACGGAATCGACGATGAGAAGACCGACAAAGTGCATGAAGATTCAACATCATCATACGTTGACGAAGACGACGACGACGAGAGTGATGACGCTGACTTAGGGAAGTACGATCTGGGATCAGATGATGAGTTCGAATCTCTTAAAACAAGCCTTGCGGCCAGAGTTGCTTCAACTGGTGGCGCCAATGCAGTTAACGGATCTTCTCGTGCATCATCTCCGTAAGAGAATTCTGATTTATGCAGACAATTATTTTTGCATAGGTGTTCCTGCTCATGCAGCGAAGACGAGACATGCTCTTGCGATGAGCTGGAAGAGCCTATTCATCGTGAGTGCAAGGATCAACGCGCTCGGTCCGACCGTAATCGCAATGGTCGCTCGGAGGCTCGTCACCGTTACGAGCGCGACCGTGACCATCGTGAGGGTAGTCGGGCTTCGAATTATGACGACGTGGAGCGAAGAGACGATCGTGGAAGAAAGCGAACTGAAGGTTCCAGGTACAATGAGGATCGTAGTCGTGATCGCTACGTTAACGATCATGACCGCAACAGTCGTGATCGAAGGTATCGCGATGGGTGAGAATTCGTTTCTTTTACTTTCTTATGCGATTTCTTTATTTTAGCAGATCGCGATCTGATTCTCAATCGCCACCGCGTCATGTTGCTCGTCGCTTTTGAACAATTATTTCATAAGTTTTGTCATGTTTCACTTTTCCCGATGATAAATACGTTGTTGTTTTGTTGAAGATAATTATTGTTGGTTAGTGCCAGTGTTATACTTTTCATTAATTGTTGTTATTATTTTATGGTTTTTTAATCTTCTTCTTCAGTAATCATTCACCAGAATCAGATGGCAAACTTAAATTTTCAAGGTAAGCGAGCTCCCTTTCTTTGTTGTAACCTGTAGTTCATACTTTACAGACTTCAACTTAAAGTCTGATTCGTTTGATTCACCATTTACCACGGTTAATTCGTCCAACGACTCGCGTCCTGTAGGATGGTCCACTGACAATGATCAGCTTGTCTCAGATGGATCTAAGAACCCAACACCTAAGAAGAATTTTTTATCGATGGAATATTACCAGCAGTTCTTCGACATCGATACCGAGCAAGTTCAGACGCGACTTCTGAATAGCATGCTTCCGCGTGTTAGTACTAACTTTATTACTGATTTTGTTCAGCCTATCCCTGATCTTTACGGTGAGTTTGGTTTTTCCGTTGCACTGTATAAGGTTCTATCTATAGGGCCTTTCTGGGTTTCTGTTACATTGATTTTTACCACTGGTATTTTCGGAAACCTTGCGAAATATGTTCAGTCTTCTGGAGCTGCTGGTCAAACATTCGAGAACGATTTCGGATTGATCACAGGCGCTTCGACACTCATTGCATTATACGTGTTGGTAGTTCCGTTTATTCTCTACAACGTTATCTGGTATCGCCAAGCTGCTATACAGTATTCTTACTTGGAATTGTTGTGCGCCTATGGATACAGTCTAACCATTTTCGTGCCTGTTTCGGTACGTTTCACTTTTTAAGACCTCTTGACAATGAATGCTCTATTTCAGATTCTTTGGGTCGTTCACTGGGAGTGGTTTAGATGGTCTCTTATCATGGTTTCTGTTTTTCTGAGCGGAGCAGTTTTAGTGGGAAGTATCTGGCCCGCGATCAAAAATGATTCGAACCGTCTTGTTGCCTTTGGTACCGTCGGAGGAATTTTGTTTCTTCATGCTATTCTAGCCATTGGCTTTAAGGTAATGAATGCCTGAAATTTGTCTACATTGCATTGTATTTAGGAATATTACTTCGACGCTGTTCATCTTCCATCAGCAGTTGACGTTGCTTCTCCTCATTCAGCACTACCGTCGGGAGATTTGCCTGTTGTCGCTACAGCCGATGTTGGTACGAATGATACTCAAGAAAGTAAGAAGGATAGCAAACGCGAATCTTTGCTCAGCAAGGCACAACCCGTACCTACTATTGCCCTCGATCGCGATGAGCAACAACAAAATGGGTTCAAAACGTCCATATCTAACGCAAATGGCAAGGATGTAACGTCTTGATTGTAAAGGATTGCATACTAATTTTGGCGAGAAGGTCTATGCTCTATTATTTTTATGTCTTTAATTATTGTAGAACGTTTGGGGATATAGATTAAAGTCTTATTGAAGCATAGATGTTGGTTCGGCATTCCCAACACTTGTTAAAAAACGTTTCTTCTTGAGGTGTTTCTACGAGTACATAGAAGAACGTTAACAATTAAATGACAGAGACATCAAGTGATATTTGCGCTGTTTGGGCATAAGGCAATCTTTTGTTTGCCATTGTGCATTACCCTCAGGAGATTTTCCCATTGCCGCTACAGTCGATGTTGTTTCGAACGGCGATACAAAGCCGAACGCTTTGTGCAATAAATTTCTGTACTGCGTCGTACTTGTGGTAAAGCCTTGCAGTCCGTTCTCCCTCTTGACATCGGTGGTTGCATGTTTGTGAGTGAGATTGGTAAGTCCAGAACAGGCAAAAGATTGTTCCCATGGCCTCTTTGGTCTCTTTTGAAGCTGCGATTCCGGAGGTTCGCAATTAGATGCGTTTATTTATGCGCGGTGTATTTTCTGAAAACAACATGTTCCCTGTCGGTCGGTCGCTCGATCACGAGGGAGTTGTTAACCTAAACGCGGATTTGTGTTCGAAATGGTGAAGAACGATAGAGGAGACCTTCATCAACGCTCATTAGGGAATTCGAAATGAATCGGGGCGCCTAGAGCACCTGCGTATTCGATATTGCTTGAGCCGCCTTCGATGTAAGCAGAAATTAGAGAGCGAGAGTTTTGTTGTCGACTTAATTGCGGAGTACGCACTGCGATTCCCTTTCGCTTCTACCCAATTTACTGCTGTTTTCTTACCTCCTCAATGACTCGCCTCCGATGATTTCCGTCCACGTAATTCAAAAGCCCGTCACTGGGCGTTCTTTCTTCGTGTCCTCGGGCATTTTGTGCGCCAGGTGTTCACTCACTCGCTCACACATTTGCTCCTTAATTCCTCACTTATATGTATGAACTTTCCGCTCCCACTTTAAACGGTGCTCTCTCTTGTTTCTCGCCCATTTGAGAGATCTTCGGCGTTTCTCTTTCAATGCCTGCATAGTCATTACGTATTGTAGGAGGGATGGGGCATTGATTAACTGAAATCAATGTGTGCTAATAGGTGAACTCGAACAGCGTTTGAATAAGTCTTTTATTAGAGTCATTGCTGCTCATCAATAGGCCTCATTCTCATTCAGATAAAAACAGAGGCGTTTTCCCAATGAAGGCACTGGGCGAGTCATTGTCGTCAGACATCCAGTAGTATTAAATAACGCGCCAACCGAGCGTCGTCAGCCCTTACCTGCCGGCAGAGAAGGGTAATCCGCGGTTCTCGTGGCTGCTAATGTTAACGGCTTTAGAGACGCACTTCTGTCGTCTGAATGTTATGATGGGACTTCGCGTTTTGCTTTGTGGAGGCGATTCCGTTCGAGTCAGTTCTCCAGCGATGCAGAATGGTCGCCTTCAAAAGTTTAACTCGCCTTCCGATATGTCCGATTCGCAGATCGATTCTAAAGAATTGGCGAAGCGGAGTCAACAGATCGATTCCCAGATTGAACGCGATCGTGTTGCTTCGAAAAAAGTGCTCAAGATTCTTCTTCTGGGTAAGTCAATCTCTCGCGCCAACTGATCTAATTCGCGCAGGTGGCCCGGAATCTGGGAAAAGTACGATCTGCAAGCAAATGCGCATTTTGCACATGAATGGATTTTCCGAAATGGATATGATCAACTATCGCTATTTGGTATACAGTAATGTCGTTCAGTCAATCAATCAGATGCTCGAAGGTGCTCAACTGCTGGGAATTCCGATCTGCAAAGACATTTACGTACGTCGGTCTGCTTTTGTTTCCGCATATAGTTGAACGGTGGAAAATCCGCTTACAAAGGTTGGTTGCGTGACAGGCGCAACTCCATCAACACTATTCACAGGTCTCTTTTCAATTAGACTTCGAAATGACGCTATATCGACCAAGAAAGGCGTGGTGTTTTCGTAAAAGAAATAGCATCACACGCAATTAATCGGTAAACAGAAAGAGTGTACCAATACTTTCCGATAATTACAAACGCGCTCTCATCAATTTGAAAAATGAAATGTCACTCTCTTGTGCGTTTTATCTTTGCACTTTTCACATTTCGCTAAAGCACACACACAGAATCGAATTTTAAAATTGACGTTCTTTTAATCCTCTTCTTAGAACTTGGCGTGCATGGGAACACAAAGGAGAATTCTTCATTGTTTCCGCAGATCTGAACTTTTCAGCATGACATCGAGTGGTTTCGTCACTATCAACGAACAACGCATCCCTCCGAGATCGAACTCACGCAAGAGCTCACGGAATCCATTAAGAACATCTACAGGTCAGATTTCGCCAAAGCACTCCTTCTACGGCAACACGAGTTCGTTCTTCTTGATTCCGCTATCTAGTAAGAAGGATTTGCCATTATTTCGACACAATTGCTCTTTATCTTCAGCTTTCTTGACCAGATCGACAGGATAAGTCAGATCGAGTACAAGCCAACTACGCAAGATGTGCTCAGATCTCGCGTGCCAACGACCGGTATCCACGAAATTGAATTCAGCTATAAAGAAGTCATCCTCAGGTAATGTGACGCATGAATGCTCTCTTCTCAAATCTGATCCTAGAATGGTAGACGTCGGCGGTCAACGTTCCGAGCAACGCAAATGGATACACTGTTTCGACAACGTAAACGGTGTGCTGTTTGTTTCCGAAGTTTCCGGGTATAATCAAACGATCGATGACGGCGAGAAGACCATGGTTAGTGGTGCTTGTCTGCTTTCACATAGAGCTATTTTTAGAATCGTATGAAATACAGCATGCAGCTCTTTAAGAGCATTGTCAATAACCGGTGTTTTGGAAAGAAAACAGCGATGATTCTCTTCATGAATAAGATCGACGTTTTCAAGGAGCGATTACCGCTCTTCCCTCTAACGACGTGCTTCAAAACATACAAAGGTACGCTGAATGACTCTATCAGTGAGATTTGTCGCCAAATTTCAACCGAGCATCCGCCCAAACAGGGCGATTTGCAAGATCTACGTTGAAAGACATTTTGTGAGCGAGGGATGAACGAACGATTTCAGGCGAAAGTGAATACGAAGCGTGTTGCAAATACATAAGCGACCGCTTTCGTCACGTTGTTTCTCAAGATATCGCCAAGGAAAGGCCGATTTACACTCACTTTACAAATGCTACAGACACACAGAACATCGACAGAGTGTTTGAAAGTTGCATAGATGTCGTCTTTAAAATCAGTATGGAGAAGGTCGGTTTTATGTAATCTGCATGCCAGACGGAACTCTCTCTCTCTCTCTCTCTTCGTAACCAATCTCACTGACGCGGGCGCTTTGATCTCGACAAACTTTGTTATGACTTATATTTCTTTACTGTGCGATTGACTAACTTGTAACTTATAACGTTGCTATACTTTATCATTGTAAAAATCTTTGAAACTTTAAAGTTATTGTATGTACAGGTATTTCGTGAATTGAAATCATTCCTCTGTGGCCCATTTGAGCGATCGAGCGACGGCTTTCTTCCAAGAGGCCATTTCGTCGTGCCGTTCTTTTTCCGTAATTTCTGGCGAGTAATGGAGGAGCGAAGGCCCCTTGTGCTGATTGAATTGGTCGAGGGAGATGATCTGCGCTCCAATACCAGCAGCTACGGCTGCGCCCCAACCCGAAATCTCAGGCATTGTCGAGCACACAACAGCTCTGTGAATTATATCAGACTGCATCTGATTGAAAAGTTGATTCGATGTCATTCCGCCGTCAATCTGAACAAGAAGGAAAACCGTGTGCCACATAGAAACAAGTCCGGCGCCTTACCTTCAGAGTTTTGATCGTCAACCCTTCCATGTCGCTTTCTACGGCTTCAAGCATTTCAGCTGTTTGAAATGAAACAGCCTTCAGCGCTGCTCTTGCCAAGTGCGCCTTGCTCGAATATTGCGTAAGGCCACAGATGGTTCCTCGTGCAGTGGGATCCCAATAGGGAGTGTACAGACCAGTGAAACAAGGTACAAAGTACACACCTGCCGTATCCTCGACACTTCGTGCAAGCTGTTCGACTTCTTTTGCGTCCTATAATCGAAACATGTGATACTCTTTCTAAATGAATTCCACCTACCTTGATAAGTCCAAAATTGTCTCTCAAAAATCTAATGACATTTCCACCGATCGACCCACTTCCTTCGAACGCATAACACATCGGCGCACTCGATCCAAACTGAAAACAATCAACTTTGATGCTGGGTACAACTGCAGTTTGCACCGACTTGAAATGCTACTGTAGTTAAAAGACCGTTCTTAGAGAGAACGGGTTGTGTGCCAATGTTGCACAGCATGAACGTTCCAGTACCATACGTGCTTTTCGTATCCCCAATCGAGAAGCAATTATGACCGACCAAAGCGGCTTGCTGGTCGCCGAGACAGCCAGAAATCGGAACTCCCTTCATTGGGCCTGAATAATGCATATACTTAGAATATCGAATATAACCACTGACTAATGCTTACCGGATCGGATGTGCCCGAAAATTTCAGCGGAGCTCAGAATGTCGGGAAATACCTCAATTGGAAGCCCGAAGAAGTCGCACAATTCACTGGACCATTTGCGTTTGTGCAGATCGAGGAGGAGAGTGCGACTAGCATTGGTCACGTCGGTGGCGTATATTCCAGTCAGCTTCCAAACAAGCCAGGCGTCAACGGTACCGCACATGAGAGTTCCATTATGGAGCGCATCTTGAACTGCGACTATATTGTTCAGCATCCATTTCATCTTCAATGCGCTGAAATACGGGTGGATCGGAAGTCCCGTTTTCGCCTTATAAAAATCCTTGTTTCTGAAATGCGAAACGTTTATAGAAATGTCATGATGTGCGCGCTAACTTCGTCGGCGTTTTCTCAATGTATTCCTGAGCGAGATCCGATGTTCTCGAGTCGAGCCATACGATCGCATTGCACAGAGGTTGACCCGTCGTCCGATCCCAAGCTACCGTAGTCTCTGCAAAATACGAAATAGTAAAAACAACGAGAAAAAATGGTAGTTGCGGCACCTCGCTGATTGGCTAAGCCAATGGCCTTCACTTCTTCGGCGCCGATTCCCATGGCTTCCAATTTCTCACATGCTTTCTCGATGCATTCGATTACGGTGTTGTAGAGTTCCATCGGATCCATTTCAACCCATCCTGCTTCGGGAAATATCTGTTGAACTTCTATCTGCAACAAAGGAGGGTAATGATACAAGCTGGAATATCAAACCGAAACATACCTGGTGGTGCGCAACGAGCTCGCCCGAATCGGCCTCAAAGACGAGGAAACGGCTGCTCGAGGTACCTTGGTCAATAGCTCCGAGGAGAACCATGTCTAAATGGAGACTGACATTAGAAAGAGGCGCAACGCGAAACAGAAGCATTGAAGCCGCGGTTATCATCACAATCGAAGAATAACAAAAAAGCGATGGGTAGCGGTTTATATACGATCTAAAGTGATGACGTAAGCGTCGCATGGCAAAGGGAAGACCATGGAACACAACCTTCAAAAGTGTGTTGCTCTGATCACGTGGTCATGAACATCACTGATGCGGGCGAACACTGTGACGTTTGGATATCACAATTTGAGAACGAGAGTTGCCCAAAGAACAGGCGCTCGATAACGCTGATCGACGAGTGAAACTGAACGCACGAGAGAAAGCGAGCGGTCGCGGACTGTGAGAGCGCGAGAGCGAGACTAGCAGCAGTGATCGATTGTGGCACATTCCAGAGTTGATCAGGGTCAGGAGTCAAAAGTTGAAATTACCGTCGTGTGATCTCTAGCGCCAAAAGATCAACAACGTGCTGCATGCAGTCAAAATACACAGTTTGCTTAATCCGAACTCTGTCGGGGAACTACATAGTACTGAGGGGCAAAGTCCAAAACGCAAGATTTTCCCAAAAAATAAAAATATTTTTGCCGGAGAAGCTGATGAAACGCATTATGTGCGATTGAACGCGTTCTTGATCGCCAATTTAGAAAATAAGGCAAACAAAGAACAGGAGGTGGAACTTCGGAGAAAACAGATCGTGCTCGCGCTAAGCACTTGATCTTCGCACTCCAACGAGGGTTCGAGACTTGTGATTGCGCATGAAACGTGCTGGCACATAAACCCCTCCTATCGCGGCAAGCTTGTTGGCTTACTTCATCCGCTCAATTATTCGTGTTTACCGATCGATCTGGGAACACCGATTAACCTGTATTACAGCAGAAAACGCTCACGTTCTTCACGTTGAATTCATATGAACATCAGATGACAGTCGGGAAGACAAATAGGAGACGAACATCAGACGACTTTTGTCCCCAAATGAAGTGCATCGTTTCAATCAAACGAAGAAAATACGATTTTTATACTGTCGCTGGTGCTATTAACAACGGCGTCACCATTTGCTGTCTTTATCAGATCGTTTTCGCTGCACCGCGATGCAAAAGTCAGAAGGAAATGAATTCCAAATGCTGTGCAATCACCGGAAAAATCGTTTTTGCACGTAAACGCGCACGTTGTGTGAGCAAATAAACTTTAAACTGCGATCACACGCAACGATTTCTACGCTCTTTCGAAGCTTTGATCAACGAGCGCGAGCGCTGGACGCGCTCTCCGCGGCAATGAAAGTGCAAGGCAAGAGCGAATTATCGGTGAGAAGCCTCGTGAGTATGCGAACGCCGGACAAAACTGGTGCTAGGAAACCAATTTGGCAGCGGAAGGAGCAAACGAGAACAATGAACACGACACAAAGAAGTGGAAGCATGGATGCTGACAGAACTGCAGAAGGTGAGCAAACCGGCAGAAGTGCCTATCTCGTTCAGCGAATAAAGGAAACACTCGATTTCTTGGCCTCCGAGTGCATCTTAAAGTCATCGACTTTGTTCAAGTGCATTTCTGTCGCAGACTCCCTCTGCCGCGTGTGGTTCGTTATCAGCACGTCCACTCCTTCTCCTCCTCCACTACGGTCACATTTGAACTTTTATCTGCTCTGCACGCATACTTTCAACTAGAAGCGGACTTATGCAATTGACCCGGACTCATTGTATTGGCATTGGCTATTATCATTGGTTCCGTAATCTCCAAGACGGGCGACGACAATGAATTGGATAGAACAGTCGCGTAGTCGTCGCGCACTGCCATTCGACCGTTCGCCCCTTTAGCGACAAGCCACGGTTTTGCGATGGCGATGACGACGTGGTCAAACTCCGTTCCGACTTGAAGCGTTTTCTTCTTTGGTCTGAAGAGCATAATTATTTGCTTTTCTTTGCTCAATTGATAGGACTCACTTGTTGGTGGCTTTAAATGAGTAGACCCTCACAGCGGCAGCCTTCTTCTCTGGCCTGTACAACGTCTGGGTGAACGCTTGTCGCAGCTCCAAATTGCAAATCAAGTAAACGGCAAGTCTCGTCGCACAAACAAAGATGTAAAGAACGGAGACAATATCGGTCAAGAACTCGTATATCTTTAACAAGTTGCGGTTTTAAAAGCCACACGAACGAAGCCACTTACGTCGTAGTATTCCTCGGTTTGTGTTGAATCCAAATCGATGTACTCCCAGCCCGTAACTACGACATTCACGACATTCGCCATCAAATAGGAGCAGACAATGAGCACCAGGAGTGTTGTGGCCGAACGCACTTTTTTCTATGCACGCAAACAGGTAAGTACACCACAATCACTCCTTTTCAAACCTTGTGGTCACTGTGGCCAAAGCGAAACATAGCTGCGGTGCGCTGTTGAATGCGCAGAGTGTAAACTATGCGAACGTTGAGGAATGCGAGTAAAGCAAAAGGAATAAACACAGTTACAATATTTCTCACGTAAAACCTAAACAAAACGAATGAGTTGAGGCTAGTTCCAGCAGCTTGTATTGCCTGAAAAGCGTCCCGTATAGCCAAGTGTTAACCAAAGTTGTAAGGGTAGGCTCATATTCGGTGAGACCTGTGCAGTTGCCGTTCTTGCCAAGCTGAAAACAAAGAGTTCAATTAATTGTCGTTAAACGGAAAAACGTCACTTTAATGTAATTAGTCAGGTTAGATTATGACTATTTTAATGCGATTTTCAATGATTTAGGACTTTTGTGATTGATTATCACCTACCTCGACTTCGAAGAACGCGGTCCCTCGCAGAACGACGGCAGCGACAAACATGAATAGAGCTGAGTATGGACGGTTTTTGCGAAAACATTGCAAGAGACGTGATCGCTCTGTTATCAAGTAACGCTCTATTGTGGCAAGGATAATGAGAAAACTGGAAAACGTCATTGACACGTGACATAAGGCCAGAAGGGTGCCGATGTAAGACCACCACAATCTTGTCAGCCAAACAATCTGAAGTAATTATGCTATTGAATGCGACCAATTGGAGGTTTCTTGCCTGAAGACGATTTTTGATGACGTCCATTGCAATCACCGGGCCATAGCAAAAGGAGAGGAAACTGTCGCTGACAGCCAACAGACCGAGAAAGAAGAAGTGGGAATGAGTGCGGGTGAGGAGAACTCGCGCGATGAGAATGTTGCAGACGAGACTGATCAGACTGAGCGAAGTGCCGGCCACGGCCACCAGGTACCATCGGCGGTCGATGCTCGGAGGCACGGCACATGGATCATTCCACCAGTTGTCGTCCTCGCCATCGAAGGCGCTCATCACACGCCCCTTACAACTGAAATTATTTAATTGTGTTTAGTAGATCTTCGGCGTCCATAAGTCCAGACGACATGAGGGGGGAACCCGAACACGCCGTTCACGGCTCGGTGGTTCCGATTAATTGCTAATAAATATGAAGTAATAAGGGAACGCCATTACCGCTCGCGCACGTAAAACGCAATACATTTGAGTAGGAGATGACTCCGCCACGGAGGAAACAAGAAGCAACAGGAGAGGTAAGCTGCATTCAATTAGTGCGGCGACGTCGGAAGCGGTGACGACCGATAAGAAACAGCGGAATTGAAAACAAGGAAAACGGAACAAAAAGAGTAAAGATCTTGTCATACTCACACGCTGCGTCAACCCAAATTGAGCAGCTGTTTATGCATTTCGTTAATCAAACCAAAACATCGCAGTCTGTCTGACCGGCCGTTTAATCCAGCGTAATAATTACGGTGGCGAGAGGGCGTTGCTTCGTTCAATAGGGCCCGCCTCGTTTAAAATCCAAAAAAACGGTTGGTAGAATTGAGCGGAATTGTATCTCCTTTGCGCTCGATGCGGTGTTTTCGAGTGTTTTTGTGACCACAAAAGCAAAGTCCACAGCAAGAAGGTAAAGCGAGTGCACGGAACCGGAAACTGCGCGTATGTCTATGCTACCATAATCTTGTGTCGGTCTGACGAGGCCACTTGGCGAAACCTACCAACAAACGCCGTCTTCTTCAAGTCGACGTGTGCGATAATCTTGTTACTGTAGCTCTAATGGCTCCCTTTCAAGAAGAAGTTCAATAGGATATTTAGCCGCTAAAGAGATTTTGTGTCGCTTTGGTAAATAATTCTGGAGGAAAGAGTGAAAAGAAATCTCATTGAGCGGCGACTATGATTTGCATGAAGGTTAGCAGCGGAATAGGACACTCCGTCAGCACTGAAATTACTTCTGTGAAACTTTTGCGCGCTGCATTCAATCGGTTGTCGGCCAATTAGCCGCTAACTTCACTTCGCATTGAATTAAGGTGCGCGGCGCGTTGGCCAGAAGGAAGAAGCGGAAAGACCCGAAAGCGGGCAGCGCGAGGTTGCGAACGTCAAACTTACGCGTCGGCAACAAGCGGGTTCGCGAACAGCGGCGCCAATAATAGCGACTAAAAACTTACTGCTTTCATTATGTTTTATGACACTTCGCTAAGAAGCAAAAAGGGCGCCTGAACTCGGTCCCGAAGGAAGTGAGTTTCAACGTGTCGCTGTACGCTCATCGCGCACGCCCCGCCAGCAATGCGCTTCGTATTATCGCCTTCTTCTTCATCCGTCTTGGGATCGCGGAGGCCGCAGATGATCTGTCGCTGTCAAATCTTCCGCCAGCGGTCACCGATCAGGCGGTCGAGGAACATCTCTATTTGGCCATTTCCCTAAAGAGAGCTATGTGTTCGAGTGGAGCGTTCGCTTCGGCTTTGCGGAGAACCCATAACACTGCCTCCTTTCATCACCCCCTAAATTACCTAGTTTCCGGGGTGGGCAAGAAAGGAATCGCGACGTCAATTTTGATGTTTTGTTAATGTCACAAAGCGACGTAGTTTCCGTCCGTCTGATTTTCATTCTGAAAGAAACGAACGATGGACCTAGCGGGACTTAGTCGTGTCAAAAGAGAACCGCCGGGCCAAAACACGAAAAAACGACTGAAGATGGATACTCGAAGCGCTAGTGTTGGTCGCAAAATTCGCGTAGGAATGATTGACGTTCCGCGATGCTGATGGGCGAAGAAGGACCGGCTTGCAGGGACCGGCCGCTCGCATTGTCTTCCTGGCACTGATAAATAATTAGCGCGTTCATTGTGATCGGTGATTTATTCATGAGCGTCACTGAAAAATCAAAATGAACCATAGAACCGAACGACTGGTACTCAACCTCGGGCATCCCCTTATAGTCGCTAACTAGAAACTACGCCCATCCATTGCCTTCCCAAGACTTGCATTCCTCGCTCGTGTAGGCTATTTGAGAAGCTAGAACTTATTTGTTTGAGGGAGAGTCGGTAATTACTTTCGGTTCACTCTTCCGAGTTCCTCGTTTCAGCGCCATTGTTCCTAATGTGCCGGTGGATGTTGCGAACGGAGAACAAATTCCGATAAAACAGTTGCGCTCCACTGATTCCACGAGTTGATATGAGGCGATGACGCATTGTACGAGGAACAAGGAGGGAAAGACGAAAAATGGAGCCGAGCGAGGAACAACGCGCGTCTTAGCAACCGGTCGGGCAGCCTAATGGGATTAACCAAGCGAGAGTGTGGCTCCCCAAATTTCTCAGGGACCCTTATGTCCATACCTCCTAATTATTTCACTCTCATCAAGTCCGCCGATTGTTACGAATACGCGGCTTACGGTAATGCAGAACGCTCCACCGCTGCACTATCCCGTGCTATCAGTTCAACCAAAGATTTCCGAGACGCTGGAACGGAGTAACGGATGAGGGGAAAGAAGTGAGAAGTAACTAAGAGGGTAGACGAGTAACACCGCTCAAAACAAAGCACTTCAGCTCGGTAAATCGGGTTTCACTCTTTCGTGCTCGCATGCCGCACAATTAGAGATGGCCCTTAATGGCCGACGAGTCTCAAATTAAGGATTATGCGCTCCGTGACACTCGACTCCAACTCGCTCTGCGCGGTGTTGAGTGAGACGCCACCGTCTGAATCATCAAAAAGTTGAAATTCGACGTCATTTAATGAACTTTCGATATTCTTGCGAATCTGTTTTTCGAGCGATCTGAAAAGGTACCGTAGTTTCGTAGTATGGGGGGACGGCTCTCTGAGCAGCGTGTCTCTCAGCTGGGGAAGCGACGTGCAGAGCTGCTTTTATGGAGTGCACGCCAAAGTAATCACAAAGTACGGCGAAAGAAAAAGAGGGCGATGAGCTTTCTCGCCTTTCAGATCGAATAACAACTAATTGGCCACGGACGGAGCAAAGAAAAACGAAAGAATGACGAAGCGGTGCTGTCCGCGCTACAGGCGCGGACCATCAGTGAAGAGTGAAATGGAACGCTTAACCGCATGCACACAAAAAAAGTATTAACATTGACAAATTCGATTTAACGGTGAACTGGCCCAGTAGGGAATTTAAAACGGATAATTGGGAGAAAAAGCAATTGAATGCGATCAAGTTAGCAGCGCCAAGAAAGAAGTTTCGGGTCGTCATCAGCACGAAGTTCGCGGTAATGCCTGCACTATGCCACCCGTCGGAGAAGAACAGTTGACCGCGAGTTTGCTCAGCGAGAACAATAAAAAGAGCCGAACACTGGCACATCTGTGGTTTCTCGGCCAAGCTATCTGTCTGCTACAACTGCCGCAACGTCCAGAAATCACCGTGTTCTCCCACAAATCCGACATTTCGTGAGAATGAAAATAATTGGCTCCGCACTCAATGCTCAGACACATTTTGGGGCAATAATGTTTACATGATGTGAAATTTCACACAACAACAACATAACCATAAATTGCCGTCTTCGGTGGATCAAGCGGAGAAGCCAGATTGATAGCTCAACAAAATGTTTATGAACATAAACGGAAAACGTAACAATAGTCGAGAATAACAACGATCCTGCTCCTCAAATCTCTTGGTTCTAACTGCTTGAATCTCTGATGTCCGTTTCCATCGATTTCAGGACGTCAAAGTTGATTTTGTTCGATAGTTTCTTTTCCTGCAACAAGAACGAATGTACAGTAGTTGTAGCGCTGTCGGAAGCTCTACTCGCTCCGGGATTCAGACGTTTCACTCGTTACAGCCGCCACTTACAATAATCACTTTCTCCATGGCCTCATGAGCTGTGCTGGCAACAATCGCGCCCTTCTTCCGCACTACACGGCGCTTCGGTTTGGGCGCATCGTCTCCCCGTTTCAGTTGTTCTTCCTCCTTTTCCTTCCGCTTCTTCTCCATCTCCGCCATGTATTCGCCGTTCATCTTCATCCAGTACCGCTCCTTCAGATTTGATTCCTTGGGAGTGAGAAGGTAGGAATCAATTTCTGAGTCATCAATGCCTGAATTTTGATTGTTGGTTAACCCCAGCTGCGAATTGCATACCGTCAAGATCGAGCTCTCCGTCAAAGTCCTCTTTCAATACTTCACACTCGTGAGGGGGAGTATTTACCCGTTTTAAACCCAGTGACTTTACCGTTGGCCTGGCGTAGGTGGGGTCAGGTTTGAGATCCTGATCATCTGGAGGGCTGATGGAGATCTCGGATCCTATGGACTTGAGAACGCATTCTTGAATCTCATGCTGGACGATCTGGTCAAAAATCGAGTCTGAATTGGTCTCCGGCATTTCCGATTTCGTGATTGTGCGCTTTCGCGTAGTCGAAGAACCGGCGACGGAGGTGTTGGGCAAGAAGAGTTTTGCGTACTGATTGTGCCGCGTTCCGTAGACTTCCTTTCGTTTTACTTCCAGCGCTTTCTCCACTTGATTCTCCATAACGTCGATCTAAATTTACAAAAATTACGAGCCAATTGCTCAACACAATTCACCTCTTTTTCGGCATTTCCGGCTTTCTCATCTTCCGTTTTGCGCATTTGCTCTCTGGCCTTCTTCCGCGCTTCCCTGTATGCTGGCGGGTCTTCGGATTGTTCCTATACGTCCAATTAACGTCAGATCATCGTTCACTGCTTACCAAATCAATGTTGTGGAATTCCTCGATGGTGACGTTGGCGGAAGGAGTTCGACTGAACTCATCTAACCGCTTTCGCACAACCGATTCACTGATATGAACGATTCGGACGATGTCGCTGACAGATCGGTTAAAATTGTACGAACGAGCGGCGAGTAGAAGAGCAGCTCCGCAGATTCCTGTAGGACGACGACCCGTGCTGAGCCAATCTCTCTTCATTCTTTGGACAATTCGTGTTGCAAGCGAAACCACTTCTCGCTGCTTCTCACCAAAATCCAACAACAACGCAAAACGCAAGATGTACAGACATGGATCGGTGCTGGGCAAGTTGATATGGAGGGTACGTGCGAGGAAATTCAGCGTTCGCCCGAGATCATAAACATTAACCTGCAAAAAGACACAATCACTCATTTTCAGAGGCCGTGCGCGTACCTGAGTTACATCACTAAAGTCCAACAGCAAATGCGGAGTGTTTTCGAGCCGGCAAGTCATGTAGAGACAAGCGGCGACGACGTGCGAGCGATGGCGTCCTCTGGTCAAACTTCGACAGACACACATTTTGTAGAAGTTAAAAGCAGTATCGATGCAGTGCTGATTGATGTGAAGCTGATTAGCAACCTGTGCACATAGACGGTCAGCGCAAATATCGAGGAAACGAATATACCTCCATGATCAGCTTCTTTCCCTTGAAATACGTGACTTCTCTGGATTCCTGGCTGACGATTCCTTTGATGCCTTGCAGTGTGTTCGGCTGCGGGCGATCTTGGGCGACGAATTGGCCGATGAGACCGGAGCCTCCTCCTGCCGTTTCTTGGAACTGCACTTCGGAGACTATAGTCGACTCTTCTAGCACAGTTCCGCAACCCATGCAGGTGGCTTCTCCTCGACCCGCATCTTCGTCGATCTCGTCGCACCCACAGTGCGGACACTGCGTCATCTTCGTATTCGAAGTGATGAAGCCAGATTCACCAGTTGCGAAGGCACCTAAACCAGCGACGCGTCTTTATTGGGGAATTTTAAATTTGCGCGACCTCAGAAGGAATAACGTTGCCAGAAACAAGGAGAGAATATGGCGTGAAGACTAGAATCGCGTGTCTTTGTACTTTCTGTCTTGCTTTAGCGTTCGTTCTTCTATGCTATGTTCATGCTTGCAACGTGCAGCGAAATTCGGTATTTTATGTGAGCACTGAAAGAGCTCATAGGCGGCTTTCAATTCCATTATCCTACACATCAACGCGAAAAGAAATTGGAAAATCCAGACCAATAAATTGGCGCATCGCCGTCGAAGGCATCACGAACAGCGATATGCATTGTTAACCATCGTAATCGATAAAATGTTTTCAGATGCATCGTGGCAGGACCGCAAATAATTGTTTAAGCGTTTGACTCATTTTATGAATACAAAACAAGCTTGGGACAATGAAAAATCAACATAAATTTAGTGAATTTCGACTGTTTTGTCCAAATTTCAAGTGAACACAATGCGTTTTGGTGGTCTACGGAGAAACACATGCTCGGCGGGGGATCGAACCAACGACCGTCCGCACGCTTGCCTACGCGACCATCCACTGCGCCAATCGCGTCATCTGCTACATATGCTGTAAACCGTATAAATACGAAAATTGAGCGCAGAGTTGCGCGACAAAGATGACGATGGCGGTTTCTGCTTTAGACAAGCCGGCGCTTTCAGCTCTCGTCTGAAAAGTCGCCAAATAATGTCATTCTGTAGGAGCACTTAAATTCTTGGTCAATCGATCCGGAATCAAACGTTCGCGTGTCACACCACGGTTATGTTAACATGTTTACTCAAGCGGCCGCTCTCTCGTCCGTTCTACAAGCTGAAAAGCACAAAATCCAAACAGTGAGGACTGAAACAGGCCAGACTGATTCAGACTGCACACTGCGAAAACGCGTCATCGTTGAGAACGCACTAAACGCTTTGTTTATCCCCCACATCAGCTGGTTTGTTGACTTTGAAACGTTCGTCACGTCGTTCTGCTTACAAACAGTTTTTGCATCGTTTACTTATAGTCGTGCCGGGGGGTGAATTGGGCCGGCAAATATGAGTCAAAAGATGATTGCGATCTTGTAATCCGCGCGTTTGACTTATCCTTGAGAAGCGCTTGCTTTCGAATCTCTTCCGGCGTCATTGGCCACTGCGATCATTGCTGTAATCCTCGCTTTCCCGTAAGATAAAGCGTAAAATTCACAAATCATGTAGATTATTTGAACGTAGTTGGCCTCTCTTAATCTCCTTCCTTCAGCTCGTTCGGATTGCAAAGTTGGTGAAGAGCGACAATCCAGGTAGCTGTAACGGTAGGATGGCATTTCCACTTCAAATCAGGGTGTTTGCGTGGAATCTATATAATAGAATGTTCGTGGGCTTATTTTCAGAGGACGCTAATAATGGAAAGTTGATTAAGTATTCCCGCCAGCGGACGTCATTTTTTTATTAACCGAGCTCACCGAATCGTCCAATACGCCAACTACCAACTGCGTTATTCGCGTGGTGTCTGTACTTGTCCGGAAAGTCTCGCCCGGTGGAAACCTTTGCTAGATTCTCGTGCACTCTTGCTCGCCATTATGCTTCATTTCCTAATTTTTGAGAGCAGTCGAACTTCTAAGCTTTCGCGCTTATTAATCTTGTGTGTCCAACTCTCGATTAATCGTTTTCTCGCGCTGACCTTGTTCATTCGGTTGCTCCGCTCTCATTCCTCAATCTCTCATTAAAGAACCTTTCGTGGGGATTCTTGACAGACGCCTTGTTGGACCGTAATCGTAAAGCGAGTTGCGGCCCACCGCGCATGAAACGCCCGAGTCGATCAAATGCAATTTTCGGTCTTTTTTGCTTAAATTGTATTATATTTGCGGATACGCACTAGTGAAACCGCGCCATGTTAGTCAATTTAAAAGAGTTGTCCGCGAAGTTTTCGGCTTCGCCCTTCCTCGCCCGCTTCCTGCTCTCAGTTTCCGTTGCATGAGTCCCTTTGTGTACTGTATGGATTGGTCTCTTTTGCAGTTGTCTAAGACGCGATTAAGCCTTGATCTCCACTCAAAGTTTGCGTAATTAAATGTACGTTCGCGCGACAACTTCTCCCTCTCGTTCGCAAGTCGGAGTTGAGTAAATGTTTTTTTGTGTAACTGTTCTCAAGACCCTCGTCACTCGCTCGCTGACGTTGACGCGCACTTTACTCTCTTTCACTGTTCCTGCAAGCCATAAATTTGGAGTCTATTTTTGAGTCTAAATTAGAACGAATGCGAAGTCATCATTGCTGGAGTAAACAACTACGACCGAAGATTGCGTGCGAACAACGACAAAAATGACCACAAGGTGGTGTGTGGTGGCCCATTGTGAATGACGCTAAGTGGCGCAAAACGGGAGTTGGTGGTTATGTAAAGGTGACAAGAGGAGTTGACAGACATTGTTTGCGCAGTGACAAACGAAAACGCGAGAACCTAATCACCGTCAGTGTCGCTTTGTGTGTTGCTTACCTGCCTGCGCGTGCACTCCGATTGCGGTCGATTGCCAACCACCGACCAAACAACCTCTGAAATTGTAATTTACCGCCCTCAGGCCCTACTGCCGTTTTCCACCAGCTGAGCGAGCGCAAAAGGTCGTCATAGCGACTTGGAAGTTGCCTGCATGGTCAACTTGTTCCACGAGCGTAAAACGATTGCTTTTCGTCATTTTTCCATTCGGGCGTCTAATTTTGTGGTCGACTGCGGAAAGAAACAAACGATCGTTGATCGCGTTCGTTAGCGCTTACTTGGATTTTAACCATATGGCATTATGTCTACCATCGAGCTGAATGAGCAATTTACGATTAGGTAGCGTATGCAACGTGATTGCGCTGTGTCACCGCGAAGATTACTCAACACTGAACTTGTTTTTCCCATGTTTGTAACGGTATTCCGCGGTATTTTCGAGAATGATCGCATGTTATTGCGCTATTAATTCAGCGGAAAGTTGGCACACACGCGAAGAAGTAGATGACGATGACAACGCTGAGTTTGAAACGTCTTCGCTTCGAGCGGCAAATGGCCGTCCAATCGACTTCATCGGATGAAGAATTCCAGGTACGGTATCACCTTTTTTACTTCTGAATTCTCCGAACGTGAAAGGGCACGCGGTTGCACTTTGCTCGCTTATGAGCAACTCAATTGAGACTTCCATCCGCTCGAACGTTCTCTGGCCTTTAAACCCTTTTATTCCTTATTCTCCGCTCTAATTCTGTTACCTTGTTTTGTGTGCATATGCATTGCATTCTGGAGTGTGTTCTGTTGCGAAATGCTGCGAAAACAACAATTGCCGCATTTTGAAAATTAGATTACACAAGCCATGGAGTCTCGCGAGCACACTTGCGCTGTTTTCCGTCAACAGACTTCTCAGCGCAAATTCCCTAGCGAAAGGCAACTGAGGACATCGCTCTCCAAAAAAGACAAAATCGAAAAACGCCATTTACGCGCTTTGACGGGTGCGCATTGTGAGAGTTAGACTTGCAGAGGTGAACTTGAAAAACAAATTACCGTTTGCCCTCCTTTTGAAGAGAGTTACAAGTCGCTAGGCTCGGAATTTAATCTTTGGACCGGAGACTCCTCTCGGAGATGTTTTTCAAAACACCGGATAACACCTTCAACGGAAGCGCAAGGCTTCCTGAGATTCACGCCCAAATCTCTTTGTCACTATTGCTAATTAGCGCCGTCAACGATTAGTTAGTTTTAACTAACTAACGTTTTAACTTCTTTCCTTCACGCTGTTTGCACACCGTTCGCAGCCTACAGTCACCTCGTGTCATCAATCCTACAAACAAATTCAGCTTCTCGTCCGTGCATTCCGTTTTTTTGCTTAGCGATGAACCGACAATGGAGTCATCCGTGGAAAAACCACTAAATGTTGTCATCTTGTACCATTGCGAGGTTCGATTAAGTAAGTGAATTCGAAATGAGCGCCAGGAGAACGAACGTTTACGCGAACAGAGAGATTAGCCGGAGGAAGTTTAGCGGACTCCCTAGAATGATGAGCTAAGATTAGATATCCGCTTAGAGCGTTGTCGTCGGTCGCTTCATGCACGTGGGAATTATATTCCGATTCGTTTTGACGTACGTGCACGCTCGAACCCACTCGTCCTCCATTTCCTTGCGTACTTCCCTTTCTCGAAATGATGCCAGGAAAGGAAGGAGAGAACGGAAGGGCAAAGTGCGCAGAGAAGACGGTCACGTGAACAGTGGCCATTGGAACGGCGGTCACAACTTCTGCTCCGAATCATAATCCGTACGCTTAACCAACTCTCGCCTGTGTCTGCAGACATTGTATCGCCACCGGACGACCATTGTTTTGCCTTAACGGTCTCATTGTTAAGCGTCAATGGGGCGAGCAACGATTACTCAGGACACTTTTGTTTGCGTTTTCCTTGCGGTTTCAAAAAAACCGCTCCGTCATTGAGTCGGAGTCCTTTTCTCTGTCGTAGGCAACATTCGCTCCCGAATAAATATAGAAATTGAGGCGGTTCCTCCGCCCCAAATCGTCTCCGACCTATTCGTCAAACAACTTCCCTTTCCTAAGCCAATCGCGCTTCCTTATGCGATAGTCACTCGACGACACCACGCAAACCTTTGCTATTTACTTGCGTTTGTTTCAACGTCAACCGCTTCCGATGGCGTCATCAACGAGAATGTTAACACTACCGCCTACCGTGGTGGGTCTTTTTCTCAGTCAATTCGCACCTTTCACTACTCCGCTTAACATTTCTGGTGCCACGTTAACGCGTCTGACGCGACGCGACAATCAGCTGAATTTATAATCCCTACCATCGGGAAGAATCGGATTTTCGGCCATTATCCTCCTGCCACCAGACTCTTATTGGATTGTAGAAGAGAACGAAGGGGTTATAAACGCGGTCTCCCGGGAGTAGCCCTCAAACGCCTCAAGGTTTGCCGCACCGACTCCTCCATCTATTGCGCGCACGGGACTGTGTTTGTTTTCGGCTTTTTCAATCCGTCCACCACTTTAAACAAATAACAAAATCATAATCTTTTATGAATTCAATCGCTCCCTTCTCATTCACTTCACTTCGCAGAACTTTCTAGAACGAAAGCTCCTTTGCTGCATCAGCATATAAACAATCATTTCGCCGGATTAGCTTCTACCTTCCGTTCGCGGCGATTTGCGTGAGAAGCTCTTCCCTAGTTCATTCTTCTGTCATTTAGTGGCACTCTCCTCCCATTCTCCTCTTATTCTCGCTCGTTCGCACCTGTTTGTCGATACTACGAGTGCATGAGTGAGTCGAAATCTTTACGCGACCGAGTGATTGATTCACTGTCATGTTTTCAGTCGGTAGATATGCTTCTGGTCAATTAATCCCTCTGAATGGCTGACTCTAGAGACAACGAGGGAGGTGATTTTATGATTTAATACAACATCTTTATCGTTCGCCACGCGTCTTCCTCTCTCAATTCGAGACAAAACCGATGATTTTGTGAAAAACAGAGCAATTTGCGCCCCAAAGTCTCTCTTATTGGCTTATATCGCGGTGCGAATTGACACGCACCTCCGAGAGCGAGAGAGTTGCCGGGAAGCCTACTCTCGTTGCCCTTTGGCCCCAGGGCATCTCCTTTTTTGAACTTTCTTTGTACATTCTTTTTTCACCCTTTAGTCTACGCCCTTGCACCGCTCTTTTCAACGTCTTTCTCAGGACCGCCGTCACTTCAATTGGTCTCCGGTCTAATTGACATGCTAAATTCTTTCCTCTTCCGTGTTCAGTCGCATTGAGTGGGTGCGGAAGCAGAGTGCGCTTAGAGTTTTCTCCTCCCTCACACCGGTAGATGGCACTAATGCTCTCGATAAAGGTAAATCCATATTCATCCGTTTGTTTTCGTGCTATCAGGTGTTTTATTCAAACTAATAGGAGTGAATTGCTCTCCCGTCGACTGTTTGTGAACGCTTGTTTTTCAGGAAGGCTTCATGGTTCGACAAGGGCATCTCGCTCCCCCAATCGTCGCTCCCGATAGTCCGCGTCCGCAGAAACTCTCAGCTGGACAGGGTATCAGAACTCCTTTGTCGCGTTCTAAACACGTAATCCTTTGTTTCAGACCTCTTCTCTGAAGCCTCCAACCCTCAAAGTCTCACAATTCCTCCGCAACGCAACAGTGAGTCACAATTTCCCATTGTCATGTCAGAAGTCTCATCAGTCGCGTCTCATTATTTAGATGATCAAAAGAACGCTGACGTCGTCAGGATTGAGACGATTAGGGTGGAAACGGAGAACGGGACTTCGAAATGCGCTGCGAAGAAATAAAAATGGATTTGGGGTTCGTTCTTAAAACTCGTTCACCTTCTCACTTCTCGCGTCTTACATTCGGTACAAAACGCGCAATTTTGTGCGTTGATGACTAACAGATTACGGTTGCCAGCATCGACTGATTTAATCATTTATTTGTAATATTTGAATTGTGGATAAAACTCTCTTGTGCAACGCCAATCAGTGTGATTCCTGCACTCGTTCGTTCGACCGGCGCAGAAAAAACTGTTTATACAGATGATGTGCTCTCCATTCAGCACCTACAGCCTCCTACTTGAACACAGGGTCTTTTATTGAGGTTGGTTTCAGTGGAGATGTCGTGATTACTCATGATAAATGAATCTCGATGGTGATTAGCAGCCAGGAGAGTGCAACCGACGACTCACTAGACAACCTTTTTGTCAAATGTCTCATATATTCAAGGAAAGAGTTGCTGTGCGATGAATGTCGGCATTTAATCTATTGTTTGTTTTCCTTTTATTTCGCTAGCGTATTCGAATTCAATGATTAATTACCCGTCTTCACTACGGTAAGTACAAAATGAATCATCACTTCTCTGTGTAGTAGGAGGAGGGCGGAGTGTGGGTGCTCTTACAGGAGCAGCAAAGCAAGGAGAAGAATTTGCTTTTCACGCTTTTGGAGACGAAAATAATGAGAACGGGATTGATGCCGGAGAAGAGATCCGATGTGTAAAGCCAAACACTCCGTTTCGAGTCTTGATGTCTGAAATTGCGAACAGATGGTGCTGATATAGCGTTCGAGAATTGCTTACTTTGCCGACCCGTACACGTTCATGTTGACAACGCCGATTGCGTAGATGAACATAAAGACGAAGATTATGAATCCGCATAGTGCCAGTTTCAATTCCCGCTTCTCCCACAGGATGAGAAGAGCGCCCGTGCGCGACTGAGAGCGTACTGTGAGCAAATTATAAAATATGAGCTCACAAGAGTAAACAAAGCTCTAATTACCAATTCTGTGGTAGATGACGGAGGCATCGGGCGCAGGTGCGCCTTTCTTGTTGATCGATACCTTCGCGCGGTGAGTTCTATGCCGATGGCGACTGAGGGCGACATAGAGAATGCTCATGTACATGAGGAAGCAAGCGAGGTTGACGAGAAGGTTAAGGAAGAACGAAATGTATTTGTATCTTTCCTAAAGTTCACGTTTTGGGATTTCTGTGCAATTTTGCGCTCTTTACTACCAGCAGTTTCTGATTCCCCCAAACGATGGTGGCGCTCATAGTGGCGTTATCCACAATCTCGTAGCGGATGGTCGAATTGAAAACAATTTTCGGAAGAACGAAGAAGACACCGGATGCGCATATCAGAAAGTTTGCGAGGCGCAAGGCGCACGGACTCCATCTCTAAAGTGGTTTGTTACTCACGTTTGGAAAATGCAATTAGCGAAACGTGTCTTGTAAACGAAGACTCACGTTGTTATGTCCGTGGGGGATTACGATAGCCGAAAAGCGGTTGACGGCGATGATGAAGACCGCGAGGTGTTGGTTAAAGGCTAGCGCCCACAAGGCACAGCTACCGTACTTTACAATGGGCTGTGATAGCTTCAAATAGAACGAATTGGTCACCCATCCGAACGAAGGAAACTTGAGAAAGAGGTTGACATGGAACATTTGCAGGACATCGATGATTCCGAGGGTCAGTGTAAGCGAGAAGAAGACCGATCGGAAGGGTTGCGACCGTCTGTAGAGGAGCAGAGTAATGAGGAAGACGACATAGATGATGAACAGAATGGACGATATGACGAGGAAGATGATGTCGAAGTATTTTCTCATCTGAAACGCGCAGATTACGGTAGAACACACGCCAAGAAAGGGATCAGGTGGAAGACACTTACCCCCATCGTCGATAATTCGATCAACGGACTCAGAGAAGGCAAAAGCTACTCTCGAGCGCAGCTTATTTGCAAACGTTGAGCAAATACGCAGGTAGCTTATTCAATCCAAGATATCGGCATTAAACGAAGTAGGCACGTGCTCTCAAGGTCGGTCCGCTCTGGAAATCGAGCATTCACTGTTGGGGGAGCAAAAACAAACAGTTTTAATAAAATGAAACCTTTCGAAAGTTGCGCCTACTTTGTTCTAATCCGCTTGATCCCCTCGACTCAACGGGAGTTTTAATTTCAATTTCCTTCCTAGGACTTCGAGATGGACAATGCGTGAACGCTGCGTTTGATATGAAGCGGGTTGGCGACGCGCAGGAACGCGGAACGCTACGACGCGGACTTCTCGGGGAAGCGAAACGCTAGGAAACTAAGTGCAATTTGAATAATCCCTTTCTTTAAGTCTTATAATCCACCATATTCGCCTAGGGGGAAGTCGCTACCTAAAGCACTTCAGTGCGGATGATAAAGCAAAGTCTAATTGCTGATGGACATCTCGGATTCGGTTGATCGCGAAAGAGCACACAACACACGAAGACGACGACAGGGAATTGGCAAAAAATGAATTTCGGATTTTGTCTTTTGCTCGTCCAGTCGACTTCCTCGCTGTCCTAAGGGGACACACGTGTTTGACGCCCTTAATAGCCCTTTGAACAAACAAACGCGAAATTTTATTTGCAATCTGGCCATGGCCGACAGGGCGCACACACACGTGGCGAGAGAATTCATTTTGCAACACTGAAACACTTAGATGAAATGCGGATGTGCGGCGGGCGGCAGATTTCGTTGCGGTTTGCGCACAAAATATTGCAAGCGAGACTGGAGGCGGTGATCGTGTCTCTAATGCCTAAGCAATCTGGCGAATATGACTAAGCGTGAATGTTTTGTGACGTGGTCACACGCAATCAGAGACGAGATCAGAGACGACAAACTTGAATGAAAGCTTTCGCGTGTTTCAAATGAATCGGAAAACAGTTTTCTGACGATCGGAGAGGAGCAGCTTAGTTGAAGTGCGGCCAGATAGTAGTGAGTGAAGTGCAATGTTTACTTTTTGCGATGTTCTCACCTGGGAAACAAATGTTTCCGGTGAGAAACACAGAATTTTTAATTTGGGAGAATCTCACGGCACAGAAACTGTTTTCTCCTCTCACTTCCAACGGAAACTCAACTTGGCCGATTCTTAAAGCTCGCGTCGAGCCCATTTTCTCACTGTTTATGTCAGTAAAGAGCCTATTAGCTTGGTTGATTGACGAATGAATGGTTGCAACTATTGTAAGCGTAAAAACGATCGCTGCGCTTCGTTCAGCCGCTCAAAAGAAGGTTTTCACTGACTTTGTTCAGTCAGCAACATTGTTTCAAAGTATAAGTCTTGAATCTGATGCGATTTGTAGTGCTGCTCACCTCGATTATCAACAAATAATCGGTTGATCTGGCTGAGGCAAATGGACGGCTACTGATTACGATCCTCAAATGAGCGTTTATATAGACATCTATACTACGCGCCGAGATGCGTGTTAGTGCAGATCAGAGACGACGATCCCAATGATTTGCATTACACTGAAATCCGACATGAACTTTGTGGGATTAAAGGCGGATTGCGTTTGTCGGATTTCAACAAATTAGTTTTTTTCAGAATTTCTGATTTAATGAAAAATTTATCTTCAAAGACCTTCAAGAAGGGATTTTCAGATTTGGGAAGTCGTACGGATCTTCATTAGTCAGGGTAGTGTGAGAAACAATGATTGTCATTACAGTTGACCGAACCTTTTTACAGTTTTATGCGCACAATGCTGCAGAAGGTCAAACAACGTGGTTGCAGCAGGATAGTAGAGCTAGAGTCTAGAAAGCATCCGTGTGAGCAGCCGTGAGACGGATTTCCAATTAAGTTTCACGCTCTTGCTTTGACGAAGGCGGAAGAAAGACAATTAAGAGAACGTTTCAGCAGAAATGTCGATCTTGCTTGTTAAACACGCCTGTTTGCGGAGTAACTCCTTCAGCAACAGGCAGTTTGTTACCAAACACTCGACTGAAGGTATCTACGCAGTCTTCTTCACACAGAAAAGATTATTATAGAACAGCGAAGCTAGAATTGGTTTCAAAGCATGCAAGAAGCAGAAAAAGAGTATTTTATGTGTAATTAACACGTACCCCCGGGGACGGACTTTGCGCAAAGAGGACTGCACAAAGGTTGAGAAATGCAAAACCAAAACAATGGTCTGTAGCGATGATCTGGATCCTTTAAGAATGTGAGTGACAAGAACTCACACTATCTGAAAGTTTGTAAATATCACAAGTTCAACAGCATCCGCATCGGAAATGCGTCCAGACAACCGTTGAGCATTGGCAACCTGCATGAAGCAGATTCCATTTGAAACACTTTTGGACTTTTCTTTATCAGTTGGACGTTTGAGAAGCATTTAGAGAAGCGTCAATTGACCTTTCACCAATCACCATTGAGAAAGCTGCGTGTATAATATCGGATCAAGTCTAACTGCAGAGCTCTGCAACTCTTCAAAAAACTGTATGTTCCGCAAGCACCAACCCGATGTGAAGCCGATTTTCAAGTATTCTAGCCATCAAAGTGCAGTCCTGCTAAAGTGCTCGTTCAAAAAATTGCTGAAGAAAGCAAATTCCGATAACAGACCGACAACAAGCTGTGTGTGCACGTTGTTCGGCGAGGAAGCATCTTTGATGATAAGGGAGAATCGTAAAGGCTAACAGTGCAACGGCAGAACAGTTGGAAGTCCAGAAAGTAGCCGATCAAAACAATGTGGAATGCAGCAGGGTGAATATTTACGATTTGCACTTTTAGCGGATGCCTGTCTGTAGATCGAATGCACCTGATTTAGACGCAAAGAGAACGAAAACAGCGTAAAAACTCCATTTTTGTCGCGACTTGTTTCTGTTTTCACTCCTCGCATCTCGTGATCTTCTCGCATTTCAAAATAACACGACCAGATCTGTGCTCACATGGATTATGACAAGAAGACAAACAGTTATGAGTCTGCGCTCATCGCTAACCCTTCGAGGTCCATCCCAGATGACAGAGTACAGAATGCAGATCAGCTTCTTTATGATTCAGATTTCTCAAAACTATTTACACATTACTGGTTGTTCATCATGCGACTTCCTCGAACAGCTCAGCAGCTGCAGGCATCAACCCCATCGAATACCGTAACCCACACCGTTCTTGATGATCTCGCTCACTTGCGACTGATGGTGATGCGGTCTGCGGCTTCCTTCTCCGTATTTCCAGTTCCGATGGGCAGCTCTCTTCCACACTGAAACGGTTACTGTAGAAATGAGTAGTGAGATCGACACTTTACCTGCTCCGGTAGCGGAAAGAGTAAAGACAACGAGCAGAAAGATAACGATTCTTGAAGCAAACAGCATTGTAGACGTTGTTGTTGAATTCGAGTTCACGAATTTATACGTATTTTCAGAGGACGCCCTCTTGAATGTTAATGAACGTGAAATGCCAACGGTTGAGACAAAAAACGTCTCACGGGAGGGCAACGGCGTTAATAAGACGATGTCTTGATATCAGTTACAAGGAGTGAAGTGGTCAGATTCAGGAGGTGCGACCCTTTTATCACCTCTCCCGCGGTTATCCAACCTTTGCTTCCTCTTATCGCGTTTGTTGTTTGTGGTGCTCTCGCACAACGTTCACTCTTCACTCTTGCATCACGCTGCCTCCGATCGTTGACCATTAATGAATCTGAACCAGCGCTCTAAAAAAAGAGCTGCGCGACTCTCTTGGGTACCGGAAGGTAGAATTTCTCCATACGCATGCTCGAAATAGCCGCCTTTTTGTGGCTTTTCGACCAACCATCGTCAGTTCGAATCAAATTGGATTTTCACGTGACCTGGTAAGAGCCCAGTTTTTGCGGAGACATGACGGAAATGTCATGAGGACTGGGCGATAAAGACGTCTGGATGGACCATAGAGAGTTCAGATCGATCTGATGCGAGCGAGATGCGTTCGATCGCTTTTTATTAGCATCAGTCATGTCACGTGCTTGGCGCCTTGGCGCTGATCCATGCGGGCTACCCTGTAACGGGTGCCAGACGGTGCAGCAGTTGAAGAAGGAAAGAATGCATTCAGAATAGACGAACGCGTCGCAAGCACCAATCACCTCTTCTTACTGTAAAGGAATCCGCACGTGCAGTTTTTGTCGATTTCCTTTCAAAAACTGGCAGAGTCACAGGAGGGAATCAACGATTGCATTGCACAAAGGTCTTCCAAAACATTTTATTGCCGTGTGCCCTTTGCAGCGTTAAGGATACTTGCAGATTGCTTAGATTCGCCGGCATCACAGATCAGCGCGGACGAGCAGAGATAGGAAAACGTTCGTCATCGAGTCCCACTGTCGGAGTCAGAAGTGCAGATGTCTTCGGTAGCGCAGAGGAAGTGCAACGAAAGAATAGACTTTTGTGTCTCCGAGACTGCAGCAATCGATGTCTGTTGCTATGACGTAAAGATCGAAAAGAAACTCGCCAAGTGATGAACGCAGGCGGCACCGATTCATTCTGTGTCTTCATGTTTAATGTTGCTTTTGGGCAATTTTTCTATTTGATTCAGTGTAATTTCGCACTTTTGAGACGGTAACAGCACTGAGAAGATTGATTGCACTAGATTCACAGAAATCAAACGTTGAAAATTCACGAAACCGGCAAATTTATGTGTTTTTCAATCGTCGCGATCAAGCAAATCGGATAATCAACTGCACTTCATTCAAAGAAGTACAAGTGAGCGCACCTATCGTGTTGCAGCGGCTTCCGTTACTGCACCGCCGACTAGCACTGAACGCGCTGGTCAGTTCCACGTCGGTCGGTAAACATCTCAATGTAAACAGCATGAAGTGTTTATTCGAACCGTTTGATCTCAATTTCACTTTTATTGTCCTCACAAAGTCAACAACGATGGTTTGTTTTTGTTTTCCTTGGCGTCTTCTGTGCGCTGGCACAGGCTTCGATCTCCCATTTTCCAGGATCAGCCAAAGTTCAAACTCGAGAAATGGCAGGTAACCGCGCGTTGTTTAACCGCTGTTAAAACAAGATTCTTGCCGTTCGCTGTACGTCGACCGACCGAAGCAACTGTTACAGCCGTCTGCTCATAATTAGCGGGCGACAAACGTCTGCTATTGGACACATTTTCGTCTTTTTCATTGAAGTTCGAACAAGTTATTCAAGTACAACTTGCAGTGTAAACATGGCTTTTTACTCTTCTTCTGCTATTCTTTGACTTAGAACTTTAAGAACTATCTTATGGCAGCTGGGCGGGTTGGTAGGTGTGGATTCTCGCGGTCGTCCTCCTCTCTTCAACTATGCTCTTCTCAACATGTCAACGATAAGCGGGTAATTCATCTGATCGGCCAAATCTGCCGCAGTGTCGTTATGCTGTAATAAGATGAGAGTGCACATTGCTTCATAATTTCCAACCTGGTTTTTGAGCTTCGCATCCGCGCCCGCCTTCAGCAAAATGTCGACTATATGTGGATGACCGAAAAGAGCGGCGGCGTGTAACGCCGACTCTCCGTTCTGAAAGTGTTTTCCGTCACTTTCGTTCATAATTTAGTGACCAGCGCAAAGTCACCCTCCGCTTGTCCATAAATGCATTTGAGAGGGGATGTGCAGCGAGTCCATTGTTTTCGTTGCACTCTTTCGGACCGCTAGTCACAAGTGTCCGCTCAATTGTGAATTATACTCTGTTTTGAAATTCAATCGCGCGAATATAAACAATGCGAACAGTTTGTTTATCCGCGCGTGCGAGCGTCTCGTTCACTTCTCACCATTTCACGACTCAACCGCAATCACACGCGCTTCCGCTTCTCCGAGATCAACGGCGTCAGTTCTGAATGTGAACATCCCTCGCGCTGTTGCCTCACCTCCAGAATCCCAATGGACGATCGGTCGTATTCGTTTTTCACAAGCAGCCGCACGACGTCGGTCAATCCTTTGTGACTTGCTTTGAAGAGCCCAGTAGCTCCATCTGGCCTTGCTGAGTCTCTTTGTTTTCTTCTTTGCAATTCCTTAATCACTGAACCGTGACCCATCTGGCACGCCATCCAGAAGGGTGAAATTCCGTCCTGTGAACGGGTACATATGTGCGTGATTGCCGTCAGATTATTGCCTTCAATACCGTGCGTTTTTTTCCGACCTCGCATTCTGCTTCAGTGAGAGCCACGACCACTCGCACGTGTCCATTCTGCGCCGCCAAAAACATCGCATCAGCTCCGTCATTTAGCTTCTGTTCCGTGTCGGCGCCACGCTTTAGCAGATGTCTGACCACAGCGTCGTGTCCGTTCTGGGAAGCCGCCAGCAGACCAGAGCCGCCTTCCTGCAAATTACTCGTTTATATCAGCTGCTCTTGACGAAAGTGTCAACTGGTTACCGAAGTTCGCGCGTTTACATCGGCGCCTTCGTTGATTAGCACTTCGACGATGTCCCAATGACCGCTTTGCGATGCAAATATTAGCGCTGTTACACCATCCTAAATCACACGATTAGACGACTCTCGTTCATTGTCTGTCGCGCTTTGGCCTCGGCGGTCGCCAAGGGGCGCTTGCTGCGGCTTGAGGAGTTGGCTAATGGATGATGCTAATCACGTGGCGGACACTTAAACAAAAACCAGATGTGTCACATTTCGTCACCGATTAGCTGCTCATCCATTATCTGCCCGTGTGGCCAGCCAGCAGCCGATCGATTGATGATCACGATCAGATAATCGGACATCGCCGCAAGGCGAACCGACAAGAAGCTTGCCTTCGCGCGCGCGCTCCGTCTCGTTCCATTGTAGTAGTGTTATGCATGTAAACCGACCGGTTTTCGCAGGTTGACTCGGGCTCCTTCGTCAAGCAAGATTCGAACGGCTGCCAGATGACCATTACCCGATGCCCACATCAAGGGCGAAATCCCGTCCTGAAAGAAAGATGAATTACGGCGTGTCTCAGCATCCGTCCTTCATTTTCGCGGTTTACACCGCTGATCAGATGACTATCATCAGCTGCTGCCTGTGGTCAGAGTTGAATGAGAGTGAAAGGTCACCGAAAAACCCGAATTTTGTAGACGATTTGTTGCCGATTATTGTCGCATGTTCATGGGTTATTCAATGCGATAGCATCTTCTACTACTCTGCACATCGTCGGAACCAGCCTCTTCAAGTAGCCTCATAATAATAATTAGAAACTGGTCGCGTTACTGCATCAAAAACCAATATGTACTCTTTTCCCCTCCCCATCCGCCATCTCCTCCTTTGTCAAAACGACACTGAACGACGTCACGGGGCGCGCTTTTCTCCGTCAATGAAACCGGCTCTACTCAGCAAGAGTTCGCATAAGGTACAGCCCCTAATGAGATCTGACAGAACCGCCGTGTTGGTCTACTGCCGCGCGTCTCCGAGAAGGAAGTTCGAAAGTCGCTCTATTTTGGTCCCATGAATCTACCCCCCATGCAGCAGCGCCCTCGAAGAAAAGGTAATCCTATTTGACTCTGTCCTTCTTTTCGCGTCGTTTCTCCCTCGGGCACTCGATTGCCACAAAAGCTTTATCAGCTTACGACGTCAACCGGTTTTCCCGCTAATCTTTATCACCGCGCTTTTTTGGTCGTCTTTTGCATCGTCGCACCAGTCGTGAGTCCCATTTTTGTTGTTCTGCTGGTCTTTCTGTTTGCTCGACCGTTCGACTGACCGCAGGGTGCAGCCCCCTCAACGACCTGTTCGTCGATCCTCTCATGTGCCACTTTTCATTCGTCGATCGCGTCCCTGTCGCGTCCTTGTTCCAATCCATTAATCTTACCGAGTTGACACAGTCGACGTGTACTTTTCCTGAATCCAGGATCCGCTTCAGCTGGCCCATGAGTCCGAACCTTGCGCAGCGGTGCAGCTCGCCGTCCGAAGGCGTTTCCATCTGCAAAAACTCCGAGAAACAAATTGAAAATTTCCAATCGAGGTTGTGTTAGGGGCGTTCAAAAGAATGAACGACCGCGCGGACATAAAAGGCAAATTCAATGTGACCCACTTTTTCAAAAGTACTTATACTATTTCATTTATAACAGCTCTGACATAGAAAAGACGGCGCAAGCATAGGTCGCTTGATATTACTAACAGTAGCAGCAGGAAGGAATGAGGAGGAACAGAGCAATGATGAGTGAGCTGGTCGCAATGACCGAACGCAACATTCAGAACGCAGATTAGCTGGGTCGCTGGAAGGCCAAACAAGAGCGCGCGATAAGTATGTAAGCAAGCGAGACAGGTGCGCGAGTGGTGCATTATTGAGCTTGGAGTCCAAGTGCCAGTTATGGAAATGCGATACGTGTTTACGGAATCGATTCAAAGAGGGCAACCGAAATCAGTGGGTGTTTGAACAGCGTGATCTTGTGATTTTTTTGACCTCTAAAGTCGCGTAGCCACCCGTCAATCCACGCCGATCAATCACTTTCTGTTTCGAACGCTTCTTATGATTCTCGTGATCGCTGCTTGTCACAAACACGCGTTTTTATCACACTGCGGAAACCTAACCTAGGCGTTGAGTTTATGAAAGGTCAAGCGATCCCTGTTCGTTGCATTCTTACTGCTAGAAATTGTCTACTTTGCTTGCCTACTGATCCGCTACACAGATGGATTCTAATTGGTGGCCGCACCTGTCTCGCCCATATCTCCAACAGCCCAAAGCTCTGGCTGTCGCGGTCCCGCGCCCCACCCACAACACATAATACGATGGGAAATGGCTAATTACCTTTCTCGACATTCTATTATTCGTCTGGAGTGACCGAGGTCGCGAATCGGGTAGACGCACTATTCAATTTACTTCCTCTGAAAAAGATCGATCAATTAAATTGAAGTCCACATCTTGTTCGCTCATTCGCCTAAACTCATTTATTGAACCGAACAGTGTACGTGATAGTCTGTCACAGTCATACGCGATCAATCGATCAGTTGCATAATGCCACACTCACACCTTTTCCGTTATCAAAATCGACCACGCATGAGTAGCCGGCAATTTTCCCGTTCACTCGACCGAAAACTACTCAAAGCCCAGCTGATTTGTTTCATAGAATGCCCCCCGCCGCGTTTGAGTTCTCCTTCAGCTTCCCTGCACCAAATCCAAGTTCGATTTTGAGATGTTGGCTTTAAGCGCACCTCGTAATTAATGGCATCAGTTCGATTCGCGTAAAAATGTGATCCGGGCTTTGCATCATTTGAAAGACGGCGATGATTTTGCTTTTGCGTATTTTCTGTTTATTTACATAAGAAATCAAATATTATGTATCGTGAGGTAAATGCGTCTCACCCATCAAAGCAGTGACAACAAATAGAAACAGTTTTGGAAACGTTTCATGCAAACAACACGCTGATAAGCAATTTTTTTCTTTACTGGATCAAACGAAGGGGGTAAACCGTTACATGCGAGAATACAACTAGCTGTAAATAGGCCTACTGTTATGTGAATGCAGCAGCCGGTCCCAGACTGCTGTTTACAAAACAACGCTAGTGTGGTTTAACACCTATTGACACAGAGATAGAAACTGAACCACCCCGTAAGTAAACAGCACCAAACCCAATTAACGCTAGCTCTGCACAGCGCACAAAACTAACGACCAATGGTGAGTGGATATATGCGAGTGGATCAGTGCTGCCAGAGTACGCAAGACGAGTCCACCACAAAGAGAGCCCGCGACTTTGTTGTGACAGTAATCTGGTCATGCTGGTGTTTCGTTTTCAGTTTTCCCTGTTACCTGCTCTCGCGCGCCCATTCGCCGCTAGTATGACAATTGAACTGGACATCGGGACTTTGCTACCAGATCCAGCTGGTTTAATTCCGTAGATTTGCTCTCGTGCACAAGAGAGCAACTCGTCAGACGAGCATGCCGCGCGCGAGCGTTCTGAGGGAGCGCATGTTGCTGCTTGAGCTGTTGCTGCTGGGTGGTCGTCGCGGTGGTTTTGCGAACACGACAAGGAGGAGACGACCGCCTACTGCCGCCATCGATGGCGTCGACGACGGTGATTATTTTCGGATCTGTTTTCTTCTCGCGCAGCCCTCGCCTGTAGTCATCGAAAATGATGACGCCAGTTGCTGTTCTCTTCTCACCTCTTGCGCACTCCTCGTTTGCCTCTCGCTCGCCTCTTCTGCAATTGTTTACAGATTTTGCACCAATCCCGCTCGCTCGCGTTCCGTTTTCTGCTGATTGCAGCGCTCGCGTTCAGGATTTTTTTCGACGTTTCGTGTGCTTGTTTTAACTCTTTCTTTTCTGTGATGACTCGAGTACTCGTGCGAATTTGTTTTTTTCGTGTACAGAGCGGAGAGAAGAGCTGAAATGACGTCAACTCTCTCCTTTCGTTTGCGACAGATGGACCTCTTGGATTTGTTTGTTCTCCCATTGATCGTTGTGCGCTTTCCAATCCAACCGTCAGCTTGGAACAGATCATCGTTTGTTTTTGTCTTGTAGGGTGAGATGCTGGTGAATCATATTTTTTCTATTATCCTTCGGCTAAACGTTATTTTTTCTTAGCTTTTTGTATGTATTGTTGGTTGCATTTGCGCGTTTTGTGCTGCGGCACCGATAACGGTTAAGTTTGTTACGATTATTCACTGCTGATTGTCTGTCGTGTTGGATTGTAATTAATTAACTTTGTAGTCGGCTACCCGCCGATGGGAAGGTGGTCCATCCGCTCACATGAGAAGGGATGACGAGGACGACTGGTTTGATCACGCCTCTGTTCAGTAGTCTTCCGAAATCCAGTCATCATATCGCTACTTATCAAATGTTCCCGACTTTTCCTTCTTAGGGTGCATGACGAGAAGATACAACCTGTGCGCATCTTCTCTTCCGTTGTTCCCAGTCGTCGTTGACTACCGGGTTTACGATTCTGTCCAGATTTCTGCGCGCTCAAATACTTTTGACAAATCAATTCGTGTCTTGTTGATGAGTCACTGCGTTTGTTCACTTCTGTAACTGCTATGGCGATTTCTGTCACCGATACTTGATTGTATTTTCCTGGTGTGAAAACAGCTGATATATTTAAAGATGACAACAGGGAAAGAATCGCATGTATTGAGCACAAGGGAGAATTGGCAACTGCCAGATATCAATTCTAATCTTCTGTCTGTTGTTTTCGCATTCAGCGTGGGGCTTATTACGCATTCCTCAGCGTGGTTGTGTTATATTTTGATCAAGCAATATATTGTTTTCAATTCGTTGTTAAGCAAATGCTTTGGTTCACTGATTTACATTAATTTTGGTTATGTACTGTATTACAAATGAGTCGCGTCGTGCTGTGTCGTTTTATTTCTATACTATTCTTCACACTTTATTTCTATACCAATATAGTGTTGAATTCTAGAGGCAATGGTCGTCGCGCAGCAGAAGATGAAAGATTCGTCGTCGTCGGATGGTTCCGAAAATGGACGGACCTCTCCAAGTAGCCTGAAGTCCAGACTAGCAATGCTGAAAAGGTCATCTGCGAAAAAAGGTATTATTCAGAAATTTTTTCGAACCCGATCATTTCTCATGGTGTTTTTATATGTTCTGTGGGTGCTCGTATTTGGGTCGCCGTTTTCCAGTAACAGTTTTTTTAATTCTTTTGGGTTGATTCATCTTCCGCCTAATGACCGTACACTAGTCGTAAATTGATTTCGCAATCATTAATCCTAATTTTCATTTAAGCCAATAAAATATGTAGTCTAATGAGTTTTTACGGATATTTGCTAAACGTTATGTGATGCTTAATTATTCTAGCCGCTGCAGCAAGTGATCCCTTCCGGTTTCAAGGAAATGGAATTGATTACAAGGGGAAGCTGATCGGTGTTCGCGATGTCAACGATGCTCGAGGGGATGAAATGTGTGCAGAAGCTATGCGAAGTGCAAAGGCTCTGATCAAAAGCACAGGAACTCATAAACAACGGATTGTTCTGAACATCTCAATTCAAGGACTTAAGATCAAGGACGAAAAAACTCAAGTATGTGGTTATACAAAATAGCAAATTACTAATACATCACTTTAGCTTGTAATCCATGACTTTCCGGTGTCGCGAATCTCCTTCATTGCGCGGGATACATCCGATGCCCGTGCATTTGGGTTCGTGTACGGTGCTCAAAACGGCTTGTACAAGTTCTATGGAATCAAGACTGCGCAGACTGCCGACCATGCTGTCCTCTCAATTCGCGATATGTTCCAAATTGTGTTCGAAATGAAGAAGAAACAAATTGAAGAAGTTAAACAGAAGCAGAGTGAAGAAAGTGAAGATAAGAAGGTTGAACAAAATGGTACCCGCATTGAAGGTGGTGTAGCTGTTGCGGATTTGCTTGATTTGGAAACTGAGCTACACATGATTGAGCAAGGTGTCAATCAGTTGCAAAATATTCCTGTACTGGCAGAAGACAGTTGGCCGTCTTCCACCAACGCACCATTTGTTGCTGGACAGTTCAACACCGATCCTTTCGGCGATTCGTTCAATACCACTCTATCCACAACCGGGACAGATACTTCTTCCGTGAACTGGGGAAACACTACGTTAGCTACCGCTCCTCAGCAACCAGCTGCGTGGCCAGCATTCCCGCCAGCCTTTCCTTCTGCAGCGCCTCCTAGTTCAATTCCTGGCTTTTCACCGGTTTGTGTATATGCCGCATAAATGAACTAATTGTTGTCGTTTAGAGCAATCCATTTGTTCAATGTCCACCTGTGTTACCACCATCCAACTTTTCAATTAACTTTGATTCGGTTGGGAACAACGAGTGAGTATCATAATTTTCGATTTTCGTTGAATTTAACTCCATCTGATTTAGTCACAAGTGGACTGAACCTCGGAAGGTTAGTACACTGGAAGAAGCTTTTACGAAACTGGTTGATATGGACTGTCTTGTTCCAAGTGCACCAGCGGAAACTAAGAAGAATCCATTTGAGCATTTGATCAATCCTCCGAAAGCTTCTCTCAACTCACTTTCAACTCCTCCAATGATCCCCTCACGTGCTAGTGTTGGTCCACCTCTTGTTTTTGCTGGGAATAAGGCCGACCCTTTCAACGATGATTTCTTCAACTAATTTATCGTTATTGGAAAGGTTTCGCATCTACCTGATATCGAATATCTTTACCGTCTCGTATCACAATTCCGGTTGGTGCATCTAAGATTCCGCTCTTATATGTTTCTAATGTATTGTCACCGGTCATACTTGTATCATATTGTAGATTTTTAATTTTCTATCTCTTTATATCTAATGTAAATCGTGATTAATCATATTGAGTCTTAATTGGAGCTCATACATAAGCGTGTATTTATAGGTTTTGTTTCATCTTTCACAACTTCCACTCGTTTGGATGAGATTTTTCTCATGTATTATTCGCATATAGCGGTTCTGTGTGCCAAGCTTTTTTGCATCTTCTAATTTCGCAAACTTACGGGAACCATTGCTTCTTGTCCTAGATGACTTTCAACAGATGTTCCTCTCCTCCCTGCCAATTGTTAACGGCCGAAAATTTCTTCACTTCTTGTGAACTGGCACATGGGATCAATTGGAATGTGCGATTCTTAACCTTAGAAATCTTCCTTTTCGAAGATGCTTTGATACATACAATACTCTGTGATCCTTCCGAATTAATCTGCGTTCTGTTTTTTTCGAACTGCGAACTTCTACGATTGTGGTGTAATAAAGTTACCTACATTACTAAATAGGAGATTTTAAGACAGCGCACGAGATAACTCTGATACGCTGTTCCTTGAAAGTGCTTCATCGAAGTTGTTTTTCGAAGTTGGACGTCAATTTCTGTACGTTTGGTGGCATTGACACAGATTGCCGAACGACGAAGAGACCTTGAGCTGCGAATCATCGCGGTTGAAGAGGTGGCTGCGAGCGAGTGTTGAATCTACAAAGCTAAAAAAAGGCGACTTTGAATTAGCGCGCTAAACGCGTTCAGCGAACTCATCCACTGGCTAACTTATTCAGCGCCATCCGGCTTGCAAACCGGCTTTCTGACTCATCTTCCAGCCTGACTGACTACCAGTTAGATCACCATCGCTGGTGACGCTTACTTGCGAAAAAGAAAAGAAGATTCTGCGCTTCCGCAGTTTATTATCACTCGTTTGGGGTCTTCGTGTGGCGCTCCACTTGTGCGTGCGAGCTCGGTGTCCACTCTCAGTTGCATATCCCACTTAGAGCGATCCTCCGAGTCTGAGGCGCGAGCCGATGGTTATGTCGGTGTCGACGATGCGGGCGGTGCGCGCTTACTGACAGAGTTGATGCCCTCGTTTCAGAGCGAAGAGAACTGAATTGATTCCCTCCGCGCGTCCATTCCGCCGTCTACTCACTGTCCGCTGTTCGCTCTTCGAAACGACCGCGGAATCCCTCCAAACTCCGAGCATGCGTTGGCTTTTGGTAGCGATCTGCTGCGCGGGGCTCTTCCTCCTAGGTTTGTCTAGCAACTGAAGGTGTTCGGAGGGTCATTCAGCTATTTTATTGTTATGCAGGAACCAGTTCTTCGGTCGATGCGCCTGTTATTGAAATTGTCCAGGACGAGCGAGTTCCCGACCAGTCAGCGTCGATTTCAGGTACGGAAAGAATGTATGCCAGTGAAAAATTGCTCGCCATTGTGTAATCTCAGTTTTTCACTGTTACAGCGCAGTGAACTCGCCAAAACGGTCAAAGGATGTTTGCGTTCGTTTGCAGAGACGTAAACATTCCACTTTTTGACCAACCCACGTTCACTTCTTGTGAAGGTTCTAATCTTCCAAACGAGGTTAATGGATTATGCAATGATCGTTCCGTTAGAATCGGATGGATTCGACCGCAAAAACCATTAAACATTTCGATCACGTGGCGACCTTGTGGATAACGCTTTTACTGAAAACATTTTGCGTCTAATTTGCGTAAGATGGCTTTTTCAGAGCAAAATGACGAGGATAATACGCTGATCAACAACAAGCTGGCCACAGGAAGTGAGTCAGCGCCATTAACTGATATCTATCGTACTTTCCTGTGTTTAGAACCGTCTCTCGTGGAATATCCCATCACCGGAAGTCCATCAACACCAAAGAGTCCGAGCGCCGCAATGCCGACCTTCTCTTCCGGACTCGCATCTGTCTTTGTTGCCGTTGCGCTCGTTCAGTTCCTTGTCTAGTCTCTACTCTTTGCAATACGAATGTAAATACATTTCTCGAACAACTTGTCCCGTCTTACTGTATGCACAGAAGTGAACGGAAAGCACTTGCTGATCTTTGCGACAAAAATTCAAAAACGAATCAATAAATATGGAAAGAAAGTGAAAAGAAGGAAGAAGAGATTGACGCGGTTGTTAGAAGCCGCAACGTTCCGTGGACATCCGTTCAGGTACATGTGACAGGGCAGACGTCGGCCCGACTCTGAATGAAGAGTTGCTAACTACGGTTCAAATAGGAAGAATCCACCTTTGTTATCCTTCTCTTCTACAGCTCCGGATAGCGATACCCATTCGGTTTCTATCGCAATATTAGATACGGTATATGCTCGGATTTTCACCATGTAGTTGGTGTTAGAACGCAGTACTCCGTTACAGTACTGAATCAAACATCGGCGTTTTCTGAGTTAGGAAGGACAAACCTTCTCATCTAGTCTCCTCCGTTCGCAGTCTTCTTCTCCGATTATAAACGTTGTTGATTTAACAGTATGCTTTTGGAAGGGCTTGTATGTGGAGGGGGAGGCTCTGTAGGCCGACCAACGCTCTTCGCTTTTTACTTCGTACCACGATTTTAGGTCAAAATCGTCTCCTCCAAGCTGAAAACTTAGTTATCTTTAAGAATCACATGTTTTCTTTGCGCTCAATTTGAAGTTGCGTAAGTTACGAGTTTGGTCTGATCGTCTGGTGGGACCAAAACACGTCTTTTGATTGATTTTCGCGTTGATAAAGTGTTTTACAACAGCATTCCTCAGTACCGTTGCGTCACTGAAAAACAGAGAGCCGAATTACCTGAACTTCTTCCGTCACTATAACAGCCACATTGTCGATTACGCCGTTTGTATCCGAAAACACGCTGTAGTCGTTTTCAAACTGAACGGAAAGTTCTCGGCTTCCATATCGCTGGAGAACAGGAAGGGAATGAGCTGCAATTCGAGCAATCGCACATCATAGGTGACAGAGTTGAATTTACTTCCTCCTGACAATGCAACGGTCACAGTTTCGGATTCGGACTCGGCTTCCGCGTCCCCGACGCCCATAATGACCGTTATGGTGAATGTGTAGTAGGTGTCCGGCGTGAGATTGGTAAATCGGTGGTGATTTTTGTTTCTCAACTCAACAGTGTTCGTGCTCTGATATCCGGTGTTCGAAGTTCCCGCGTAACTGAAGACTTTACGACTGACTTATCATAACGATGTACCGCTGCTTGCCTTAGGCGATAGCGACAATCGTTGTCGGCGACGTTCTCTATATCCCAGTAAAGCGTCGCATATCCGTCGCCGAGAACTGGGTACAATTTGTTCACTTTCAACGGATCTGAAACATTCCTGTCATACCCGACAATCGTGAGAAGTTGATTTCCTACAAGTTGTTATCTTCGTTTCTACCGGCCTACTGAAGACGTCCTTGTAAACCGTGTAAAGCGTGAAATCATACGATTTCCCCGGGATCAGTTTGTTGAAATTAAACGACTTTCTGCAATCAGAGCGCTGAATGCGAAACAACACTAGCACCACTTACTGATCGTCTTTCCCAAGACGCTTCGAAATGTTTTTTGAACTGCCCGAAAACTTCAGTTCGTAGTAGTCGAACGCGTGCTCGGGATCGGTCTCTCCGAAGTTGATGTTAATTGCGTACGATGAAATTTGTCCCGGGTAGAGGGTTGAAGTGATGACCGGAGCTGTAGACAAGAATAGCACAAGTTCATAGTGTAACAATCACTTACGCGTCATTTGACGGAGACCTTTTGTTTTACTGGCGATTCCGAGTTCGCGCGAAACGTTTTTGACTGTGAACGTATAGAGTTTTGCGGCTTCTAGCTTCGAAATGACGATTGGCCCTGTCTTGCTGACTGTTATGTCATTTGCGGAGGAGACTCTCTGAAAAGCACCGAGATGAGTGTTGCTTAGATCATAGAGCCACTTGCCTTTCCCTGGGAATAGGATACCACGATGTCGTAATAATCAAAGTCATGATCTGTTGGCCAATCAAAGTCCAACTCCACATGACCAACGTAGAATTCGTCAGTCACTGCTGATTTCAACATGAGGTTCTCGACTGGTTTGGGTCCTAAACGGAATTTTACACTCATTACTCGTCGAATTGAACGCACGTCCAAAATCCACCATCCGATACGCCCACCAAGATGTGGCTTCGGCTCCGTCCAGCATGCAGGATGCTTTGATCTGAACAACGAGAAAGGCTGACTTCAGTTGTGCAGTTACTGTTACCTCAACTTTGTGTCCCGGAAACATCTTCATGTGAATGAAAGGTTCCGGACTTGCAACACTGAATGTAGTCGCGTTGGGCTGCGTGACTACGGTATAGTTCACAATGTACGTGTCACAGAGGGTCGTTTCAGGGGCTTCCCAATCAACTCGAACTTGATTTCCAGTTTTTTGCAGATAAATATCCGATGGTGGATTGGAATATGCTTCGTAATTGGGACTTGAACCGTGTTTCATTGTGGAGGACTCATCAGCGTGAGAATCAGGTTGTTGCGCTTCTTCTTCGGGATTTTCCTCTGTGAAAGTATCGACAAAGTCATCTGTTGTCTGCGCAAAGGTTTGTTGAATCTCCGGGGTGGCCGGTGCCGTGGACAGTGTTGAGATCTTTGACGAGGATGACGGGGTGTTTGCAGTGGTGGTGGTGGTGGTCATGGTGGTTGATGTTGTCGTTGACGCGGTTGTTGTTGTTGATGTCATGGGGAGAATGGAAGTGGTCACGAAAGTGCGTGTGGTTTTGGTCGTTGTTGTCGACGTGAGAGGCGAAGAGTCAGCGGTTGGGAAAAAAGCTCTGGCAAGAGAGGTGAGCAGCTCTTCCGCTGGGATCAGAGGCGGCAGCGTTGTTTCCAAGGATTCGGGAACGCGAGAGAGAGGAGATTTCTGCGGAGTCACAGCAAACTGCGGAGGAAGCGTTCTGAGTATAAATTGTGGTTTGGGAGTTGTCTGCGGACCTGAAATTCGCATTTGTGGAACAACTGACACGTATTCTTGACTGATTTCGTCTCGCCTTTCTGTGATCAGAGCAGCATAACCCTGTGATGAGATTTCCTTTCAGCGACAAGAATTCATTTAATGAAAAGTTTCCCGAGCTTCGTGTCCGCGCACTCCCGTCGCCGTCTTGTTTGCTGAGGATCATTGCAGTGAGAAGCGCGCGCCCCGCGACAATAACAATCGTCCCTCTCCTTTCGTAATGACACAATTAGACGGTCGCATTCAACGGTAATCCTCTTGTACAGAATGTGTCAATAAGCAAACATGCTCTTCACCTCACCGACAGCGTCGGTAGCAAAGTCTCGTGCGAGCGACCCTCACGCGCTTTCCCCACTCTCAAATTGTGCACTTAGTCGAAATCTGTAACCGAACCCCTCCTGACGTGGGTTTAATTCGCGGTTGAGTTAATAAAAACATGTTGACAGAAGGTTTTTCCTCTCCCCACCGACTGGTTTCCTGCGGCGGTTGTCTTTGGGTGTTTGGCTGATTATCGGATTACGGTAATCGTCTGTTCGCTAGAGAAAGACTGCTCGTGAACAAACTGACCTTCTGTGCGGAAAATCGTGTCAATTGACGTCTCGCTCGGGATTCCCCTGAACACGGTAAGAATCTTCAAGTGATACTCCGTGTTAGGCAGTAGACCCTGAAGGTTGACGGTGGTGGAGTTCGTCTCTACGTAGCTGATGGAGTCGTCTCGACCGTCGGGAAAATACTCGAGATAGTAGGAGAGACTGCTTTTGCCCTCAGGAGGTGAGAACGCAATAACAGCCTCAGTAGCGTGCGCTGTCACTGAATTGAATCTTGGAGCGAGGGGATCTGAAAATTTCAAAAGTGATCTCGTTCGAGAAATGGAACATACTGGAAGACAGAACTCTCTCGTTGAGAGGCACGATAGAACCATCACTTTGGACTGCCATAATTCTAACATGGTATTCTGTTGAGGGAGCTGTTTGATTAACAGATGCCGAGTATCGGTTTATGGGAACCGTAAAGTTTGGATGTGGGTTACCGAACGGCGGCTGATAGTCGATGAGGAAATGGACTGTCGTTGAGGGGACCGAGGGCAAGTTGGTGAGATCGATGTAGACGGAGCATTTTGTGGTCTGCAATGGGTTCATACAGTAATTATAGCAATCACACAATCACAAACAGCGAATCACTCAAAGAGCAATAAGCTTCGTTTGTAATTACTGTCTTGATTCTACCCTGCTCCTTAACTATACCGTAATCTCATTAACATACCCTTAGCAACACAATTGCAAATAAGGCGACTATAAGATTGTTCATAGAGAACTCGGAGGATGATTTCTCATTTCCTAATCTTGAGAACGGTCGAGAGGCGCTCTCCAATGGAGTTTGCCTTCTGCTGCACAGCGACGAAAACGACGAACGGTGGGGGCGCGAGAGAGCGGCACAACAAATGGGGGAAAATAATTAAGTGGTGTATTCGCAGAGTGCGAATCGCGCAGATTATAGACGAGATGATCGCTTTGTGTGCGCGACGGAGGGAGGACGCGCAGACTGTCGGCGGGCCGCCGTCGTGCAACCGGTGCTGTGGACAATGCAGTGTCACGAAAGGCGTCGGCTGCAACGGTCAACGCTGCAGGCAGTTGCAGGGGTGTCCGGAGTCTCTCGTTGTCGTCAATGAAACAATATTTGGACACAGAGTTGTTGTTGTGAATGGAGTGTTTGACAGGTTGGAACAGAGCGCGCGCGAGTGAATAACACTCGGACATCATTCAAAGTTGAAGTTTTTCGGAAAGTCTACAAATGGAATTCACTGGGAAAATGTGATCTTTGGGGTCGCAGTGGCTGTAGACAAAGAAATTCACACAACGTATGGACGTATTTTGGTTCCAGGTGCCCACAGGAAACTGTCTTCCTTTTTCAAATGTCGTGATAAATTCGCAGTTATTTATTTCCTGAAAATAACAAAAAGCAGGGCTTACAAACATCGGCAAAGCTGAGATTCCGGTATCACCATAAATTCTGCTCGAATTCAACAACAAAAACGCTATAAGATTTAGGCTACATTGTGAACGCAGCCCCATCTGACCGTTGCCATCTAAGCTGCGTTCTTGTAGTCCGCAAATTCGTGTAGAAGCAGCTTTATCGAAGGAGAATTTGAGTTCATGTGTCTCCACCGTGGTAACCGGTTATCAAGAAATTCCATGTCGAATTCTGCGTTTTCAATGATGAAATGGAGATTTTCCACTTTTTATGAAGAGTGGAATTTCTCCCTCCGAGCCGATGGCCTCAAACGTCCTGTGTTCTTCAAAAACGTGGACGTCAAGGGAGGCATCAGGAAGTCTAAAAGTTCAGAGTGATTGCCATAGGTGGAAATTTCCGTCATCTGAACGCCAAGTGTTTGCCACTGACGCGGGAGTGTTATAGTGAACTTAGACAAAGGCATTTACACAACACAACACATGGACATTTTAGATATTGACGAAGTCTTTTTCGTGAATTCAACAAACGAGCATGAGAGTTCCAGAACGAGTGGAACCACTTGAATTCATCTGCAAGCGACTCTCTTCACTTTCTGCTTCTTGGACACCTTCATCAACGTTACGCATTCCCTTTCGCACTTCTAGTAGCCACTCTGCATTCTTCACATACACTTGCTATCTCATTGCTTAATGGAATAAAGCAACCATTCGATTAAAGACTGTTGTGTCTTCTCGGAATGTGGTATTTACTCGTTCGCGCTAGAAACTTCTTAAACATAAATAAAATTCAACTGTGTTTTCGTCATCAAAACGTTTGAATATTCAACGCCGCCCGCTTCTAGGAAGCACAGAACGCGAGTTTAGTTTGTTTTCAACTGCAAGTTGAAAACAAGCATGATTTATGCGTTTTTTTCAACTTGATAAGTTGCGATGTTGTCGAGAGTTTCAAACGACAAACAGCCGGCAGGTGTGACAACGTGTTTCGCAATTATGGCTTCCAATCGCAGAGTAAACTCATCTGGAAGGCCTCCATCAACATTCAAATGTTGTGCTTCCGTTCGGAGATGCCGGCAAATGCGTGTTTCTTTTTAGTTTCATATCTGCTTCCACGAAAGAGCCTCGTCGTGCGTAGGAAGCTCAGTTTTCCATGTTGTTATGTGACTTGTCTGCGTAATGCGCAAACGAGGGTAATAAACGAAGTTGCTGTTGTTGTTTTCAACAGACAACGTCTCAAGTTCTGTTTACTTCCAGTCGAGCAGCGAACGAGAGCATGTGGAGAACGCAGAACACGTGCAGCGTGGTGAAAGGGCGCTCTTTACCAGTTTGTCGATGTGGGTTTAGCGCTTTGTCGACAAACAGTCGCTTCGTACGATTTTTTGATACATCGACAACACCGTTCTGCGACAGATTTAAGCCGATCGACAGTTCTTAGCGCCCGAAGACAGCTGCTTTCTGAGTTTTTACGAAAGCGAGCAGAGGGATTACAAACATTGACGAGAAAACGGTCTTCGCACTCCACGTCTGCACTTTTAATCCTGAAACTCCGGTTCGGCGAACAACGTCAATGAAGATCATGTTTAGGAGAATTGGCCGCGAACTTTCAGGCGATTCATCCTACTTCTGCACCTCTTTTCATCCGCTTTGAACGAGGAAGAATCGTTTGCGAGTCGATGGTATTGTCTTTGCAGGCTCCAATAGATCGATTGTTCTCGCCTTTGTCATTCGAATCTTTGACTTTTGCAGCATCGCATGCATCTTCCTGCCATCTCAGCACTCCAAGTGCACTTTTTAATGAACAGCTTGAAAGCTGACACTACAAACAGAGCGGACGTCGAAACACGATCAGTTTTTCTCAACGCCGTGTGTGTGAGATGACTTGAATTTCGTCGTTGCGGCTTATCGCATGTGTCGGTCAAGCTAAGAATGTGTATTTTACAAAAGTGAAGCTTTTACGATGCTAATTGAAAAAGCGCCTTTTGCCGATGATGAGCATAACATTCGCATTCCGAACGTCTTCTTCGAATCGAAATCCCCAATGACGGCAAATCTGTTTTTGCCCTTTGCGAGGAGATAATCCTTTCATTTGGTCACAAAACATTTATTTACAGAAACGAAAGCGTAAACACTTTAGAGATTGCAAAATAACGCAAATTATGAAGCGTGGAACACAGCGGAAGGTTACATCGACGGGTGCAACTCCAACCAGCGAGGATTTGCGTTAAGGCCATCGAGCATGTCTTGCCAGATACGGTCACCGTTCTCGGCTCCCAAAGTGATCTGAAATGCAGCGTACGTCAGCAAAGCGGATCCATGAACAAAAAATGTTTTCGTTTTGAAACTGAAAAGATTCATGAAATTTTAATGTCGCCTTCTGTTTCAGTACACTTCTGTCGATCATCAAGACTTATTTTCTGTGTGCGTGGGCGCAAGGGCAAAGATTCGGCAAGAGGAAGGAATAGCTTACCTCTCCGAGAATCTTGTGGGTCCCGAAGCGATCGTAGTTCACAACACAGATTCTCAGCTGACTTCTAAACATGACTCGCTCTATTTCAGCTCACTTTCAAATTCCACTCACGTAGCAAGGCTCTTCGATGTGATGCTGAAGTTGATCGCCTCATTCCAGACTGGGTTCGCCGAGTTCTTCTTCACCGCAGTTTTGCGTTTCTTCACCGCTTTCTCGCCTTGAAGGAGTGCAATCTTCACGTAACCATCTGAACATTGACCGCTTTGACGTTTTCCGCCACGCAAATGATGAACTTACTCGGAAATCCGTCGTTCTTCACAAGTTCACGAGCTTGGTGAATCGTGACGGTAAGACGTTCCGCCGACTGAAGATGATGGAGACCGATGAGAACTTGTCCACGTTTTTCGGCCTAAAAGAACGGTTTTAGCACTGTTTCCCACACAAAAGAGTCGCTTACAGCGTTGTACGCGTCGATATCAGTCCAGAGAAGAAGATCGTCGGTCGGATCGATGGAGGAAAGGTCGATGCTGACGCTTCCTATGACGGATGCGCAGGTTCCTGAACACATCTCATGTAGTAAGTACTGTATTGCCGCGACTGCGTAATCAACACTTTAACCATAGCAAAAGCTAGAAAGAGAAATGTTTCAACTACAAACACTTAGCGTCGAGACAAAAGGCGGATTAAATAATTCGAAATTCCCTTTGGTGAATACTTGCGACTTCCGCCTTAGCGTCACTTTAATTCCCTCGAAAACATGCATAGATAGCGTTTTTCCATTTACGTAAAAACGCGTCGATTGAAGATTTGGCTTTGGAAAACGCGTGGATGCTGCCTTATTGAGATATATCACGCTCTGAAAGCGGGTAGAAGAGCCAAACAATCGCTGTGACCAAAGGTCGATTGACAGTGAAACTCTCGTAGCTCCCACGTTCAACAATCGTTCCGGAGAGTGCGTTTGCTGTCTACAGACTCTTTGTCGTCTCGAACGTCTTAATTCCTTCCTCTTCTGCAACTCGCCTCTCCCTCGTAGTCCGTGATGGCTACACAATGGACGTCAATTCACACCACTGGAGAGGATCGGATTCGAAAGCAACATTTGACTTTTGGCTCAATGTCTCTTTCGCCAATTAGGCGCTGATTGTGCGTCTTCCAGGAAGTGCGGACACGGAGGCCATGTGCGAATGTTCGTTCTATGCGACAATTCGCTCTGCACTACTAGCAGACAGCACTCAAATACTTATTAATCGCTTCGGCCGTGAAACGCCGAATTATTTATGGAAGCGTCAAATTGTTTGTTATGCAAAGTAACCATCGAGACAAAGAGCGCCTCGAAATGCGCGTATTTCCCGATTCGAGACCAAAAAACAAAAATCTTACCAATTCTCCGCGCCCCAACCAACTGGATGGTGAGGGTTTTCTCGAGGAGTTCGTCGTATGAGAGAGGGAACTTGAACGATTCCTGATGAAATGGTGCGCCAGAGACGATTTTCGACGAATCGCGACGCTTCGAATCACCGAGGATGAGAGCGATGAAGTACTCGTCGAGATTTGTGTTGCAGCATACTGTAAGCGAGCGAGCGGTTAAGGAAATTCCATTATTTGAATTACCATTGAGTAAAGTGATCAGAAAGTCAGATCGCGTGAAATCGTAGGACATTTGGAGTTGCGCTTTGCCCACTGATGGAAGACCCTTCGCACTGTGGTGGTTGACTACAGACCCTCTTCGACGGTACAAGTCGGGTTGAATGGCGCCTAAATTGGACACGGAAGAGGTCTCCCATTCCGGAAGTACCAACGTACCCATGCTGTGCTCTGTACTTTTACGACGTTCCAGGAACTGTAGAGCGCTTTCGGCCATTTCCTGCTGCGATGAGCGGCGGCTGTCACTTTCAGCCGAGGCACCCTAAACAAATGAGAATCAAATGTGCGTATTTTGAATGATGAGCGGAAATTTAGGACAAAACCGCTGAATGAAAACCTACATCGCTGAATTCGTTGGCGAACTCGGTCGCGATGTTGTCGAGTTTCTGAAAACGATCAACAGTAAGCAACGAGCAAACAAGAAGAGAACAGTTTACCTGGTTAAGAGCTTGAGGGATGCAACTTAGTCGCCGCATCTGATGCATCATAGTCTGTCAGAAGAGAAGAGAAGAGAATAACCAGCGGAAACTAATCTGAGAAGGCAAAAGAGGCTTTTATAAATCTCTTTGGTTGGAAACCGCGACGCGAGCTCGGAGACCCTCCCCCCTCTACAGACACGAAAACACAATGAACTCGATCCTCCTTGAACGCTTTTTGTGGGTCGAGAACGAAGTTTCTATTGCGGAAAGAATCGTCCGGGCAGAGCAGTCAGAGAAACTGAAATGAGATTCATGATGACTCTGTCGTGAGGTGAGGCCTTTCGTGAGTTGCCACGCATCCGCCGTCCCTTAGGAGTGAAAAACAAGCCGGAAATCACAAACATAACAAAATGCGTGAGAGCACTCCCGGCGACTCTCCCCCAACTCGGCGCTTGCACCCAGCAAGTAAGGTCAGCGGGGCGCTTCAAAGGCGGTACCTCCCCACCTACAGTATACCATTTCTCAGTTCGTGAAAAGGGGCGTGTACTTGAAAATCGCGATTGCTGCGAACACGCCTATTACTCTGGGGTAATTACTAACATGTTAAAACAGTTGTTGGCGAGTGACAACGCGGAACGAAAATGAAATTCGACCTCATCATTCAAAAATATTAGTTCGTGTGGTGGCAGCCGTAAATAGCAGAATGAATCGCCTCAGGACAGACAACACACGAAGTGCGTCTCTAAATCTGGGAAAACCGTTAGCGCCGAATTTTGCGCAACGCAGAATCCGCCTTTGTTGGACTGGGGATCATGGCTGATGGGGTGGTGGCGGCGGTGGTGTCATGGTGACTAATGTAAGAAGCGCGCATAACGAGATCTTTCATAGCAGAGGGAACGGCGGCCTCTTGAGAAGCAAACTTTGTGAATGACGCGCGAAAAGGAAAACTAATCGTGATCACCAGCCGCCAGCCACTTGGTGTGTGCCGAATCCACGGAACGCAACACCCTCGCTGCGCGTTGTGCAAAATAAAAGCAAAAAAAGCGCATTAATTCGAGTGTGCATGCAATTCTCTTGTGTGCTGACAATCTGACCGATGCGAACGACGGCACTAATTGGGAAGTCGCCGCCAATGAACTGAGTGAGTGCGGGGCGCGTGTGACAGGCGAAAGCAGCAAAAAGTGCCGCTTAGCTAATTAAGCGGACCGAGTTGAACCGCCGCTGCAGCGCAGCGATCAACGAGACAACACTCCACTTTTCCGTTTTTTGGGTATTTGCCCAGCGCGCTCTCCGAACACATATGGATCGCCGTAAGTGAAAGCAAAATAGGATAATACTTAGAGAGGATCAAATGTCACGGCTCCGCCCGCCTTCTTCCTACTCCGTGGTTACTTCCAACGCCGCAAATAAATTTTCTAACGCGACGAAATAAAACGAAGAAAAAACAAATTTCAATTCAGCAGGGCACTCTGCTAAAGGGCGGTGGCGTGAATGAACAAACGCTGCGCGTACAATCGGATTCGCCCTTAAGTCGGACGACCTTCCAAAAGCCAGGCAAGCGGAGGTGAAAATCCGCGTTCGATGACTATTGACCATAGGGTACAACACGTGGGCCGATCAGTTTTGCAGCGCCAACAGGTGGTAAAGTTGCCAATCCAGGGCAACACATGGTCTTTTCGGTGTTTCCAATGACTTTGCAAATCACGTGCTCCAGAAACTATTAAAGTCGTCAGAATTGCGCGCCCGCGGAGCAATGAGTAAACACAAACCACGAAATCTCTCAAGCAGAAGTTCATTCGTCTTTGATCAAATGCGCGGACCAGTGCACCTCGTACTTGCGAACACCCGGATGAGGACAACAGATCGCAGCGCCTATGCATCAGCAGCATCAGAAACGTTAATTTGTTTGTTTCAAGACGTTCATTGCTTGACTCAACTGGGCGTCATTCGGATGTTGCAAGAGTAGAAACAGAGATCTCTGACCTTTCAGAACAGAAGCGTTAATCGACGCAGTCACACAACGGTTCTTTCTGTTCATTCCAGTAAGCTGCGCACAAACAGAGAGTTCCTTTCTTTTCAATCATTGTTCATTAGGATTGTACATACAAACTAATTATTTTCAGTTTCACTCAACAAAGCTTCATTTGTAAGCATACCGTATCCGCCGTTCCTCTCGTCAAGCAGTTTGCACTCATAAACGCCAGCATTTTGTTTTGCGTGCGAGAAATCGCGTTTAGCGCGATATTGCAGCTAACACAGCAATGACGAATGTGTGCACCGACGCAAAACAATCCCAAAGTGCTTAAATGCAAAAGCGCAAGGTGGAAATACGTTTGAGAGGTCGGATCCGCAAAATTCCGGTCACAGGGCACGCAATCCCCTTTGTGATCATGACAGTGTGACACTGGGAAGACGAGGATTTGAGTTATTCTTAAGCTGCAGAACGTCAACTTGCAGAACACGCACGCGATGCCGCGAGGATTCGCAAGCCGCCGTTCTCCGCTGCCACTTCCGCCCAGAGAATCACTCAAAAAGACGACTTTCTAAATGTCATTTTACAAGATGGAATTAGGGTTAATGACGCAAGGAGTCTCTATCGCTTAATGACGTGAAAAAGCATCATTGTCTAAGCATGAGTCCTTTGCTTACAGACCATGATTAAGATTCGAATCCCAAAGTTACTACTTCCTCATTATTCGTGTTTGGTTGTCCTTTTTCTTTAGCGCAATCTAACAGGAGGTGCTATTTCCGTTGCCTGCAGCCGAATTCAGCGCGTTCCGGGGCCAATTCCGCCCTAAAGGTGCTTTTGAAAAGATAACCACAATCAGTTCATTTCCAAAAGCGTCTCCGCTAAATTGGAATGCTCCATGACCGAGCGAGAGGGGGTAATTCCGCGAATGAATTCATTTCCCGACCATTCAAGCGTTTTTTGGTCGTATCAATAGAAAAACACGAAACCAGCGAACGGGAACGTCTCTATTTATTTAAACGATCGCGTCGGTAACGTGAATTTGGGAGCAATCCGCGAAGCTGCACTTTTTCAGTTTTAAATGTGCACGACGGCTCTGCTCTACCGTAACCCCAACAGCATCTTCTATTATATTAATATGCAGCACACAAATTTCGAATTTCATTTGATGGCGCCGCCTTCCAATCGTCGGAAGTAATGCGTCCGAAAACAACGTGAAAACACTACGATAATAGCTAAACAGAAGCCTTGGTCCACTGCGCTACACTTGATCATTGGCGCCAGCGTTGCAGCTGCTCCAATCACATCGCTTACCAACTTCTCTTAAAGTGCGCTGCAGAGCGTCTGCAGGGAATGAGGAAGAGGAGCGACGCAGTTGGTCCGAAGATGCCAATCACAGCAAAAAAGATAATCGTAGGTTTTAGGCAAAGTTGTCCGTTTAAAGGACAAATGAATTACGCGATAAACCCTCTTTCGTCGGCGACGCTGTCACCTATCCTAATTGAGCGCTAAGCCGATGCGGTGGGAACGAGATTGGCGGCCAGTTGGGAGCCACGGCGTGAACAACGGAGAACGTTCGTCGATTGCTTAAGAAAACGCGACGACGACCATCGGGCAATCGCTTGATGACAAAAATACGTCCGCCTAAACACATGGGCGCCAGCAAGTCACAACTACTCTCAGGGGACCTTTCATTAGATTTCAATTGGGGGATTTTGCATAATTCATGTGGTTATAAAGCATTGTTTGGCCGGTCAGTCAACAAGAGATGACTCTGAATCCTGAGTGTTTTCACGAAATGGTCCTCTATAGAGCGTCCCTCCATTCAAGAGTACTTTTTAAGCCAGCGGCAACCTGCAGCGTTTGACGATTGAGTTCGCGCCAATTTGAACAATCATAGTGTCAGAGAAGTTTTCAGCTTCATTCAGCTCCTCTTTAGCTGAATCCCTCGTTTCGTCATCACCTTTTCGATGGGTTTGGAACGATGCGTTTCCTCGAATCCATTCATGTATGCAGTCAAAGTCAACTGCGCCGATTCCGGTGAAAACAACAACAATTAGAGCAAAATGCACATGGAAAAATAAAGTGATTATGCGTAATGTCTTCCGAATAAAAGCGAACAAACTGCGCAACGATTGAAGAACTAAGGCCTCCTAGTTTTCCGCGAAATTGCATGAATAGTCTTGCTTGAGGCACAAAACTGAATTGAAAGCTCAATTTACGGACTCTCAAGTTAAGGTGTAGAAGAGACTCCTAAAAACGCGTTTTCGCATTACAGTGGCTGAACTAGAGACTAACGTAAAGTCCACGCGTCCTATTTTCAGTCGTTTATTGTCCTGCATACATCGGGACACCGCGGGGAGCAGAAGCGTAACAATTAAACCCACGAGCTTACGAAATGAGTTTATAAGGACTTAATTCTTGCTTCTTATCTTGTCTTAATTCTTGTTCTGCTACAGTTCTTGTTGATCTACCAGTAATCCACCTTGTATTTTATGAAAACGCATGTCTCCTTTCCTCCTTTGGTGTAGTTACGGGGGAAAACTTCCTGTTAAATCCACTGTTTCATGCTTGTAAACCCATTTATTTAAACAACTTTAACAAACAATGAAAGGCCCTATTTGTAACTGACCCTCGGTCACCAGAACAAACCAGTACATTTGTGGTGAAAAGGAAGCACTATCATTGAATCCACTTTAATTAACCTGCTTGCAGAACATCTAAGCAGTGGGGTTTCGACGAAGAATACATTTAAAGAAAAAGAATACAATTAGTTGCAAGCATTCGCACAATAAGAGCTCGCAAGTTGAAATCGTTCACCCGTTTACGACCACGTGGCACAAAAGCAAGTCTTTGTGAACTCCGATCGATCAGAAAAGAGCCGTTCGGGAGCGATGAGCCGTAATAAGAAAAGAAAGAACTATTGAGCACATTTTAAATGCTGCTATGTACATGGCACTTCAGAGATTATATTGTTACGAGGAGAGGAGAGCATGCATTTCCCGAAGACTCTTGATGAGGTCGCTGCGGAAAGCCTTGGAACTCTGCAAAAGACGTATTCTGAAATAGAATCAAAGACGCGCACATACCGTATTTTCAGCAGATCGTTTCGAAGAGATGTGGAAAGAAATTTGGTTTTCCCCAGCGATAACATAGGAGACTCCGTATCCACGATCAGCGACAGGTCCGAATCCACCTCCCGCCGACACGAAGTTGAGCTTTTGGGCAGGAGTGAGCAACTTGGCTTCATCCTCGGCTTGGTTGAGAGGAGTCTGCGAGGTGGAGAGAAGATACGTGGGAGGGAAGATCTTGTCGAGGAAAGGCGATTCTTCTTCCAAGTAGCGTTTGACAACGTACAGGGCAAACAGATGGCGATCGATTCCTTTACCACACATAGCGTCACGATACATCATTTGATGCTTTTCGGCAGCGGTGCGAAGAAGACTGAGACGCTCCTCGTTCTAAAACAGAAAATTTCATGACGTGAACATTATCCGAAAGGCTTACTGTCTGCTCCTTGTCCATCATGGCTCGAACGAAAGCAGTTGATTCGTTCGTGCACGAGCGCACGGTTTCGGTGCGGCCCTCGCGATAGAGACGAGTCATGGACGCTTCGTACGTTAGGGAGAATTTGCCCTGGTTCTGCAATTTGAAGGCAATCTTAGCAAAAATGAACCGCTTGAGAAACTCACTCTGTAATAAGTCATTTGCAAGAGAAGCTGAAGGAACGCATCAGGTGAGACTCCGATTTTCTTGATGAAGCCTTTACCAAACTCGGTCCAAACAAGAAGAGCCATTTCGACATCGTCGATAAGTTTTTGAGCAACCTCAAGCGACAACTCGATCGCGGGAACTGCATCAGTGAGGTCCCACTTCAGACGTTCAGGATGAACATCGACTTCTTTGTTTCCAACAGTGTCGCCGTTTTCGGTGTAGCCCTGAATGCAGAGATCCTTCAGCAAGCAGTACTGAAAAAGAGTTTATCAATTCCGGGTCGCTCAAAACAGGCGCCAACCTCCATAAAGTGTGCAGTGACAGCGGCATCTCCCCATGAATGTTCTGTGTTGATTCCCACTCGAGCGTTACGAGAGACGACAAACGTGAAAGACTTGTCGAACCAGCGGTTATAGGCATTTCCGTGGAGCAAAGTGTGAGCCCAACGATCGAACATCTCAGAGTTTTTCTGAAAAAATGGTTAATTAATGGATTCCATAATCTTTCTTCGTACGGGATCGTACAAGACGTCTTCGTCATCGAGAGCAACAACAAACGCAGCTCTTTCAATCGCGTGCAGGCTGGTCTTGTTCACCCCGTTGCTGAAGAACTTCTTGCGGGCCTGAGCCCAGGGAGTACGGTCGCCAGCGGTAAGGGCGGCAAGACGCTCTTCGCCAGGGGCAGGCTCGCTGGTAAAATCCAGGATTTCTTGATAAGCAGCTTGAAGTTCAGCGGGTTCTAGCAATCTGGAAGTGCATGTTGCAAAGATGCATATTATTTTCGAATTACCGTTTTCCACTGTGGATGGAGAGTTTGTACCAGCACCCGCGGCAGTATACAGCGACATGTTTCGCATCATCCCAATGACGGAACTGATCGGTTTCTTCTCCAGGGATGCGGCAACTGTTGAAGAGACGTTCGTATTGCATTGTGCAGAAAGGAACCTTTGAGCGCGGAGATACAGAAAACTAAACAAACACATGAAAAAGGAGAAAGCATGAAAGGCGACCAACAGGGGTGACTTCTTGTCGTTCAACTTGACGCCGGAACGTTAAAGCAGCCCATGTTAAGTTTGCAGCACGGGCTGCCTGCTTGTCAGTAGATTTCTCGTGAAGAGTGTCAAATCCGTAGTAGTTGCTGTTGACCATGATGGGACTGCGCTGTCGGAGATAGACAAATTCCTCCCACCAGTCGGTAATGTAGTTGATTGAAAGGAACGACTTGATGGTCAAATAACGTTGAAGCCTGCGTCCGAGACCTTTGCGGAACTTTTCCGTCAAACTCTTCAATTCCTCGTATTCCTCGTCAGTTGTCAAAGGACGCATAGAAACAAGATGCTAAATTGAACAACAAATGATCAGAATGGCGTAAGAGAAGCAATACTCACTCTGTCAAGGGTTTCGTCGAGTTTGGGCAGCGGGAGATGGGGCAGTGCACCCTGGAAGGAGTGAAGCATCGGTTGGCTTTTCGAGATGAAATGCAAAACAGCGAGCCAGATTTTAGTTGCGGTAGAGATCTTTTTGGAGTGTGGGCTTTCGTACATCCACCCCTTATAGCTGAGGAAAAGCTTGAGGGTAAGTCGAATGATTTGAATGATGATAAACCATAGCAGAGAACCTCCAAATGCGACGGAAATAACGTTTCCGAAAAGTCCATCCCTAAACAAAGGTTAGTTTAAACGTGAACGAATTCAGTTCGAATGGATGATGATCAATGATCTCGTAAACGTATAGTTCAATGGCAAACAAGCGTCAGTCATCAAAGTCTATTCGGCCGCCCGCGATCGCTGACTGCGTCCTTCTGTCGGGCAAATCAAGGTACAAAGAACGAGCGATCGTCCATTCAGCGGCAGACCGATTGTAACAAGGGCACGAGAACGGGTGGACGCACGTGATCTCATGAAAACATACCCGAATAAGTAGCTCCTTAAGAAACTGATCACTCCGCAAGATCCATCGATGCCCAACAAGGCGAGCACGAGGAGCGATCCCACGATGAGAATGAAAGAAGTTGTATTGGCAGGAAAGATACCGGTAACAAAGTCGTTCTGCAGTGAAGCAAAATTGTGTTATTGTAACAAATTATGTTGATTACCTTGAAGCGAGCGATTCGCCGCTTGTAAGCACGACTGAATGCATGCCAGATGTCCCTTAGAAGCTCCTGATCATATGAAACGGATATTCCGTCGTGAGTTATTGAGAAGCTCAGCGCAGCAGCACTGTGGGCCTCAGCCATGATGACCTAGGGAAGTCAATTTTTCTGAGATATGATGAAGTGCGGCGAAGCTCTCTTAACGATGCAACAACCTGAAATCAAAACAAGAATGTAACACGTGTGTCTAGAGCATAAGCGCTATGACGTAGTTTATATCTTTTTTTGCTGACAACAACTGGCAACTGCTGTCCAAGTTTTCGAGAGAACGGGCGATAGTAACAGACGGAATCTCAGCGTTGGCGCCTAATAACGATCACACAAGAAGAAGTTCTCAATGGTATCGTCGGAAAATTATATATTTACATAGTTGTTTTATCAACAGTTGGTTATCGCGGTCGTCGAGACTACCACGTCGGCAGAACGTTCATCGAACGAATGACGCAGCGATAGCTCGTTGACCGTCCGTCAGTCGGTCACAACCCCTGTCTCCTCTCGCTCGCTCGCTGACTGAGCGTTGATCCGAATGACCAGCGCACGAAAAAAAAAAACGCAACGAGCGCAAAAAACTCGTTCTGCTAGCGGCGCGTGTAGTTCGCGTTGCGATGAAACTCTGAGTTCGCCGTCCAAAACAACGCGCCGTCGAACATTTGACCATCCGACATGCTGCATCGGCGACCAAATGATCAAATCAAGGGAAGTGTTGGAAAGTCGGCCGAATCGAGCAACGGGCCCATCCGTCTGCCGGTGAGCATTTCATCGTAGTCAGACGTCGTCGAACGCAGTCAGCCCGAGATCTGCTACTCCGCCCCGCACAGGCTAGCCCACCACACGTGGTTCAGCACCGACCACGCCGTCCTCGTTGTTGACGAGTCGGGGCAGAGGACAAAGTACAAGGTACGTCGCATCTACCAAAACAGCTATGTCAGCGACCTACATTGGAAAACTCAAGAGGAACCGAATGCAAGGAAGAACGAAAACGCATTCTCTTCACACATCTCTTCGCTGCTCGCTGCACCTGCGTGATGCGTTGCTATGATCGAACGAATCAGCCACAAACAGTGAACCATTTATAAGAACTATTATTTAATTAAATGAAGCCGACAATTGTGCGAACAAAAAGAAAGTTAATGCCCAATTGTTACAAATAAGTTAGTCAAATACTACATTGGGCTCAATCGCACAGCAATCAAACAATCCAAATATTAGCTTCAAAAATGCGTTGTTTCAATTTCTCTCATGGTGTTAAACGTCGCACTGAGCAATCTTGGAAGGCTTGCGATTCTTTTTGTGATCGGACACGTACTCGAGCAAGGTAACTTGAGGCGGTACGAAGAAGGACTTCATGTTACGCACTTCGGTTACCCGTTGATCAGTGCTATCCGTTGCGCCTAAAATGTACGAATTTATTCTTCTTAAAGTGCAAAACAATAATATTGGAATCAATGCCTGCACTAAATTGGACTTTGGACCTGAGCGATCCACTTGCGAGCAGCAATTTACGAAACAGGTTTGCCGAGTACTTTGATCGGCTCGTAGTCAAACCATTTCAACAGCGCACAAACTATATGACCTGTAATAACAGCGTAACCGTGGTCGTTTTAAACGGTTCGCTTTATCGTTGGAATAGCAGTATGCACCTCAAGCTGCTATTTCCAACATCAACAAAAACTAAGTCAATGGCTTGTGTCGGTTTTTTGACAACTCAATTCGAATGCCAACGCACTTACTTTCCGACAGAAGAGAGAGGTACTGAGAGACAGCGTGGACGTAAAGTCTTTCGTTTGCATTGTGCAAAGTGTTAATCCAAACGCCATCGGCATCGCAAGAGAAAAAGTCGATCAGAGCTTGCTCAGTAGAGTTGATGAGGGACTGAAATGGGAAGGATCACATGAGCTTCCAAACGTAATGCAGACCCAAGGCAAGTGCTTTTGCATCATCAAATCACGGAAGCGACGGTCCATGCGCTTGAAGCACGACTTTCCGGAGTAGGCGGGATGACGAGCTCGCTTGGTGTCATCGCTCGTAGTTGAAGAACTCGGCAATGTGGCAGATTTGGAACAATTACTGAAAAGTCAAGCTTCAAAGCAAAAAAGAAAATCGTACGCAGCGATTCGTGTACTTTAATGGAATTGTGAACAGTCAACGTACCCTGACTTCGCTTTGGTTATTCTTTTTTTAGCAGCAGAACGTCCACCAAGAATATAACCATCTTTGGGATCATGCGCGATCTTTCCGTCAATTTCATCAAGAACACGTTGTTGGTCACTCTCTTCCAATGTGATAAACTCGTTCCACACCTAAGAAGTCCATAATGATGACAGGTCGGGTTTAGCAAATTCACCTGCATCTTATTTTGTTCCAAGAAAAGTTGGGCGAACGCGTTCATCGTGTCCGGAATCATATCAGAGAGATCTTCACAAATATCGTCCGGATCTGTAAGAGCCAACAGCAAACGGTCTGAATAAACAAAAGATCACAGATAACGAGAGATTCGAACATACTGTGCTCCAGTCGGCGCAACTTGCGAGCGCCCATTGCGCTCTTAATTTTGGGGCCATCATACTGAAGAACATTCAGGGGAACTTTGATCGGAGTGCGGCGAGCTGAACGATGGTTCGCAATTTCGCACTGAAAGTTTTCGACCTGAGGATGCTCATCCTCGGAGCTCTCACTTTCTGTTTCGTCAAACACGTAACTAAATTACGATACAATAAATAAGTGGTATCTTAATAACAACCATACTCAGCGTAAGTGATATGTTGTTCGGCAGCAATAGCTTCGTCTTCGACCTTGAAAAGCTTGCGCTCTTCCTTTTTACGTAGAACGCCCATGATTAACTTGAAGTGCTTTCAATCGATGAGTCAAATACAACGTTAGGCGTGAAATTGTAAATTCAGCGCTGATCTGTGAGACAGCCGTTTTCTGAAAATAATCTTTTAATTAATAATAGTTAGATTAGTTCGTGGACCCAAACGTTTCAGGACCGCTCGTTCCACGCAAAGTTAGCATACAAGCCTTACACCTAAGCACAAAACAGTCGCGGTCGGAGGGAAATGCATTTGACGCATGAACGGACGTGTGTGTGTGTGATATTCTAGGAAAAATTCAAAACAACGCTTTCGCCGAGGAGTCTTAGAACGAAGAAATTTTTTTGTGAAATTTTTTGGCTAATTAAAGTAATAGATTCCAACTTGTCGCAAGAAAAACAGTCCATCTTTGCTTTAATAGTTCTTAAAGCCGCTGTGATCGATGTTTAGAATCTGACTCACAACTATGAAGAACGTTTATTTATAACTCTGCGCTGTAGAGCAATACAGCGGAAGCATCCTACGTCAAAATGGGAGGTTGTGAGCAAATCATTCACTCACAACTGCACACTAACAGATCGCATCGAATCAGCTGACTGAATTCAAATATAACCGAAACAAAATCATGCAAATGAGGAGCGTATGAGGAGATCGAAAAGTGATCATGGAATGGACAGCTGATGACAGCAGTGAGAGCGCGAATACACCGAGCGCATTGATGCTGATAGCAGGGAGGCAGTCGTTTGCAGCCTCGTTCATCTGCGTCCGTTCTTCCCGCTCTTTCACTGGTCGCGGTGTCGGTGCTCGGTCCCCGATCAGTTCGCCTTCGACACACGTCGCCACCGCTGGGAAAGAGGACAACTTGTCGTCGTCGTTTATGTGAAAAAATCAATAGGGAATCGAAAATCTCTCAATAGCAAGATCCTGATTTAGCCGTTGTATTTGCATTAGTACAGACGAAGTAACAAAAATAGAATGCTCGATGCATGGAATGAGGAAATAAAGGCCGCGTAAGGAAACAAAAAGGCACAGCGAGAACGACACTGCAGAGAAACTAGAGAGACGTTTGCCATTGATCGCGCTTCCTGAATGCTCGCACCCGCAGTCGAGGTCGGCAGAACGGATTTTCCATATGTGTGCTTCTTGCCTGCCTCTCCATAAGCTGGACTACATCTTCGACAGTGACTGGACGTTTCCTCGATTTGATCGATTGATTGCAAATCGTTGCGCAATGTTTCGCAAGTTCCCTTCTTCTTCGCTGTAGAAGTTTCGTTTTAGTGGATATATGATTTTGTGGCTTTGTTCGCCATTTGTTGTATGCCTTTTTGCTGTTTTCATACATAGAATGGAGATGTGATGTAGATCAGCTCGCTAACACCCTCCCAAATACCGATTGCAAGAGGTATCGCAAAACAGATAAGAACAAAAATCGTAGCGTGTTGTATTTATTAGCGCTAGACTGCTTCGCTTTTCTCATTCGCGTCCCTAGCGACGTGTGTTACTTCCTTTGCTTCCATCGGCTCACTTACAGTAAACTGAATTTTAGGCTACAATGGATCTTTTGCAAAAGGGATGGTTCACCGAGTTCTCCCCCGACGATCTGGAACGTATTAAGGAATCATGTACGTTTGCTCCCAAAATATTGCTTCTTCAAACTAGCTTGAAATTTGCTAACCAGTCTCAAATGCAATTCCATTGAGACACCTGACCCGATACAGTAATCTCTCTTTAAGCCGATGGATCTACAAAATTGCTCAAGTCCGACGGCGAAGAGATGGGAGGCGCATGGCCTGGACAGGCCTTTTCACTCCAGGTAGAAAAGGTTCTTTTCCGTGAGAAGTCCCTCTACCAAGACGTTCTCGTTTTCAAAAGGTTAGCATCGGCGTCCTTACAGTCGAATAGAGGAAACCGCGTTTAGCAAGACATACGGAAACGTTCTTGTGTTGGACGGCGTTGTTCAATGCACCGAGCGCGATGAATTCGCCTACCAAGAGATGCTCGCCCATTTGCCCATGTTTGCCCACCCAAACCCCAAAAAAATCCTGATCATCGGTGGCGGTGACGGAGGCATCTTGCGCGAAGTACTGAAGCACGAAACCGTTGAACACGTCACGATGTGCGAGATCGACCAGATGGTTATCGATGTCTCCAAGAAGTATCTGCCTCATATGTCTAAAGAGTTCAGCAATCCCAAGTTGAACCTCTTCATCGGCGATGGATTTGAGTTCCTTAAGGCTCACAAGAACCAATTCGATGTCGTCATCACCGACTCCTCTGACCCCGTCGGACCCGCTGAGAGTCTCTTCGGAAAATCGTATTATCAGCTCCTTAAGGAGGCTCTTCGTGAAGGAGGTGTTCTCAGCTCCCAAGGTACGTCTTTCGTATTAACCATAGCAAAACAACCCTTCATAACACAATTAAAATACAGGCGAATGTCCGTGGATAGATCTCGACCTTGTTAAAAAAATGGTTGCATTTACTGGCGATCTGTTTTCCACAGTTCGCTACGCGATAGGCTCAGTCCCAACTTACACCACGGGTACAATGGGCTATTTGCTCTGCTCGAAAGAGGTATAAATGCATGTTGCTATACGTAGTAGTGTTGCACGTAGCTTGCTTTCGCCTACTTCTAACTGTCAACTTCGTGAATCTGCAACTAACTCCTTTTCTTTCTAATGGATTGTAGGTGAATGCATGTGGATTCATCGTGACTTGATTTCGCACATGGTACGCTTTAACAAAACTATCTTCCCGTCGGTTCAGTATGCCTCGGCCGCAATGTCAACTTATCCGTCCGGAACTATGGGTTATCTTCTCGCTTCTACTTCTGTAAGCTAATGCATGCCTGTTCTACTGCTTTGCACATTTCCTTCTCTTTATCGCACTAAACAACACGAGTTATTTCAGGAACGCGACCTTTCTATTCCATCGCGCACTCTTTCTGACGAACAAGTCGCAGCTATGGAACTCCGTTTCTACAACTCTGATGTACATCGCGCTTCATTCGTTTTGCCACAGTTCATGAAAGCGGTATGAACAATAACTCCATATGCGAATATGAACGAAGAGTATTTCAGGCCCTGGCAAAGTCTTCATGAAAAAGAATATGAAGTGATTCAATATCAAGACACTGTTTTAAAACAATAAATTTTACATTTAATCAATGACCATGAGGCAGCTACAATGATAAATTAGACGTGCAAGACATTAATCCGGATAAAACAGTCAGTTGAAGTAATTATACACGTAAAAAAGGACTCACAATCAAGCGACATATTTACAACACCATTTATCACTCTCGCCTCAAGTTTTCCAAACGCGCCTGTAGATCGGCGTCAGCCGCCGACATAGCCTCCGCTTGAGGTTGACGATCAGCCACGCCAGTTGCGGCGATAGTTCCGGCCGCATTCGGTAGATTCGCCAGCTCTTCGTTCATCTGGATACCCAGCTCGTCGAGAACTTGATTAACAATTCCGTCAGTTTCCTCCTCGTCATCTTCATCACCCATCGCATCGTCAATGGCATCATTCATCATCTCTTCTTTCATATCCATAATTTCAGACTGTCGCTCAAATTCCATCATGATCTTTTGGATCTGGGGCAAGTTCAACTGCTTATTCATAGATTGCATGGCCTTAGTCACACCCTTCATGGCCTGAACAAATATCATGAAGATGAATAACCTAGCACAATGAATACTTGAGCCATGGCGTCTTGACTTTTCAATGTTTGCACCTTTAACGAAACAGCTTGAATATTCGCTTTCATCATAATGAATTTTTTCACGTATCTGCGAGTCCTAACTAGATCTTTGGCCATTACTTTTACGGAGTCCTGAACGTATGAAATGATCTTTGTTACATGCGTCTATAACTCACCATTTGTCCCATCTTCGCCATCTTCTTGATATCAGCTATCACCTTTTTCTCTTGCATCTCCATTCGCGATCGTTCACGGTCCAACTCGCGCATAGCCTTGTTCAAGGCCCGCTGGTTTTGGCGCAACAGCTCTTGCGGGGTCTTGCGGCGCCCGAATAGAAACTCCATTTCCTAAAAGAAATCTGACAATTAGCAGAAAATAAGCGCATGCATAAGCGCAATAATCGGTGCTGAGAAAAGCCAAACAGCGCTAAAACACCAAAACCAAGTGATGAGCAATGCGATGGAGCGTCAGCATCACAACCCACCTTCAATCATCGCGGCGAGACCATTCGGGAAATACGCATGTAATAGAGAACACGGCTACGCGATTCCTGACGCGACTACTCTGATTGCTATTAGCAACCGACGATAGCCAATGGGTTTTCAATATTGTTCATGTTTGAAGCTAGGATTCGTAGATACTCGAAGATCTCGTTTTGATGCTTAACTGCCGTTTAATGAAGGTTATTTGTTGTTTAGATTGTGCATGCAGTCTGTACGTTCCTTGAATGTTTTGACGGCCAATTTGAGTCGAGTTGGTTATGTCCACTCCTCTCGAGCGGTTTCGTCTAAGTACACTCGTGACCATCCGAGGACTTACCAAAGACGCTTGTTTGAGGCCGCAGTAGCTCCTGAATTGCCTAAAGCTGCAAAATCTTGTCCTTCTATGCTAGAAATCGCTCTCACTAGAAAACAAGAGATAGAGGAGGTTTGTGTTTGCGGGCTAATTCTATGCTCACACTGATTATATTTAGTATGCCGATATAGAATTAGCTTTAGCCGCGAAGGTGAAGTCGTGGATACGAAATGAAGGCTTCAGTGTCATTGCTGTCTGTCAGTTTATGCCAGTTTCCGGACGTACGAAGTGGCTCGCGACGAATCAGTAAGTTGCATAAATTGATCATTCATTGCGATCAAATCTATATCATTCTTTAGATTGAGACTAAAAGGCCTCGAATTTCGCAATTATGGAAATCGAATAATGAAGAAGGCGTTTGAAGGCACGCCTCTATCCACTTTGAATACCACTCTGATTGGATCTAACTGTTTCTTATTTGCTAAGGACATCAGTGCCATTAAAACTATTGTCGATGAAACCAACCGGCTAAACTGGATTATTCCTTTGGGTATGCAGGAAGTCGATAACTGTTTTTTACAGGATTAATATATTTCAGCTGTTACGGTCGGTACGCGAATTGTTGCAATCCATGAAGCTAAACGACTTGCTAAACTCCATTCACTTGAAGATGTACGAGCAGAAACAGCTCAGATCCTCGATACGATTCCTCACAAGCTCGCTCAGTCTCTGGACTGCCAGTCCTATGCTTTAGTCGGAAGTCTTCTCCAATATTCCCAGCCGCCTTCAGAATGATTTGTGCTTGAATGAATAGGAGTCGGTCGATATTATATGTAGATTGTTAATTGTTGATTCATTGTTGGCGTTTGCTGTACGAATAAAGACGTTATGAGTGTGAGGCAACACCACTGCATATAATTTATACGTCGTTTTAGCAACCGTTGCCATGACTACTGGTGTTCACATGAGATACTCAACGAAGAGTTGATTGGCTTATTCAGCAGACTGGTCTTGTTTCCTGGATTATTGACTACCGCAATGGATGGATCTCGCCCAACCACCGCTCGTCCTAAAACATCATCCGGACGCGCTGTCGCTTCTGCTCGGCCTAATCAGAGACCGCCAACTGCTGGTCGAAGTAAACGTTATATAACATTTGCTGAGATTCTGAGCTTTGCAGTTGCTTTTACAGATCACGACAGACCAAGAAGTCCGACAACGAACGGAGTAGACAGCACAAATGAAATGGTTGTTACCGGAAGAGGAGGTAACATGAAGTGAACGACTTCACTCAAATGTTGCTTTTTTCAGTTTCGCGCGCCGGGGTTCCGCCACCGCCATCTTTAATCGTTGGTGACACCATAGCTCTTTGTAAAGTAAACCACGTTTAGGGAAGTCGGGTTCCCAGCAGGCTGGGAACAGGTCAGTCAGGTCGACCGATAACAGCACAGCGAATGATCCCTCCCGGGACGGGCCACATTCGACCGTTAACACAACAAGGCTTGGCCGGTGTTGCAAGGGCTTCCAGCAGAGCAGGAACAGGATTCGGCAATCGGCTAGTTTTTGATAAAACCTACTTTGTTGGACTCGTTCGAACAAAAATCAATGCGTTGAAGTCAGAAATCGAAGTGCTCAGTCAAGAAGTTGAAAGGGGAGAGCGCGATAAACAGAATTTGGTGGTCTACGAGCAAAAGTAAGTCTAATGAAGCGTGGATAGTTTCAGTAGAAACGATCACTAATTTAGAGCAGAGGAAGAAGCTGGAGAGATTCGCGAGCTTCAAGGAAAGCTAATGGACTACAACATGGCACAAATGCAGACTTCTGGTCAGTTTTAACGGTGATCTTTCAGATAGCAGATCGTCTGCACACGAATGCCGACATGAATCAGATGGAGATTGAGTTAACGGAGTTACGCGATAAGAATACCGAGTTCACACAGAGCGTAGAGGAAGCGTTTCTAAATCGGAAGCAGAAAGAAGACGAAGTGAAAAGACTCCAAACCAGTGTGACCGAGCAGAAGAAAGAAAACGCGAATTTGATCAACAGCATCGACCCGCAAATACGCGAAGCGTACGAACGCGTGAGGGAGAAATCGGAAGAACTAAAAACGAAAGTGAAGGAAAGGGAGAAGGAACTTGAAGCCATCGCAAATGAAAAGGTTAAGTTAGAGGATCAAGTTACGAAATCACCTTTGAAACAAGAAGCAGGTAAATTGAAAGTGGATAAGAGTGTTTCCTAACACAACGCAGTTTTGCTCTATGAACGATTGGGCGAATTGGAAGCGAAGAAAGCAGAAATAGAAAATGAAATGAGATCTGAAGGCACTCCAGAAGAACTGCGTGAGCGCTTTGTGGAACAAGTCCAGAAATGCAATGAGGAAATGGGTGTCATCCAGAAACAGTTCGTTCCGTTCAGCAATTACACACCAATGCGTGTCAATCTTTCAGAATAGCCGAAGTGAAGTCAGGAATTGAGTTGGCCCATGAAGAGCTTCGCGAATTCCAAACAGAAGTAGCTACCGCATCGAGTAAAGAAGGAGATTTGGTTTTAGACTTCATAGGCTCTTTCAGACGATCGAAGCGAACGAGTTCGTGAGTTAAAAACGCGAGAGGAACACATGGACAAATTTATGGACACATACCCGGATGTCCGAAAAGAGCGACTTGAACGGCTCGATTCGGTCGGTGATCAGATTGTAAAGTCGCTCACGCTTATTTCCCTGAACATGCACAAAACGGAGTTGACCGAAGGAATTCCCGCCATTGACGAGGGTAAAGTAAACGATATTCTCAATTCTACCGTATCAGCCGATGAGCTGCAAAATGGTACGCCTTCTCAATCATTCAGACACAAGCTTCATGTTTCAGTGCATCTCAGCATTCAAGAAGAATTGGCCTCGTTTGCGACACTAAGACACCAACTACTGGAGGATCTCGAATCGCTGACTCAGAAACAAAAAGAACTCGTGAGTGAACTCGCGACTCGCACTGACGATGAGAAGGATAAGTCGAAGTTGAATTCTCAATTGGAGGTAGGTCCTGTTTACATGTGATTGCCGTTCAGTGGATTCAGACATTAAATCGAAGAGTTCAAGATTACGAAGCGACTCTTTCGGAAGTTGAAGGAGATGTCGAACGCTTACTAGATGATCGTGCGAGTTGCAAAGAAGGCCTAAGTGGAAATGAAAACTTTCCTAAGGTTTGCTTAATTAAACAATTACTGAGAATGAAATGAAAACTCAGTTGCAAGCTCTTCAATCCGAGCTACAAGGTTTGAAGAACGGCAATGCTGACCTAAAGGAAGGATTTCATAATCGGGAAGCAGAGACCAATTACGAGATAATTAAGGACAAGGTAGGCTTCAATCTTATTTTTCAAAGTCTTATTGTCTTTTTAAGGTACTCGCTCTTCAATCTGAATACAATTCGGTCCTTATTGCTAACCAGAAAATTCGCTAGCAAAAATACCACATGCTACATCAATAAATAAACTTTATCACCAATCCTGGTTAACCACATACGAAAAAAATAACAAATAAGTACTTCCACCACAAAGCACTTCAACAAACAGAACCTCGTTGACAAGCTTAGACCTCGCTGCCAGTACAGTCGCCATACTCCCAGATGTTTTTCCGGGCAACACGAGCCTTTTGTTGAACTTCCGTATATTCGGTCAGAATCGGTTGCAGATGTTTCTCACGACGTTGATCAACCACAGCATGACCTTCAGCAACGAGTGTCTTCGCCACATCTGTTTCCGTTCCATCGCTGCTTTCCACAGCAAGTGTGACAAATTCCGAGCTTCCCACCTAAGCAAGATTATTACTAATCGTTTCCAAAAATCCTCTTTTACCTTATATTCAACATTCAAAAGAAAGTGCTTGTGAGCGAAACAGATCTCTTCGAACGCAGCACCAGTTTCAGCGGCATAGTGGGGATCGTTAGGAAGGGAAATGAGAGCCAGTTGATACTCACGAGCGCCATGCGCTTGCGAAACAAATCGCGATGGAAGGGCGGCCATTTGGCTAACCGACAATGTCTCGCGCTTAAAATGTGCGCTCAATGCATTTGGAATAAATACTCGGACTTACGTTTCCATAATCTACGTAGTGTACATCAACCATACCACCCTTGACGCCTTCGACCCGAACGCGATGCCATTGCTTGTCTTCCGAAAACATAGCTGCTGCTAGGTCGTTTTTGCGAGGAGTGTACGAACCAGCAATGGCATTGGCCATTTCTTGTTTAAGCTCATGCATTAGTTGAATGATGTTTTGTCCTAAAGACATTCGGCGTTATAAATCAGCTAAAAGAAACCAACCTTCATCATAAAACTGGCAGGCGAAGCGCAATGTTCCTCTCATCACTTCAGATATAACAACCTTCTTATAGTTAACCTTGCGTTCAACGGTTTCGCTATTTTCTTGTTCAGTCTGGTCACCTTGCTTTTCCTCCTTATAATCCTTCCAAATATTCAGACGAGCTTTGCGAGCACGGTCCTCGGCGGCCAAAAGTTGATTGTAGTACGCAGACCGTTCGGCGGTAAAGTGAACGCTCGCAAAACCATTTTCGACAAGAAGTTCAGAAAGGTTAGAGTAACCGCCCTTCTCATTGGGGACGAACATGTAACCAATAAACCATCCAATCTTGTCAGTGGTTTCGACTTCAATTTGGACTTCTTGTTGCATGCACTTTGAGCGAGTGAACTTCCGAGCTTCCTCGCTAAATGTTTCCTTTGCACCCTTGATGATAGGACCGGGACGAGGAATAGGGGGTTGCTGGATGCCTCCAAGCAAGAATGTAATAATGCACGTTTCCTTGGGAACGTATAGACGAACACGTGAGCCGCTGTTTACAAATTCAACAACACCTTCAGGGCGAGTAGAACGTTGAAGATAAGGAAGGAACTGCTTAGAGCGTTGAGCATCAAATTGCAGGTCTTGAATACGAATGACTGCTCCCTTATCATTAGGATCAGCTTCAGAGAAAACACCCTTCTTCTCTTTTTCGGCTTTGGCCTCCGCAGCCAAAAGGGCATCATAATGCACAGAGCTAAAATGAATATTGCTTGGATGGTTTGCAACACCTTAATTACCGGTTATCGTCATCGCCACGATGTCTCACAACTTTTCCAAGACCACGTAAAACGAGACCTTCAGCAACATTTTGTCCACCAGCAATAACAGTACAACAGGTCTTTTCAAGGAACTGCTGCTCAGACTTCGGTTGAATGTAGTCAACAGTTACGTTAACCTTCTTGCCAATCAAACGCTTGCGCAAAAACTCTCGAGCTTCGAACATATGAGGAATATCATACAGGGGACGGAACGGTCTACCAACAGGTTGTTTGTCAGCTCCGCTTTCAAGACGAGGTGGACGGACTGAGGACAAATAAATCTTGAGTTCTTCGCCATCCTCTTTCTGTACAGACATAGAGTCACCATTGCAGATTTCGACAACACGGGCAGTGAAACATTTCTTATCACCGGAAGAAGTAGATCCCTGATAACCCTTCCAAATGCGCAGCTTCTTGTCTTTAGCTATCCTTCAATAGGTATCATTGTAACTATCCAATCAGTAAAAAACTACATACTTTTCCGCAGCACGAAGAGCAGGAGCTCCACATGTAGACATACCGATCGACCAATCGACACATTTGGCAAATCCTTCCCTCAGAAGGAGCTCAGCGATATTGCCTTTAGGATGAATCACAGAGCCCACAAAATTTTGGTTAGACACTCCTTCGAGAACAATCTCAACATCACGTTGAAGAAGTCTATATTCAACAAAGTACTTAGACTCCTCGCTGTACGGTTCAGCTCCAGTACCAGCTCGGAATGAGGGAGCCTGATAAACAAAAGATAAGTAGTTGAAGAAAGTAAAACAACATCATTACCTTAACGCCGCTCAACATGATAGTAACGTACTGGAAGTCAGGAAGCAAGAACGCGCGAATAGTTGAGCCGTCACGGACCTGCTCAACGACAGCATTCACCTTCTTCTGCTTCAAGGAATCAACAAGAGCACGTGGATCATCAACAGTCCACTTAACATTACGAACTTGCTCCTTGAGTTTGTCCTCATCAAAAGCCCAACGGCCCTTCTTACCGCTCTTGGCTTGCTCTTGAAGATCGAGAAGTTTCTGGGCATATTCACTATAACGATCAGTTAAAAAATGGGACGACCAACTGGACTATCATACTCAATCTGTTTGCCAGTGCGAACCTCATAAAAACCTTCGGCAACTCCGGTCTCCACAATGTTCTCAGCAGTTTCCACACTTGTTCCACCAAGATAGATGCGACCATGTTCACGTCCCGAAGTAGCCGTGAAATCCCGGACGAAGGCAACCGTTTCACCGACAACCTTGTTACGAAGGAATTCGCGAGCTTCCCATGCAAAAGGCTCGTCAGCACCACCAACTTGGCCTTCGTTAGGACGCTTTGCAAGACGAGGAACGCTGATGTTGCTCAAATAAACCGTAATTTCCTTGGGAGGGCCATTGACGGCGGGTCCTTGAAGAACAATGGCATCGCCACTCAGAACCTGCTTCACGTATCCTCGTTTAACAGCGCCGGCACCAGCGGGAGACTGTAAAGTTTGTTGAGGAGCGTTGTCGGTCATACTAGCAAGATCACGTATAATGATATACCTGAAAAGTCAATTTAATTTTCTGTTCATAGCTTAAAATTCTTAAACCATAGAGAACGCAAGATTTGACAAATAGAAAAATAATGCATCTTAATCGTGGATGCATCATTTGATCGTATGCATATAAACAAAAATACAAATTAGCAAAAATTATAAAGCAGAAAGCGAGAATGATATACCTGAAAAGTCAATTTAATTTTGTGTTCATAGCTTAAAATTCTTAAACCATAGAGAACGCAAGATTTGACAAATAGAAAAATAATGCATCTTAATCGTGGATGCATCATTTGATCGCGTGCATATAAACAAAAATACAAATTAGCAAAAATTATAAAGCAGCAAGCGAGAACGGGAGAGAGCGAATCAAATGAATCGACAACTGAGACTCTGGAAAAAGGTAAACTAAATTCGCATACACCGCTGCGGCGGTCATCGGGCTGCGTAGACGAGACAAATTCGTCGCATCGCGGCAAAGATCCGCGACCGTACTTGAACTACAAAAGCGTTTTCAAATCTTCAACGCAGGTCCTATCACGCTTACTTTTTCGTAAAGTTCGAACAGTGTACGTGCAAAAACGAATTCGCTCTGGTGCACGTCGGCACGGCTAGTTCCGCAGTCAATACTTGTTTGCTGTGAAGCTGTCGTGGTTTATATGTGCAGCAATATGCGTGAATTCGCACGGATTGGCATTGTGATAACTGAAATAGTTATGCTATAGTTGTGTGCATCACTTCGTACTGTTTCGTACGTCCCGTCCCGAAAAATTGGATACGTTTTGTTTTCCTCACTTTCGGCTTTGCTGTTCATGTTATATGCGAAAGTTCTTTCAGAACTCTAGTACTTCTAAAGCGTTATGGGTCGCAAGTTTTTTGTCGGAGGAAACTGGAAGATGAATGGCGATAAGACTACAATTGATGGAATCGTTGCATTTCTGAACCAAAGCGGTGGAAATGACAATGTTGATGTTGTCGTTGCACCACCTGCTCCATACTTGGCCTATGTCAAGGAACAGCTTAAATCTGGAATACAAGTTTCCGCTCAGAACTGTTACAAAGTTCCGAACGGTGCTTTCACTGGTGAAATCAGTCCTGCTATGATCAAGGATCTTGGGTTGAAATGGGTCATTATTGGACATTCCGAGCGTCGTCACGTTTTTGGAGAAAATGATGCTCTCATCTCAGAGAAAACTGTCCACGCGATCGAGGCTGGTCTTGATGTTACCTTCTGTATTGGTGAGAAGCTTGAAGAGCGTGAGGCTGGTCATACTAAAGAGGTTAGTTGCGTCCCTAAATGTAAAAGCTATTTTCTTCTTTTAGGTTAACTTCAGACAGCTACAAGCTATTGTCGAGAAGAAAGTTGACTGGGATCACATCGTAATTGCTTACGAGCCTGTGTGGGCTATTGGAACTGGTAAAACGGCATCACCTGAACAGGCTCAAGAAGTCCATGCGTGGATCCGTGAATTTTTGAAGAACAAGGTTTCTGTCGAAGTTTCCGAAAAAGTTCGCATTATCTATGGTGGTTCTGTCACTGCCGACAATTGTGTCGAGCTTGGCAAGAAGCCCGATATTGATGGATTCCTGGTTGGCGGAGCGTCGCTGAAGCCTGATTTTGTGAAGATCATCAACGCACACAACTAACTACAACGTCGTAGTTTAACTGTATTATTTAGTCATGTAATTTGATCGCTCATTTTTCAATTTTAATAGATTTCTTAATTTGTAACCACGGTTGTAAGTAGTGTTAATAAAATTAAGCTGCGCTTGTCGGCATTGGTTGCATTCTCTTCGTATGTTTTCGAACAGATATTTGAAAAGTAATAATAGCGGGGATAATAAAGTAATAAAGACTACGTCGAGTTTGTCACCGCGTATATTTTTGATTGCTTATCTCTCACTGCAGAATGGCTGGAAAAAATCTGGGACTTTTGTCGTTTGGCGATGAAGCAGAGGACGATGAAGTTGAATTAGCAGAGATGAACAAGGTTTTTACACGCATTTGCTGTGCTGCGAGTGTAAAATTTGTCTGTTTAGAAACTAAAAGGAAAGAGTGCTCACGATGTTCTGGAAGACGACAAATTGAGCAAGGATTTGGCAGTTCGTCCTGAAGAGCTGAGTACTTACGATCTCTCAAAGGTGCAAGCACTAACTATTTATTCAAACGGTTATATATTTCGTCGTTATAGGAAGAACGTACGGAAGAACAGCGAGAAGAACGGCTTTCCAAAATACGAGAGAAACTCTCTCGGAAAAAAGTTACAGCTTCTGAAAGCGACAACAAAGGAACTGAAGATGATCTGAACGATGTCCTAGAAGAAGCTAAGGCTGCAGAGGAAAAAGCAAAAATGTAGGCTACTTTATTAAACGTTGAAATTTTTTGTTTATTTTATGAAGTGATGGAATCGCTGCTGAAAGACGAGCACTAGTCAGAGAATATAAAAAGGCCCTTCGACAACCGAAAGAGAAAGCACAGGTTCAAGAAGGTAAGTTAAGAATAGATATGCTATTCGCTGACTCTGAATCTTTACAGAGGAACCGCAGTCGGAAGCAATGAAGGAGTATCATAATACGAAGCTAAAGTTTAAAAATAAATCAAAAGGAATTGTTCGTTATCGTGATCCAAGGCGAGAGGAACAGGTATCCTTACGTTTAAAGGTACGTACGACACGAAAACAACTTTCTTCAGACTCTGACCCTGCTTCAAAAGCTTCAAACTAGCCTGTCACATTCGTCGAAGGTTGTCCCGGTTTTCCAAACATCAGATGCTGGTGTTGGGAATGTAGTGCTCCCTGAAATGTCAAATCCGGCATTGGATCCGGAAAACATGCATAAGCGTGCACGAGAGGAATCTCCGGAATCCCACCAAAAGAAGCCAAAGATGGACGAGGACGTAATCGAGATAACAGAGGAAGAAAAACAGCAGCTGCAAAATGAGGCTGCTTCGAAGATGGACTTGGATGCTGACGATATTGAAGAATCAGATTGGTAAATATTGCGACTCAACTTTAATTTTTAATCATGCATACATTGTAGGATGGTTCACAAATTTGTGGCCCCAAGCGAAGATCCAGGAGTGTCGAAAGCTAAGGATGCTAACATGAAAGATGTCAACGAAGATTGGTATGACATCACTGACCCTCGCAATAAAATGAATATACGGCGACGCGAAGACGCTGAACGGATTGAAAAGTAATTGTGTGGTAATCGTTGCGTATTTTTGATCTGGTGCCTTTTGGCGGGTATTATTGTCGTATTCTTGTGCATATGTTCTGTGTAGTAAAATGCAGTTCCATCAATCTCACCTCCAGGAAGTTAAAACACCCTGAGAAACGTTATACAGTAGAAAAAACTTATATACGAAACAAAACGGCTTACTATGAACTGATCATGAACATGAACTGGTCTAGGACGACAGATTCGACTAGATTTGACTAAACTTTTTAAAGAAATTTCTAAAATGATAACTGCAACCCCACTCTCACAAAACCCTCAAATTATCAGATTCAGGCCGCGAGCATTGTCGCAGGATAACCATACTGTAAGGAGCCTAGTTTTAGGCTCAACGGACATAGTAGAAGAGTGTCCGTTACAGAATTACCAGTTTTTGAAAAGTCCGTTACTAAGTTGTCGTACTGTCATTTGTTTATTTGTTTCACCATCCTCTCATTCGACTTCTGTCGTTTTTGTTTTTAAAGAGAAGATTGCCCTTGGCGATTACCCACAGGCAGTAACGCTCTTGACACCGCTCGATCGCCTTCGAAACGAGTTTTGTCCCACTATTATTCAGATGCGCTATCACAACCGTCCATCAGCGTGTGGACAAAAAAGAGAACGAGGATATGCGTTTGAAGACAATGTCCATTGCTCTTTAGCATTCAAGTCGAATGCAACTCGCGCGCATAGTACATTCGCTTGCTGAGCAGGTTTTGCTACCCTGTTTATGCGGATCACTCACCTGTGTCCGTTTATGCAAGTGTTTGTTGCTTTTGAGGGTGGACTTTCCACTTTCTTACGCTTTTATGAAAAGGATCGAATCTCCACCCAGCTGTGTTCCACCATATGTATGGGTATAAAGGCCCGCAGAAAGTAAATCGTTCAGCCGATCGTTCATCCTCACTCGCTAAGAACCTTTCTTTTCAGAGCTATGCTGAACACCTCTACGGAAAAGTTGACTGACGTCGGAAAAATGCGCGAAGCCGAATCTGTGCGCAGATACGCTTTCTTCGGCATCTCCGTCAGTACGGTTGCTACGTTGACGGCGATTGTTGTCATTCCCATGTTGTACACCTATGCGCAATACTCGCAGTCTGTTCTACAAGAAGAGGTGGACTACTGTAACAGCCAAACTCACTTGTTGAAGGATCAGTTGCACACGGCCCGTCTTATGAAAGGAGTTAAAGCGTAAGCTTTCGAGTTGGGAACCGTCGATTTTATTCTAGCTATATTTAGACGTTATTCTCGTGAAGCCGTTTCTCTTTCTCAGCATACGGTGAACACCGCGACTTTCGCTGGTCGTGGAGACGCAAAGGCGCGAGCCCATGGAGTTTTGAACGGACAGTTCGATGTGAACAATCCCGAATTCGCTGCTAACTCCGACGTCCAAGGCGAACTAGAAGTTGTTCCGGCCGAGAACGTGCACGACACGCAGTGCTGCAGCTGTGGACAAGGAAACGCCGGTCCTGCAGGACCACCTGGTTTGGGAGGACGGGACGGCAACGACGGAGCCCCAGGCGTTCCCGGAGTGCCTGGGCCTGACGCTCTTCCAAACCAAGTTCCTACTGAAAACGATTTCTGTTTTGAATGTCCCGCTGGTGCTCCTGGATCCGCTGGAAACCCAGGACCTAAGGGCTTTCCTGGTAACCACGGCCTGCCAGGACCGTATGGCCAACCCGGAGCTAATGGAAGTTCTGGTCAGCAAGGCCCTGCGGGACACAAAGGAGCGCCTGGAACTCCAGGACAACAAGGTCCTACCGGAGTGCCCGGTTCGCTCATTGAAGTTGTAAGTGTGCGCACGTAAAATAACGTTTCTAATATAATCATCATAGGAAGGCCCTCAAGGACCTCCCGGTCCCCAAGGACCATCAGGTCATGCTGGTTACGACGGACTTCCAGGAATGGGTGGTACTCCAGGACAGGTCGGACCCGCGGGGCTTGCGGGCGATGCTGGCAGACACGGAGCTCCCGGAAAGAATGGCGTTGCCGGGCAGCGTGGTTCCGCTGGAGAGCAAGGACAACGTGGAGGTTGCAATCACTGTCCTATTCCTCGCACTGCTCCTGGATATTAAAACCATCCAACACTGACTTGAGGCGTTTGAATTGTGTCTGTATATAATGATTCACGTAAAATAAATCTTTTGGCGATCTTTTGTTTTCAATGCGTAACTGCGAGGGGGAGATCTACGAGCAGAACTGCGATCAAATCCGATTGTTCCGCGTCACTTTTGCGAACCATTTTGACGATCTTTTCGGTGTTCTGGACCGCATGGGATCGCTGAAGTCAACCTTGAAATTTGCATTTTTCATAATCGTCGCGTTTATAAATGACCGCTTACGGAGAATAATCCAAATTTCGGTTTGTATCCAGAAGACCATTCAAAGTTGTCCATCAAACTCCACACGAAGTAGCCGCGAACGTCAGAGCCTTTAGAAATGGCTGAAGTAAGTTAATTTACGTTCTGGAACAGATTCATTTGTTTCTCCTACCTTTCGCAACAGCCTTCAAATGCCCGCGGATATACTTTATTCTGCTTTTGTCATTTAAACCCTCCTCAGGCGTATCAGTGCAGCCATTTTCCGTTACATACACTGTGATATTCCCGTAGTTGATCAAAATATAATTGAAGACGTCAACAAGCTCGTCGGGATGGAACGGTTCTGGCCTAAATTAACAGTTCTAGAACATGACTGACGCCTTCTTTCACCTGTACTTGGAAGGCTTCATAATCTCTTCTACGCCAAAGTCTTCTTCTATCTGAGTCAGATTAGTTCGTTTCGTCTGTATCTCCCGAGCCAACATCGTGTAGTAATAGTTGATTCCAAGAAAGTCGGCTGATCCTAGAACAAACGTCGTTGTTGACAGTAAAGACGATAAATCGGTCACCTAACAGCAGCTTCTTTTCTTTTGGACTGAGCGGCGGCAGGCGAGGACCAACCGTGTTCTTCATCATTTTCGGAAATCCGCCTCCGCGTCCGAAAATTGGTTGCATGAACAGATCGAAGCCGCTCGCAATCAACAAATCCGCCCCGCGTTGTTCAACCGAATTGAAACGATTCTCGGGTTCGTACCACGCGGCGAATAAGGAAATTCCAATAATTCCTTGTTGCTCCGATTGAAACGTTCGTTTGTAGACGCGCGCTGCACTTCCATGCGCCAAGAGAAGGTGATAGCTGCCCAAGTAGTAAGTCCATGTGCAGTGTTCTTGAAGGAAACCTGGAGCGAACACCTGTACTCGAGAGCAGTATCCCTGGTTGAGTTCTATATACGGTTCATTGATAGTTATCCACTTCTTCACCTAAATAGATCTTCTCTCGCAGTGTTTTGTTATGACGCGTGCCTACACGATCTCCATAATGTCGAAAACAAAACTCGGCGTATCGTTTAAAATGGTCGACAGTTTCTCTATTCAACCAGCCGCCCTTGTGTGCCAACGCCAGCGGCAAATCCCAGTGATAGAGAGTGACCTTTAAAGTGATAATGTAGTTGAGCCGACACAGCACAACCTGCCATCGGCTCAATCCCGTTCAGGATTAGCGCATTGATCAATTTGTCGTAGAATAGAATGCCCTCGGCGTTGATTTCATCGATCGTTCCACGTGGGAGCAGCCGGGGCCACGAGAACGAGAGTCGATACGATGTAACCCAAAATAGGAGCAGAAATGCCAGAAATTCGATTTCGTCGCTTACTCCGAGTTGTCGCAGAAGAATGATATCGGCGAGAAAGTGGTGATAGTGATCAGCGCTGACATCGGCCGTGCTGTTGTCCTCGATTGTGCCTGCTTTCCGTGAAAATTCGTCCCAATGACTTTGTCCCCGGCCTAAACAGAAAAATCGATGTCTCGGACATTTTTAGCCAACCTACCGTAACCTGAAGTGGCTCCTTCAATCTGAAATGCCGATGTTGAGGTCCCCCAAACAAAGTCTTCAGGAAACGGCTGCTAATGAATGAGTATCATCAAATCTGCCAAACGATATCTCACCGTTGTCCACCGAGATCTTCGCGAGGAAGCAAAACAAAACAGCGAAAATAGAAAGAGTTTAAAGAAGACGTCTGAAGGCCGCATCGTTGCTGTCGGAGACTGTCGTCTGCGCTCGGCACATCGGTGCGATCTTAGTTAAATATAGAAGCGTAGCAACTATTTGAAAGGGAACGACATTACTCACCAAAACATTTTCGATATCACTGCATTTGAATGCTTCTTCTGATGAAAAGGTGACAAAGAAAGAGAACCGTCGGTTCTGGTTTCTTTGGTTTGAAAGTTATCAAAGAAGGCGTTTTTCAAGCATTGTAGATGTGTCACCAGCGCGCGGAATCACCGTATCTCTGGTTTTCTACTTGGTCGTATCAGCGTTTCACATTCTGTCCTTTTTCAGATTGATTGATTGGATTAACGAGGATGCGAGTGAGAATCAACGCACTTGAAATGCTCTTTCAGTAAATTTGTTTTCAAAACTGTCGACACAGGCGCCGGAATGCGGTTTTTGGTTAGAATTTTGTGCTTAAAAGGAATGCATGTTCAACTGAACACAACTCGACAGATTTCCAGTCCAATTCCCGACTAGCCATACAAAAGCAGTCTGAGTTGTATCACAACAAAGTTTGCATCAAATAACCCCTTCCTCGCAATCCGTATGGTTCGTTGGATCGTTCGGACGAAGACCCAGGTAATCGTTCAGACATTTACTGAGCGTTCAGGCGGCGAAAATCGCTTCCGCGTTTAAAAAATGACCTTCGCGGCTCAAGCGAGTGTGATAGTTTCTCTTAAGTGCATTTAAAAATCTGCGGAATTCCGCGAGCCTGCGAAAGAGATTGCGGGCATCTCAACTGCTCACCGCCGCTAACTCCAACGCAAATTGGTTTCTGATCACTTTGGCATCGTGAAATCCAAATAGAACTGACTTGTTGATCGCAAGGAGGAGACGAAGTGAAACGTGTTTTAGTTGATCGGATCCATGTTTTGTTTTCGAGAATTTCGTTGGTCCCCGGAAGGGCGCGTATGGGAGGGCGAAGCGAAGGAGCACTTTTTCGATTCCTATCATAATTTTGCCTTCTGCAGTGGAGTTCGAGATCACTTTATGAGTGAGTAGCCGTTCGATGCGCGAAAATAGAAAAATAACTTGTAATTTACTTTTGTTTTGCTAAGCGCTATCATCCACGCCAATGCGAACAGGTTCTCCACCTCGTTCGGGTTCTAATTTATAATAAAGACGTAAGAGACAAAGATCGCAGTCGCATGTTCACTTGTTGCTTTCGTTCGCTTTGCGCTGGAGAAGTCTGCGCTCAACTCTAACTCGAGCTTCGAAGCGATTATTCAAACGATCTCTGTGCGTATTCATACATAAACATGATTCCCACACCATATCGTGATTTCGGTCTTGTTGTTTTGACCCTCGCTTGTCGCCGCCAACCCAGATCCGATTGCGGACCTCCGCAAAGCGTCGCCACTTTTTCTATGACAACTTCAAAAACATGTTTCATAAGCTTTTCGGACCTAAACCATGTTTTCGCAAGTTTGGGGTAAGTAGTGACCGCCGGTGACCGCTGCGCGGTTATGATTTCGAATTTTGCGCCTTGAATCGTTGTTTGGTGAACTGTTGTGTAGAGTATAAGCGCTTTTAGACGTCGATGAATCCGTTTTGCCACGACGATGGAAAGAAAACTTACGTTAACGAGCGAGGGATGCACTGGCTGATCGCCGCGTTCTTCATCATCGGCGATGTTGCTGGAGGTGGATTGGTTGCTCTCCCAGCTGCTCTCAACAATACGGGTAAGGTCTGAATCCTTTATTCCTCATTTTGGTGCTTTGCTCAGGTATATACCTTGGAATGGCCATGTTCCTAGTGATCACCATTGTGTCCAGTTACACCGCCACTGTACTCGGCGAAAATTGGGTAATTTTACTGAAACGGTGGCCGCAGTACCGTACTCATTGTCGAAAGCCGTATCCCGAAATGGGATACAGAGGACTCGGAAGGAGAATGAGGTCTGTGCATCGATCAGCCGTCGCATAATCGAATTTCAGGCGAATAGTCTCCTACTGCGTGAATGCGACACAGTTCAGTATAGCTACAGTATACTTGCTGCTCTCTTCCCAAATCATCCAAAACGCCTTGGAGCTCCTGTTCGATGTCAGAATCAGCTTCTGCTGGATGTTGGTCGTGGTGGCTCTCTGTCTGCTTCCAGTGACGATGCTCAAGTCTCCAGCCGACTTCTGGTACATCGTGATGTGCGCGATGCTCACGACCGCAATCGCGGTGGTCTTCATTCTCGTCGGAGTCACCTACGACTCGGTGGAATGCGCGCCGTACGCAACACACACGTTGGTCGAAGTGAAGACGGTGCTCATCGGCGTCGGGACATTCTTCTTCTCCTATGGAGGACACGCCGCGTTTCCGACCATTCAGCACGACATGAAGCAGCCGCATCTCTTTGGCCGCGCCTCGAAACTCGCCTTCTTCTGTAAGTGCATTCTTGTACGCATTGCATACGCCTCTTACAGTGACGACTCTCATCTACGCGCCTGTCTCTGTCATCGGCTACTTCACCTACGGCTCCAACCTCAGTGATTCCGTTCTCGACTCAATCCAGTCCGGCGTCGTTAAGTCGGTCGGAAATTCTCTCATTGCAATCCACTGCATCCTCACACTAACCATCGTCATGAATCCCTTGAATCAAGAGGTCGAAGAACTGTTCAAGTTACCTCACGGTATGTACGCGACGAAGAAAACATTCATTTTTAAATTTAACGAAAACTCGTTTTATAGAGTTTGTTTTGTTTAGAATTTGGCAAAGAGCGAATTTTCTTTCGTTCTCTGATGATGCTCGCAATCGTGCTCATTGCCGAAACCATTCCGAACTTTGGCCCGCTTCTCAATCTGGTGGGAGGCTCCACAATCGCCCTGACGGCAATCATCTTCCCCTGCGTTTTCAATCTCTGCTTGAAGGTCAGGGATAAAAGTTTGCAAAACGGCGAAGACGACATGCCCACATGGAAAAGGTATCTCCTGTTCATCTACAGTACTCCGCTAAACAATACTTAAATACAGTATTCTGTATGAAAGCTCATGTTGTGATCTTCTCATCAATGGCGTAATAATTCTCTTCGGCATCGCCCTCGGAATCGCGGCGACCTATTCGGCAATTCTCGATTTGTCCACAACACACTTCACCGTTCCTTGCTACCTCAGACCACTTCTCGCAACGGCTGTGGACTCGACAACGCAGTCCGGATTAATTCGGTGCTGTGGACCAAATCGCAACATCAGTGTTTTTGGGAAACCCGAAACGTGTATGCTTTGATTCTCCGGAAAGGCGGAAGGGAACGGAACTTATATTTATTCACCATAACATCACTGTGCTGAGGAGAATAAAGATCTTTGAATGAGAACCCTTAAGAGGTCTCTTCGTGTGTCCCGTTTGGGAGCGCGGTGAACCGTTGCGATGTGCTTCGTCAGAGGGTTTTCACCGAGAATATCGCTCCGCCCAGAAGCATCCATGCAGTAAGTAAGAACTTGTTGGAAAACGTCTTTCGACACTCACCTTCAATAAAGCGCGATCGAGGAAAACAGAGTTGATCGCACAAGTGCAACGAGCAGTTGTCCTGGAGAGTGGGTTGAACCATTTCGTGGTAAACCCGCACAGTCATAGGTCCCCGTACACCTTTGATAATCTGAAGAGTTCCAGAATTCAAACTTTGAACTATTTAGTTGTAAAGGTACCGTCGCAATGTCTTTACCGTTGAACTTGTTTACCGTGAGGACTCCGTCGTGCTCCCAGTCGGTATACATATAAAACCCCTGTGAGGGATCAACAGCGATATTCAAGACATCGTTGATGAGGATTCCATCCTGATCCGCCTTGCATTCTCGTATATAATTCAGCGACGCCCACCTTTTCCTTGTGCCAGTAGTCCATGCCTACAGCAGTTTCTAGTTTGTCGTTTTCGAAGTTGCATTTATTAATTTGTGACGCAAACTTTGATCCGAACTTATGCGAGAGACCTCGCATGTGTGTAATGAGTGTACAGAATGCAGCCTTTGTTGACACAATCCTTGTGCTTAAAGCAGCCGGACACAAACTAGAATGTAACCACAACAAATGCTTAATCAAGAAGCTGAAGGTTTCAGCACTTTGCTTAATTCAATTTATGCAACGTTACAATCACGATTCATTTGCGTGTTCACATCACTCCCATTGCACGAACTGATTCAGAAGGGACGCACAGGGCGACGTTCGTAGTATGACTTCAGTGAGGGAATTCCGCGAACGGCTGCGACTAGGCGCTCCAGCTCTGGATAGGCATCGAGAAGGTTAGTGTAAAATCCCAACAACGACGCCAGAAAGTCAGCGATCTCGAAATCGACCCAGGAAACGCCGAAATCAAACAAAAATCCACTCTTGGACGACGTGAGATGACCGCAAATCTTGGGGAAGTACTGCTCGACCGCCGGAAGAAGCACTGACTTTTGCAACTCCTCTATGTTGCCCTCGCGATATCCGCCAGCTACATAGACATACGATCTGACGGCTGCGGAGAAGTCCTTGAAGTAGTCCGCGAGAGCATCGAGCTGCGCGTTTTCGAAATTGTTGCGTCCGGCAAAGCCTGAAAGAATATTTGCCAGAGTGAGATCGATTACAGGTGACATTGGCGCTTACCGAGAACTCCAGCTAGATAGCGATTGATTGCTTGGCTTTCCGAGATAGTAGTTCCGTTAACCTCCAGAATAGGAAGAACTCCGAACGGTGTGCCTGAAAATGTGCAACTTTGATAAACAGTACAGAATCCACATCAAACTCTTCTTCAGTTCACCCCATTCGTCCTCTGAGATACGAACATCTTCGTACTTGGTTCCACTACACTCGAACATGAGTCGCGCAGCTTCGGCCAAATTGCGGATATCGAAGTAGATAAGCTTGTAAACGATAGCTTTGCTTTTGCGCTTTTCGAGACGATACATTGTCAACCTGTAAACGGCGACCCAATGGAGCTCTAAGACTTTAGCACACGCAACCTAGTTGGCTTTAGGCCTTTTTTACTTTCCACGCACGGCATCACCACACTCAAGGAGCGTAGAAGTGAGAATTAGCGGTCAAGAAAAGGAACTCGCGCATTGATTCCCGGAAAAGGAAAGGTTCGGAGGCTTAGACTTAATTTACTTGTTTTCCGAGGCGGATGATCGTTTGAAGACCCTGAAGCTCAGCTAGTTGGACGGACAACGTATGGGTGAATAGAGTGTAATTGCAGTCGCCGCGCAGCAAATGAAATGTAATTATCGAACAGTCGAATTTGGCGTTCGAATAGCGCAGGTGAACCGATCGTTTGGAGTATTTTTTCTATTTTTTGCATTGCGAACGGAAGGACTGCGCGATCTCTGGCCGGAAACAAAGCTTCCGAAGAACGACGGAGAAAGTGCAACCAAACAGAACCACTGAAGTGAGCGAGATTTACGACAATGAGCACTAATAACTCCTTCCTACGTGAAATTAATGAAAGTGAAATGAGTAGACGGAATTGAACGCGCGCAGAGGAGAAGAAGGCATTGGCGGATAGCACTGAGCATGCGCTTTTGCTGCAATACTCGGAAAGAGAACTTCGTCGGTGCACTTCAAAACCTTTGTACATTCAGGGAACGCAAAGGACATTGTGAATTACTTTACTGACATTTTAAAATGTCGTTTCCATAGCCGGAAATGCTATTTACTGAGGAAAAACTAAAACAATTTGGCTTTCCGTGAATTATGACTCACAACGGGAGAACGTTTGCGCGAGAGCAGATGTGCATGGAAACGAGAACAACTTTGTGTGCTTGGAGAACGAGGCCGGGAGTAAACAAACCTTTCGTCGGTTGCCGAATTGCAACCTTAGAATATAATTAGTGTTTAAAGATTTGTCAGAGATCGACCAATTTTCAGTGTTTTCAATTCCACACTCGCGTTGTACTAATTGCAAATTATATCTGGCTCGATTGAAGCTTCTCCAAAATGATGACAATAGCCAATCACGCGGGTAAGAAACGAGGACAAAGTGTTCCACACAAAACACAAAATTATAGGTCCCACCGAGATTTGAACTCGGGTCGCAGGATTCAGAGTCCTGAGTGCTAACCGCTACACCATGGGACCGACAAGCGAGTTTGTCGCTAACTCAAATGTGAGGCATTCCGCACAGAGGAATCTTGTGGTGCGCGCTGGCTTCTCGAGATGTCTCAGCAGCGTCTTTCATCATTTCCTATATTGTATTTTGTCAACACGGCCGCTAATCGTCATCGTCGCCCAATCACAACGCAGTACACACATGCAATTGTCGTGCACTTGAATAACACAACGTGTGTGGTCTGGGTCATCATAGTGTATTCCCACATTTCCTGCTACATTAGTTTAACTTCGATTATGGAACACAAAATATATGAGAAGATAACGGCTTAAGCCTGAGTCTCGGGGCGGCTGGAAAGGTACTTCTGGAGCTTAGGAAGAGAGTGCACAGTCTCCTTGAGCTTGGCCAAGTGAGGATATGGCTTGAGGCAGTCAGCCTTCAAGTTGGTCAGAGTGAGAAGGTTGTTCGCAACGTAGAGGTCGACCCAGGTAAGTCCACTCTTCACAAAGTAGCCGTTTCCGGTCTCCTTAAGAGTCTTTTCGAAGATTGGGAAGAATTTCTCGATGGCGGGAACGAAAGTGTCCTTGTAGCGCGCTTCCTGAAACAGTCCTTACATATGTGAATCTCGGAAATCAACGATTACCGCATCTCCCTCCATGAATCCGCAGACAACGTAGATGTAGTTCTTGGCCTCAGCGTAGAAGTCCTTGAAGGAGTCAGCGATCACATCGACATCGGCTTTCTCAAGGTTGGTCTTTCCAGCGAGTCCTAAAACATTCAACTGATAAAATGCTAACAAGTGCGTCAGTGGAATTTACCGAATTCGTTCGCGAGATAACGGTAGATGGCAAAGCTCTGGGGGATCGAGTGGCCGTCGACTTCGAGAACGGGAAGCTGGCCATAGGGCATCTTGGCCTTAAGTGCTGGCCAGTCCTCGTGGGTGATGCGGACATCCTCGAACGGAACGCCAGCGTAGTTCAAGAGAAGACGAGCGGTTTCTCCAAGGGCACGGACGCCGAAGTACGTGAGTTTGTAGGTTGGCATAGTTGCAGTTGCTTCTGAAATGAAAAGGAATGAACGCTCTGCACCTCTCAGAGAGCGCGAATGCCGATGCAGCAGGGACGGCGGGCAATTTATTCGCAAACACGCGACGATAACGTGCTGAGCAGAAACTACAAACACAACTGCAGAATGCAAACGCCCAGTCACGCACACACTCGCGTACAACGATCAATGTCCACTATTTGAGGAGGAAGAAAGCCATAGAGTCATCACATGCGCCGCCGTAAAGATAAGTCATACTAGTTCACAAAATATACACAAAACGACGATTGGAAAACGTTTAGTTTGTGCGCGACATGAGTGGAGCGCGTATTTCTTATCGACGGAAGTGTGCTCGGTTGTTATCGACCGCGTTTGTTTGTCATGCTGTGAAACATTCCCGAAAGTGAGAAACAGGTGGAATGCACCGAATTGGATTTCCTGTGCGCACGCTTTTCGCGAAAATAGTCGATGAGAGCGAGAGACAAATACAGTGTTTACTTCTATATTGCTTCGCCGTTTGTGTACAATTCTCAGTGCTCTCTTGCACTCTTTAGTCTTCGTTCGATGTGTGAGCACAAATAATAATACATTTAGTCAACAATCTAAATCCGCGGAAATAATGGACAATAAACAGAGCACAACGTAAACATCATGATTGCGAGTTTCCGCCAATTCTACATGACCGTCTTCGGTCGCTCCGCAATGTAATTCTCTAGTTTCGGATGAGTGTGCACGTTCTCAATCAGCTTCTCAAGCTCCGGATAGTTTTTGAGGCTTTCTTTGTTGAATCCAAGCATCGATGAAAGATGTTCGGCTACGTAGAAGTCAACCCAAGTTACTCCGCTCTTGACAAAAAATCCATTTCCCGACTCTTTCCACACGCGCACGATGTTCGGAAAGTGTTTCTCCATGGCGGGGACCGCCACGTCCTTGTACAAGTCGTCGATGTTTCCTTCGAGAATCCCCGCAGCAGCGTAGAAGTACGACCGAATTTCGAGAGTGAAATCCTTATAGGCATCAGCGACAGAGTCTACATGCGCCTTCTCCAACGCGGTTGTACCAGCCATCCCTACAGAGTGGTCGTTTTAGCACTGCTCAGACACAATACTTACCGTATTCATTTGCAAGGTAGCGACAGATTGCAAAGCTCTGCGCCAATTGGACGCCATCAATGCAGAGAACGGGTACTTGCCCGTAGGGAGTTGTCGGCTTCCGCGCGGGCCAATCAGCTTTCGAGATTCGTTCGTCGGTGAACGGGACGTTGTTGTAGTGAAGGAGCATGCGAGCGGGTTCTGCGGCTCCGCGAGCGGGAAAGTACGTAAGCTTGTAGCTGGGCATTCTGAAAACTCCAACAAACCTCCAATTGAGAAATAAGAGTGAGAAAAGTTGTTTTTATAACATGAAAAACACGTTTCCTCTAATTTCAATTATGTTCTTTCCTTTCGAAACGAGTCAATTCGATAATCAGAACTATTTGTGTGTTGAAATGGCATGTCACGTTCATGTCTCTACAGCAGCGTTACTTAAACCAAATTCACGCCACGCCAAAGGCCAAGTCGTAGTGGTCTAAAATGAGTTTGTAAATGAACTTTTCTGGTTTTTTGACGTCACGCAAGTGATTATCGGTTAATTTACAAGTTTGCATTCTCGATGACCTCTAAATATTCCTGTTTTCGGCACGCGCAAACACAAATTAACAATCGCGACACATTGTTAGATGTCGAGGAGACAGTAATGACAAACAAGGGCTTCTCTCATCGGTGGCCAACTGTGAATGCCCTTATAAAGCAATGCGTATGTGGAGAACGATGTGTAGTACTGGATGGTTGGCAAGGTAACAGCACAACTCAGCTCGCTGGCAACAGCCAACCGAAGAATTTCAGAGAAAACGAGTCTATCGAGGGGTCGAACGCCAATAGAGCATTCTAGAGTGTGTAATTTATTAGAAGCAACGACTATAGATACAGACACATGTTATTAAGGACACAATAGACAATTCATCTAGTAGAGCATCTCCTCCTTGTTCGCAAACAACTTGCGGAGGATATCGGCAAGGTTTGGTTCCAGCTCGAGACGGAGAGCGGGAGAGGGGAGTGTGGAAGACAAGGAGGCGATGCTTCCGGTCGAGTTAGTAGAAAGATCTCCGTCCTCAGTGCTCGCCACCGGAGCGATTGACGACTGAATCGCTTTCAGAAGTTCCACGATTGGCGAGTTTGTTGAAGCGGTCAGAAGGTCGATGAGTCTTTCCTCATCGACGACGCTTTCGATTGTGGACGACGGGGCAAAAGTGGAATGTTGGCATAAAACGCAGAAGACTCCACAAAGAGCGACGAGGAGAACAGAGCGGTACATTGCGAACGTTTGGAAGCGAGCCGATGACCATGCAGTTCAACGGGAGTCTTTATAGTAAGCCAGAGCGGCTGCTCAAATACAGAAGTCAATGTATGGTCAGAGCGGTCGCGTGTCATTGGAAACAGTGCAGTATTTGAACAATCGCACCGTGACACCCTTTGGATTTGGTAAAAACGCACTAATGAAGGCGCATCAAAGCGAACAGCTGTTCAGATTGAATCGAGTTTGCAAAATATTGATGTTTCACACTTTGAGCACTGCATTATACACAATCGCTCCTCTGATCTCCCAAACGCCTTTATTTGTACAGTGTACGCAAGTGATAAATCGCAAAATCTTAAATTCAGCCCTGATTTCGGCTGATGCTTGTGAGACGAGGTCTCTCTGACGAGATCATCTCCCTTTTCGCAAACCACTCAACCGTTCTCCTCATGCTCTCCGCCTGGTCGAACTCCGGCACGTAGTCCAATAGAAGACGAAGTTTCCTGTTGCTAAATCCGATCGACCACCCGAACAGGAATCGCATTGCCAGCAGACTCAGTTGCTGATCTGACTGCTTAGAGCCGATACGATAGCAAAGTTCGTGGTAGAAGGCGATCGAGAAAGCGTGAAAGTACTTGATGTTGTAGTCCATGCGGTGATCCGACGCTTCGATGTACGGGCGAATGAACTAAAATAGACTGGCTGTATGCCTCGTCGGCCGTCGCTCGAACAGACGTTTTTGAAGTCGACAGCCGCTGGACGGTCCATGCAGTACATGTATTCGCCGTTCAACTTTTCAGGATTTTGCATCAGACCGAGCATGGCTTTGTACATCATGCCGACCAGATTTCCCACATACACCTCAAACAGTACGGTTAGAGCGAATCTGCCGGACGTCACGTACGAATTGGTGTAATCCGCGATTAGATCCCTCAATGTTCGGGAGGTTCTTGTACTGTTTGCACAAGATGAGCATTGCCTCTGTCAAATTCGTGTGACCTTCACCGTAAACTACAGTAGGGCGAAGAAAGACACCTTTCATTGCGTAGCCTACAATAGAACTTTTGAATTCAAAGATCACAGTGACCTCTAACACACCGCTATCATGCTCCTTCTGCACCGCTTTCCTTCCCTCCAATTCCGCGAGAATCTTAGATTCTCCGTACGCTCCGAGAACGTGCGACTTTGGAACCCCCGAGTGCATCTCCTCGGAGATACCGTAATTGTCTCCGACGGGAATGTTCGCGTAGGCATCTCCCACGAAGATCAAATTAGGCACTCGCGTCCGTTCCATAGCCTCCAGAACCAGTTCAGTCGCTGAAGAGTGCCGTTCTCGAAGAAGGAGTGTATTTGTTTGTTCCTACCTGCAAGGTTATCTCTGAAATAATCGTCGTGGAAGTTGGTCTCAAGGTTGTGGAGATATTCGAACGACTTCCCCGCACAGTGAAAAACGGTGGAAACTCCGCGGAGGGCATAATCGAGCTTGTCCTCGTTGCCTTTCTTGATGTCTGCAGTGAAATATTTCACTGGAACAACGCTCGCGTAATCTGAATTTTGCTTCGAAATCAATTAGAAGACAAAAAATTGTTTTACCCAGATGCTTTGCGACCTTTTTCCTGTCCACACACCTTATCTCCTTGATCACGTTCGATGCGTTCACTTGCAAGTACCGTATCAGATGCTGAGCGACAAATCCACTCCCGCCGGTGATCAGCACTGTTTCCGTTGCCATCCTGGGCGCAAATCCGAGAAAACGCAAGTACAGCGCACGAAAATAGCGAAAGCGGAATAGACAATCAAATGCGAGCAACAAAACTGGTTTCCAACGCGCGAATTGGACCTTATCAACAAGAATGTTCTGACCCTCAAAGCCTGAAATGACCAACTTTGAGTGGACAGAAATAGAATTGAGGAGGGGAAATTGTTGTGGGCAGGAGAAGCGATTACTAGAAGACTCGGCACGGATGAAGGGAGTCAAGGTTAATGTGATCGTCAGAAACTGAATATGCGTCCTGCATTCATTCTCCCCACAGCGTTAAAGTTACATGTGAGTGCGCGAGTGCGCTCTCAGTAAACTGACGACACGGCGATCGACAACCCCGATTGGCGATGACCCGGCTGTGGAAGAAGATAAGGAACGAAGGCGGATTTGAGGCGAGGACAACGGAGGGATTACGTGACTTGCGTGGCGACGTTTCGCACTGCGCGGGTTCAAAGTTTCGCTTTCTCATAAAAGCAGCTGCTTTGTAACGCCGTGCTCCAAGATACGCATCTCCGAGAAGGTCGTTTGTTTGAAGCACTTTCTGCAAAGCTGCAAAAACCCGCGTGAACTTCTCACAATCACATACGCCCTCAAAGAACGTTCAAAGATTCATCAGTTATGACTGCGACACGAATTCTGCGACTGAACGATGGCGAGACGGTACATTCTCAGTGACAAGTAGCAGACAGAACGGAATTAGGTCTATTTAGTTTCAGTCGAAAGACCTAACCCAATCGACGTCGTGTCGGCTCATTCAGCAATTTGAGTTAAAAAAAAACAATTTCCAACAAATGTTTTGCACGTTTGCACAGACTCTGAAACGGCCTGATGCGGGCACAAATATCGCCCACTTCGCTCACATCTGCGTCTTTAGTCAGGAAAATTTAAAAATTATCGGAAGATCGACTGCTGACGAACTGCGCACGAAGGAGCGTTCCAGGAAAACGATGAAAAAATGGCGTCTAACAGCCGCCGCTTGTTCAGGCCAGACAAATCCGTCGATCGACCGGGGGACCTTTGACTGCGCAGGAATGTAAACCGATTTCCTGTTTTCTGATCAATTCTGGTCCGAACACTTCGAGAGCTGAACGTGAACAGAACTGGAAACCTGTGTAAATGCGCCAATCAAGTTTTTCAATGACCACTAATGTGTTTTCTTGATTGTAGGGTTACTGTAATTGCCGGAAAAATATTTTACTTAAACAGAAGTCACCGAGACAACGGACAGAATACTGAAGATATGCACTTCGATACTCGATAAAGGGATTGTACCTCGTTTCAGCGAACGGTTGAGTCAAATTGTGAAAGGGAAATTGCATACAGGAAATGGCATCTGGCAAGATAGTACTGTAGAGATAGAAATTGGGAACAGACTGTGAGATGCTGGGAAATAGAAGTCAAGAACAGATGTCATTCAGTTTCGATAGAAACTCGTTGGATTGTGCTCTCGAAAGCCAAATACCGGTTTGGGAAATTTCATGATTCCGTCATAAGTGAGTACTTGACAAGGAGAAGCGTTGATTGCGCTCACCAGGTAATCTGAAAAAAACAGAAAGTTTGAAGATGAACCGTCGTCTGAGGGTTGTCTTACCGTTCATACTTGAATGCGGGCCTGATTTGCCGACTTCAAATGGAGCCGTTGCCGCCTTTCGTCTTTCGTCGACGGGTATGCGTCCGAGAAGTTTGATGATAGCCAACTTTGCGTCCCCGTTGTGTCTGCGCAAAGTATCGACAATCAGCTGATCTGCAATAAAGAAATTTGATTTGAGATATTGGGATGGTCTTTTTTTTCGGAATTTGGGTCAACTAACTGAAGTTGATCGTATCAGGTAGAGTGGGGTCTTGTATGAAACACAAGTCACGTTGATTGAAAACGCATGGAAACCAGAAAAGAAGCGGTAAAACGAATTTTCACTCGAACATTGAAAATCAAACTTACTTATCTCCGTGGGAGATTTGCCATAAAGGTATTTGTAGTCTTTGATGAAGAAAAGCACCAATTCAACGGGGTCCATGAAGTAGTCGTTTCGGTGAATGCTGAAATTTACACGAAAAGCATGTAACGAAGTGAGAGGAGCGAAAGATTCACCCTTTGCATTTCGTGTCCTTGCAGGTGCCAAATAAATCAAAGTAGCAGAGTCTCTTGTCGAAATGTCCTTTGTAGCGGAACAAAGGATGATCGATTACGTTGATGTTAAAGTCTGGAGAAAGACTGAAAATGAAAATTGCGAATCTTTTCTGTGAAAGTGCTGAATTACATAAAATTTGGTCGAAGTCGTCGTGGATCCCGCTTGTACTCGTAGTATGCTTCATCAAGTCTTGACAGTCGTTGTTCGCTAAGAGCATCAGCCTGGTTTGTGGGCCCTTCAATGACTTGAACTTGCGGGCCACGGGTGGTATTGTCGGTCGTGATCTGCTCCACATATTCGTCCACAGAGCTGTTAGAGGGCTGCTGGTAATCGCTGTCTTCCTCGCTGTTATAGGAATCTTCGCTTCCGTAACCAGAACCGTGTCCCTCAGAAGCCCTACTGCTGCCGTCATGTTCGTCGAGTTGACGATTTAAAGATCCGCTGTTGTCGTCATCATCAGAATTTGTGGAATCCTCATAGTTCTCATCGGTGAAGCTGCAATCCTCCTCGTTCTCTTCTTCATTTTCCTCCTCTTCCTCGACCTCTTCATCCTCGTCGCTGAAGTCCTCTTCAATGCCAACCTCAACTTCTTGTTCATCGCTCTCGTCTAAGAGCTCACCATCCTCGATTTGACGGTCACTCTCACTGCTCCCTGGCAAGTCGTTTCCACGAGATTCGTCTCCGGAAGAAGTCAGATGTGAAGATGCCGGTGAGAGCGCATCAAAATTGCTTGCGGCATCATCAGAAACGGAATCGTTATCGTCGGCATTTTGTGCGTTCCTCGTGAGCACCGTCGAATAGGCGGTATCAGCAACGATATCGTTGGAAACATACACGGTCGCTGCCTCGCGGTCCTCGTTTCTTGTTATGTGGACTTTGAGGTCGATGTGTTCATACTTCGGTTTGCGCACGCTGGCAAAGACTCCGCACTTACGAGCTTCCGGAATGCTGCCAGAGACAAACTCCAAAACGCAGTTGCTCCTTTGGAAAGAGCTCGTGTCAACGACGGACGTTGCCTCGTTTCTTGCGTAGCTGCGGTTTGACGAATTTGGGCGCGTCGAGACTGATCGCGATCGATGAGTACAAGACTGCTTATTGGCATTGTTCGATTTGGGCCCATTCGTCCTTCTGAAATGAATATCACACGTTTGCATAAGCTTTCCTTCTACTTACCTATTCGTTGGCAGTTGTGCGCCATCGCTGTCATCACTAGAGGAAGTTGAACGGAAACGGCGCTTCTTTGAGTGCATGATTGCACTGCCACTCTCCTCAGATTCGTCCTCCTCAGACTCGTTGTCTTTTGATTCACTGCATTCGGAGTCGCTCTCCTCGGAAGATGAAGGCAGCTTCTTCTTCCAGACCTTCTTTTTCTTGTGCTTCTCTTCCGATTCGCTACCATCTGAGCTTGATGATTTCTTGAACCTTTTCTTCGAGAACGCACCTGATCTGCGTTTTTTAGCAACTGGTGGAGAAGGTCGCCGTTTCTTTATAATCTTCTTCTTCTTCTTCCTGTTTTCCGCTTCGCTTTCTGAAGAATCAGAAGAAGACGGCTGGCGTTTCCAACACTGGCTACTCTTCTTGAAGGTCTTCTTCTTCTTTTCCTTCTCTTCTGCGTCGCTCTCTTCGGACGACGATGACAATTTCTTGCGCTTCAACGCGGGCTTCTTATGGAGAGCGGCGCTACGTGGACGACGTTTGGCGACGGCTTTTTTGGCTACCGGTGAAGGAGATCGTCTCTTCTTCGCAAGTTTCTTTGCCTTTTTGGCATCTTCGGAATCACTGTCGGACCATGACGGACCTTTGCGCGCTGCAGACAAACGCCTTTTTTGAGCTACCGGCCGAGTAGATGATAAAGATTTGCTGCAACAGGGCGACGCTGACCGGCGTCCCGGCGGAGTTGGATTCAGCTGCGCCTGCAGCTCCTTCTCCGCTTTCACTTTTTTTGCATGTTGTTCATCAGCATAGCTTTTGACCCAGTCGGGGATAAATCCAGGTGCATAGTCAAATGGATAGCTATACATGCCATCGCGTAAACTTCCTACACTATTGTAGCGCTTGTAGCGTTCTTCTCTCTCCTCCTCCTGAAAGAAACGATATAAACAAATTGGTTTACCAACAAGATGAACTTACGGTTTCGTTCTTGGGCGCGTTAGGTGAAGGCGCTCGTTCCTCATAATCGTCGCTGAATAGACTCTTCGTCCTCCTTGGAGGGGGTGGAGTGTATGAACATCTCTTTTTGATTACATTGTGATTTTCGCGCGTTGGCTCATCATCGGAGGAAAGGGACAAGCGTTTATATTTGCCGCCAGGGACAGGAGACGAGAGACGACGCTTTGCCGCACTACTTAGAGCTACGCTGGATTCCGCAGGCATTGACGGCGGCATCCGATGAGCAGAGCGCGATCCCGTAAAGACAAGCGGAGTGACAGTGTTTGAACGTCGCAACTCCGGTTCTGGAGAGAGCGAAGCTGGACGTGGAACACTGTTTTGCGTCGCACCAGAAGTTACCGTACCAGCATTGACCATTGCCGTCTGTGCTTTGGCGGTCTCGGCGGAAGGCGTAGTAACTGCGTTGCCTTCTGCAATATCAATTAACGTCGATGTTTTCTATTTACCGATTTACCTCTGCGCTCTTCTGGTATTTCTGCTGATAAAGCTTGAGCCGTCGAGTTGTAGCTTCTGTGGGCAATCACAGGTGTGCTTGACTGAGTGCGTTGTGCTGAGATTGCCGACATTGCCAATGTACGGTTAGGAACGGGAATCGAGCCTCGTGGCGGTTCGTCGAGTATAATAACATCGTTGGATGAGTCAGCGTGGTGAACAGATCTGCGTTGCCGGGAATTGCCGACAGATTGGATTCCATATCTTCCCCTCGACGAAGTCATTCTTGCTTGTTGTCTTTGATTGATCGGCCGATTAGGCTGCAGAGCTTCCCAGACGACTTGTACTTCATCGTCATCTGCACGTGAAGCAGCGGTTGACCCTCGTCTGGAACCTCTGATGTGGGTGGACAACAAGGAACTTTGATTCCCTGGAACCACTCCGGGAGAGATTGAGGGCTGCGAATTCTGGTGATCACCGATCCAAATAATGTCTGGATCGCCGCTGCCCATACTCGCTGGAACCTTAAAGTTCCAAGTAACAGTGACGTTCTTCACTTTTAGACTAGCTCACCAACTAACTCGTTCCTGTCGTGTATCGACCGAAGATGTCGATTGCAAATCAGGCACGATGCAAGTCCTCTTTAGTTTGAATGAACACCTGCAACTTTCTTTTTTTTAACACGAAATCAAGCATGAGTCACTTTGCTCGTCGCGCTTGCTCACATACATAAATAGGTCAAACCTTTCAATTGGATTTCAATGCATTCTACAATGCAACCCGAATATTAAAAGTTGGAGAAAGTGGACTGAAACGCCTCTAGAGATGTCAAAACCAGTAAATAGTTTGCATAAGTAGGACTCTGTCCAACAATCACCGTCCTTTCCGTCAAACCCAGTCTCTCTTTTGGTGAAAATTGCAAACGTTGATAAAACATGAAGCTTATCAGATAATCTTGCTACAACACTTCAGTTACAAAGACTGTACAGCAGTCAATAGGCGTGCTGAAATAATTGAAAACTGTTCGGCGTACTCTTAGCGATTGGACTTTGAGAGTTTTAGCTGAGAAGAATGTGCCAAAGGGCTGCAATTTAGAAAAGGTCAACTTCCAACGGGCTAATGCTATTTGGGCGGAAGTATTTGTAGCTCTTTTCTCTCATGTTTGCGTGAATAACAGTGTTGCAAATAAGAATAGCAACAGTTCAAAGGATTGGTTTGTCAGAACGTCTTCCATTCACTGCGCTCCTGAATACGCGACCGCATTGGCACGCGAATCGCAAAGAGTAACGCTGTTCCGCTACCCAAAACACCGCTTTATGCAGCTGCGTGAAAAGAGAAGCTAGTGTGAATGCTACTCCCATGCCATCGATTAGGGCGGATTGGAAGGTCCCACTGACAGCCGCGGAGCTCACATACACAGGCGAATACAGAAATGGTGTAATGCAGGACTGCTTGAGGTAGGGTCATATTCGGAATAAAGAACGTGACGATAATCGTAGTCCTGAGGCGACGCGGAGAGTTAGAGAAGCGATGGTGTGAAAGGGCACTTGCGACAGGCGATGCCATCCAAGGGAGGGCAGCGCTGTGCTTCCGTAGGAGCGATGACCGACGGCAATGCTTATGTGTTCAATGATACAATTGCGACCGTTTTCAGTTTGTCCAAAATATAGATGCTGGCAGCCAACCTCACGTTCGCAGTACCGGACGGAAGCATCACCATCCACTGCACAAGTTCAGTTTCCAAAGCTGTGCCAACAGCGCTGTACCGAAATGCAACGCTGAATTGTGTCACAATGCACGCATAACAATAAAACTCAAATCTTGACGGATTCATTTTTTCTGAACTCTTGCGCCGAGATATTCATCGATTTTTTGTCTGCAGCGACGACCGTTGCTTGTTTTGTAGCTGTTTCACAAGAACGTTTTTCAATCCTAAATCCAACAACGTGAAAAGGCGTTTTCTTTCCTATGATATTGCCTTGTTTGACAACTGGATGCACGTACAAGCATCAGCGGCGCGTATAAGACATTGTTAAGCAAACTTTCATTTTCCGGCAAGATAAGGACATTTCCATTGTTTGTACATAGGAATGACCAAAAGTATGAAGTATAATGATAAAGACGCTCTGCAAGGGTCAGCGGAAGCTCGTTCGGTTGCACCATGCATTCTCAAACTGCAGATGATCTGGTTGAACATTGGCGAAGAGCCAATTGATCATTAACCATCATTTCCCGCGCAACTTGTCTGTATGAACACCCACGGTTAGCTGCACTAGGAACAAAGGAGTCTTTGAGATGCTCAGCGAGCAGAATGCTGTAATCACTGTGAAGAGTGACTGTTTTTTAACCTTCATTTGAGAATAATGACCGCTTTTGACCGTGCTGGACGTTTTGAATTGTTGCGAGATATGGTGAGGGTCTTTCCGAGGGAGATCATTGACGCGCAACGGGAAAAGAAGAAGTTGTCAACGAATGACATTAAAAACGCCGATAGTTCGCATTAGTCGTTAATGCGCATAAAAAGCCGTCGTCTTTGTCATCTTTCATGCGATTACATGACGGTGCCGATGACATTTTCATGACAAAAACATTTGCCAAAAAGCCTTTTTTGCACTCCTCTTAAGGTGATTCCATGTTATCCTGCAGCCAATGCAGAATGCTTTCACAGGCATGGTAAGCGACAACCGGCCTACAAGCTTTTCGTAATCATCGCATAATTGTCGTTTTGACGGAAGGAAACGTAATTTTAAGGGACTTTTGTGATCTTGGCTCACCGCATCCATTTTTTTGAAGTGTAACCCCTAGCTTCCCTAACGTCTCAGTGAGTTCCGCGTAATTTGGTTCAGCGTCAGTTGGAGTCGGCCGTATGGTGGAGAGAAGAAGCTTTGTTTCCTTATAAATCGGAGAGCATTGCAGCTGGGGAACGAACGATGCGCTAGCCTTGCCGTTCCCTTCAACTCGGGGTTGCTGTTATGCTCGTTGACTGCGTCGTTGTTCACTGAGAGCTGGGCTGTGTACGTGAGTAGTGCGTGGCTGCGTTAGTTGAGGCAACGAAGAGACGCTGTAGGAAACGTAGACGAGGCAAACTATTGGCGCTGTCGATTCGCTTTGAGCTCGCAGGCTCGCTGGCTGGCGGACTCTCTTGTGTCGTCAAGCAGCGCGTGTTTTCCCTCGCAATTCGCAAGTGTTCGAATGGCGTCGTTGGTCGGTGCCCGCAACGAGCGCACTGCACCACGGAGAGTAAAGACGCCGCCGAAGGAGAAAAGAGATGAGAAAAACGCCGATCATGCCAATAAACGAAACCAGAGAGGAGAAGAGCGAAATGACGGAACAAAAGGCTTCCAGGTGATGTAAGATTGTTCTCCGCCGTCAGATGGACGATGCGTAACGTGAATATAATCGCTCGCGCTCTCCTCTGCTATATACGGTAGAGAAAGAACGGCTCAGCTAGGCTTAGATGTCGCCAAGTTGTCTGGCAGCGGGTTAAAGAGGAAGGCGGCAAAGAAGAATATCTTCGAGAGCAACGTTTCCAATAAGAAATGCAAACGTCTTTCACATGAGATGGCAGTTAAGCGCGTAAAAATTCCGTTGCACGCTCCCTTATCGTATCAGCTCTGGTGACGTATTGCATTGCTTTGCGCCCAAGGCCCAACAACACGTGCACTCACTCAGTTCGCTATTTCTGTAATAATCAAAAACCATCGACTGATCGCTGAATGGCAATCAGCCGGTGAAAAAGAGGAAAAGCGTGCATTGCGCTCGAACATTTCGTGATATTTATTATGTACACATTCCGTGCACGACGCGAGGAATTTCGAAACCATCATTACTTGAACAACAATGACAGTTTGTGGCCCTTTAGTGACCAACCAGAAAGAGTATCAACGGTGTTGAATATACACAAAAATGAAGAGATTGAGAGCGTTACAGAACGAAAACTGGTGATGGGAGACAAGAACACAACCTCATGGTGGTGAGAAAGTGGCAATAACGACCGGCGTCAAAGTTTTGAGGCGGTTTCATGCCTATTTTTCGCTCTTGTAAGCTGCCAAATCCTTTTCGTACCGTTTTTTGTCGTCGCTAGCTTTTTTCTCCCATTTCTGAATGTTCGTTTTTGTAACTTTTTGAGGGTTAGAGATGTGAGCTTACCGCCTTGTCCGTCACTTTCGCCCATTCCACACCAGCAGCCTTGGCGACATCAGCCACTCCCATTCCTGGTTTTTTCAGCTTCTCGCGATGCTCCTGCATCCAGAAGAAGAACGCTGACATTGCGCGCTTAGGAGCGTTAGGGTCCTTGGTCTTCTTGGTGGAGGTCGTTTTCTTTGTTGAACCTTTGGCCATTTTGAGTGGTCGGCAAAGAGCGTTTCTAAAAGAAGAGTTTCTCCGATGAAGAGGGTCGTTGGAACGTCGAAGACAGGAACCACTCGCGCAAACGGTGGGTGAGTCATTGTTATTACAAGCGCCCAATGAGCTCGAAACGTTTGAACGGGCATGAACAGCGAACAAAAAAGGAGTGGGAGGAGTTGCATTATGAAATGAACCTCGAAAGCCAAACCGAGTTCACCAGAGGCAGAGCAGAGCTCCACAGCACCATCACCGAACGAACAGCGCAGTGAAATAGAGGGGCAGTGGCAGCACTAGAACTGATGGTGATGCTTCGTGGATCAATATCGTAAACAACTCTGTGCTCCATTCGGAATCCCGCCTTTTCGTCATCCAGGGAGGTCTCACCACGCCTTCTAAGCGGTACGCCTTCCTCAGTCAGTGCCCCTTTTGCCATTGCCGCTCAGTGCCTATTCGGCTCTTCAACGACTGACTCCTGAGCGATCATGGGCGAAAGGGGGCGCAGATACACCAGCTATTCCACTCATCCCAGATTCACCAGAGTGTATGTGAGATCAGCATGAACACGCCTTTTTTAAGACTTTGCGCGTCGAGGTCGTAGTACGGTAGCAGTCGCATGTAATCGACGACATAGACCTCGTCGGCGCGGAACGGGGTTTGACGACAACGCTTGACAAGTCCCTCGTTGCCGTCCGCTCGACACTTCCTAACTAAAGCCTCCCTGTGTCAAACACGCGGCGATCAATCTGGTCACCGAACCGCTCAAGCAAGGGCCTCGAGTTACACCTTATGCCTACCGAAAGCGTAAAATCATGGACAGAAAGCAGAGCCAGAATGTGCGAACGCAGGATTTTGTGTGAAGTACGCGAAGAATCATTTATATAAACGATCCATATCTTTCCCGATTAGCTGCAGCGAATTATCTCGCACATGTGCGTTCCATGTGCAACGCTCGACTTCCGTAGATGTCAATTTGGTTTTGGGTCTGGCGATCTGCGGCACGCAGTTCCGGGCCTATCGAGTAGCCCCCTGATGTCACATTTCGCTGGATAGCGCGTAAACAAGTGTACGCGTTTCCATGGCAATCGTTTTGGATCGTTATTTCATCAATTGGTGCCCAATTTTATTGGGAGTTTTTGCATCTTATACCCAAAGAATACGTTTTTCTCGTTTGTCTCGGCGCGTGTTTTATAGCCAAAGTCGTTGCGAATTCGAATTCTGTTAATTCCCAGTTAAGTTGTTAAATTTCTGATATCAATTCTTTTAGAGGTGCTCATGTCGCAAGGCATGTTTGACACGGATTTGGCGTATCACGAGCCGACAACGAAACAAAATCCATGTACGTACAACAAGATCCACAACAAGAAAGGAAGGGAAACGATGGTCTTCTATCCCACATACAAAGAATTGAGTGACTTCAGCGCGTATGTGACGAAAATAGAGGAATCAGGAGCTCATTTGCAATCAGGCATAGCTAAGGTAAGCGAGCATTCGACCGTCTGATGATTCAGCTGAATTGCGTTGTCAGATCGTTCCACCTCAAGATTGGCATCCTCGGCCTAGCCGCATGAACGATTACTCTGACGTCGAACAGATTGTCTTAAAATGGTAAGCGTAATGCTGGAAGCGTTGAGCAAAGCTCCATTTCAGTCCCATTGAGGAAGAGTTTAAACCCTGTTCTGCCCAGCTCTATGAGAAAGGCAATAAAACAGCAAAATGTTTGACCGTCGAAGCGTTCCGCAAGAAAGCGCTCAGCAAGGAATACGCAAATCCTGACGAAAAAGCACCGGTTCAGATAGTAGTCGAGTTAGTGTTGCAAAGTCCGATTCGGGGCACTTACAATCAGCCTTTACAGCAATTTTTGGAACAGTGTCGGAACAGGTTCAAAACCAATATACGGAGCAGATCAAGATGGATCAATTTATGACAAAGATGTCACCGTTTTCAACATGAACTCGCTTGGTACTTGCCTCGATCTACTCAAAGAAAATGAGGTTTCACGTGCGGGCTTGTAAATTTAACTCATATTCTCATTCAGGTCAGCGTCAAAGGAGTGAATACGTGCTATCTGTATTTTGGAATGTACCGCACCACTTTTCCCTGGCATGCGGAAGACGTTGATCTGTATTCAGTTAACTATCTGCATTTTGGCGCACCGAAGGCAAGATTTCTCACATGCTATCAAGTCTATGTTTTGTTTCAGTTCTGGTACGCGGTCAGCTCTGAATACGCGGAACGTTTCGAAAGACTTGTTAGCCAGTTGTTCATCGAAGCATCGATTAAATGTGACGCTTTCTTGCGACACAAGACCTCCGTATTTCTTCCAGAAGTCCTCACACAGCACAACATCCCTTACTCGACGATGGTACAGTATCCAGGAGAGGCGATAATTACGTTCCCACAGGTACCGCTGTTATATGATACCCGCTTATACTCTTGTTTAGGGTTATCATATGGGTTTCAATATGGGTTATAACTGTGCAGAGAGCACGAATTTTGCGATCGACAGATGGATTGACTATGGTACGCGTTTTCTCTTAGAATGATTTTATTTTTTATTTAGGCAAAACAGCAACGACGTGTAGATGTATGAGTAGACAGGAAGGCGTCAAAATCGACATGGTTCCCTTTATGAAGAAATTTCGGAACGACGAATACAATTTCTGGCACGAATATTGGTACGGTGATTTCACGACACTAGTCGGTGAGAACACCTATTTCCGCTTTAATGCAACATGCGTTCTCTTATAGCAAAGCCTTTAAAAGCATTGGGAGAAACGCTTCTACGTAAATTGCAGCTGCCTTCGGTCAAGAAGAGGTCAAAGTCGAAAGAAAACACAAAATGGGTTTACAAGTGTGATATGTCATTGCTTTGGTCCGACTACACGGCCGATTTCCGCGCTGAACGAGCGTTCAACTTAATGCGTGCGCAGCAAGCGCCGTATTGCGCGGTGTGCCAGTATTTCATGCCTGATCAGTGTGCCCCATGTTACGCAGATAATGAGCCCTTCAACATTCTACAGTAAGCGTTCAGTTTGCATTTCTACGTCACGCAAAGCTTTGCAGAAACTCCCATTCTCAGCGATTAGTGGTGGACACAATGTTCGAAAAAGGGATGAAGCAAGAAGAATGCAGAAACAATATAAACAGGAACGATGCACGCAGGCTGAAACAATGCACCGATTGCAAGGTTGTCGTACATACAGGGTGCTATCCGACAGGTGTGAAATTTCCTCACTTCGCGCTAATAGGGTATTCTTTCAGATTCTAATGACGATTGGAGGTGTCTTCGCTGCCAAGAAGAAAATGAGGCTGTTAAGCAGCATGCCTCCTGTCATTTGTGCAAAATGCGCGGTGGCGCGTTGATCAAAGCTCAAAAGGGCTTAGACACAGGCCTATTTGTGCACATGATCTGCGCAATTGTAAGCAGATTAACCTGGTTTCCGAACCCCAGTGCTAAAAATTGCGCTATAACCGAGGCGCCGAGAAGGCAAAATTCTATTCAACAACAGTGAGGATATCTATTATGTTAGGATTTCAACGATTCTGTTGATTTCAGATCGCCTGTAGACCCGCACTACAGAAATCCGTTCAGCGATCAGAAATACATGAAACAGTGCATTGAGGGAGTTTTTGAGTGCGATCTGTGCCACCGTAATGGAGAAGGACTTATGTTCTGTACGAAGTGTGATGAGACGCGTCCCTCTTTCTGCCACGTCACGTGCGCCAAAGCCGCTGGACTGACGCTGCAACGGCGGGACTGGCCGATCGAAATAGCGGTCATCTGTTTGAAGGACCAGGACGCCTTCGCAGGTGCGTTCTTCTGTGTTTTTTTTCATTTCTTGACTCGCTCGTTTCATTGTAGATGCTAACGCACCAATCTACGGTGAGCTGGTGCCCGGAGACAAAGTAACAGCGTGGATAGACGAAGGAGCGGTGGTTGAGAATGGAATCGTGAACAGTGTCCACACAACTGAATGCTGCGCTGTGGAGTTTACTGACGGTACCTGCAGTATCGATGTTGATCCAGCTGATATAGTGTGGTGTGCGTGTGAAAACATCTTTCAAAAGAAACCGCACGAGCACGTTATCGGAGCTAAGGTATGCGTTTTCAGCTAAATTTGTACAATTACGTTCAACTACGTTCTAGGTATTCGTACGTTGGGTCGATGGAACTAGATATGGCGGTTTCTTCCATGGAAAGGGAAAAGTGACGACATACACAGTCGGTCTAACCACCGAAACGAAAGAGAGCATGTTACGAGACGAGTTGTATGGTCCCGAAGACTACATACCGCCAGAAGTGAAAATGAAAATTAATCGAGGACCACAGAAACGTCGCTCGCAATCAAATGGAACTAAAAAAGAACCTAAAAAGAAGCACCTAAACGGTCCAAGTCCGGCGTGACGGAGTGCAGCAGACGAATACGATCTCAGCATATCTTAATCATCGTGAACAGAACAAAATGAACCTCGAGCCCTAATCGCATACCCAGCGTCCTCACTCCCCTTTTGTCGCATAACAAATTGTGTAATAGCGCATTGATAATCTAATGTAATGCCTTTTCGATATGATTTAATAAATCTTAAATTACGCACCGATGAACGCTCACTGTGGCACTATATGTGATCAGAAAGAAGAACGGCTGAGAGCACTCTTCCTCCATTCCGATTGTTCGTTTGAGTCTATAATTGTACAACGCGTGATCAGTTGCGGTATTAACCCTTTTCCGACACAGAACGAGGACTTAAGGATTCTACGACTTAAGGATAAACAATTGTTCCAAATTCCCCTAAGCGCACATGCGAGTTCTGTAGACTGTGCTGAAAGTTCGAACAGCACGAGATTTTGGCTTTTGAGAACTACACCTTCGGCTGCTTGATCGTTGCGAGTGGTGGAATTGTTAGTCAACCGTCGTGTTCAAACTGTCGTGTTTATTTATGTAAATCGGTGCGCGTGCGGCGGTGATTGCAATCAAAACGTTCAACTCATGCACAAAGTGCTCCGACAAACAACACCCTCGTGAATCATCGAGCGATGACCACTCAGACGTAAACGCGGACGAAGTCATTCTTATCGTAAAGTCTTGTCAACGAGCTTGCGAGATGTCCCGAATCTATAATTTGATTAGGATCACTTCTTATATCTTGTTCGCTTTTTTATTTTCGAAATCACTTCAGACCAATGCGTTCGCTATTGCTGATTGTTGCCTCTGTGCTGCTTCTGCAAAATGTTTCGTCCACTTCTTCCTTTGTAAGTTCCCCATCCCCTGAAACCTATCTAAATGCATTTTGCAGTCCGTTCAAGCTCATTGCGAACTTCCAGCATTCACTGACGCTCTTCCCTTTCGATATCGTAAGCAGATCAAGCGGATCTGGAGTGGAGTCTCCGATGGCACGACATCTTGTCAATCGTAGGTTAATGCATTTCCACTCATCGTGTCACTTGCTTTCAGGCAATTGGAGCAAACCCTTAAAGTCATTGATTCACTTCCTGACAACCTGAAGCTACGAATCGCCGATTACAAAATATCCAAAATACAGAACGGTCGAACGCACTTCCTTGTGGGTCTGCTGCCATACGAAGTGGCCCAATTCGCTGTAATAATGCGAAACCGGTCAATTTCTGAAGTCGAACGCATCAATCTTCTTCGTTCATGGGGTTCCGACAAACTTTCAGTCAATGCAAACGAATACTTCGAGGCCTTTATCAAGGCTCATACAGAACGCGTCGCACGTCACAGCACTAAAGTTGGAATTTCCGACGGATGGTATAAACATTCATTTTCAGGTAAACAATTTATCAAAAGAAGCGAGATTGGCCTACGAGAGACTCCAAGAGATTCGTCGAGAAAAACAAATTGTTATGGATAGACTGTCCGTAGCAGCCAAAAGCGAACTAGCGACTCTATGGAATCTCAAATGCCCTATCGGACGACGTCGCTTTCCAAATGTCATCTTCGATGACGAGGATCACAAACTGGACACTGAAGAATTGGCCATCGCGTGCACAAAAAGTACACATAATCAGACCCAACGTGGCCTCAACGCACTTCATTTAGTCAACAATAGTCAAAGTGAAGCATCGACCCTTAAGACATTTGTAAATACGCGTACTACTAGTACCGCAAATAACAGATGGAATGTCTTCTGGCAAAAAGTCTTCAGTCTAAGCAAAGGACCCTCGGACGTCTGATCCTTTAAATATCGCCATGGATACATCACAAATATATTTATTTCCGTGATCAAGTGTTAACCATTAATCCAACACACGCTTTACAAGAAAGCAACAACACTTAAGTCGGTTCACTATCGCCGACTCTTCTTGCCTGATGAAGCATTTTGATCATCGCCGCCACGCTTTCGACCTTCATTCGTTGACTTCAGCAAGCTACCGATTCCAAAAATGTCTTCATCATCCTTTTCAAACTGCACCGGCCCCGAGCCACGACCCGAACCACCATCTGTACCGGAGAATCCCTTCTCAGGTACAAACTTGTTTGTGCTGATGATTTTGTCAAGGTCGTCTCCGTATATATCCTTGTCGATATTTTTACCTAAAAAAAAGAACAGAATGAGAGTGCAGCAAGATTGGTATCTACTTGGGCGGTATATGTGCTGTTGTATATTGTCCTGAGGTCGCCAAGGCTTATCGTAAGCACAGTAAGTATCGTCATTGATTCCTCCGCTATCCAAACCCTTGGACTGGTTGAACAAACGCTGATCAAACTGTGTGTCGCCTCCACGCGATCGTGTATCAGGCAGTCCCAGGGCAATCTTCTCGCTGATATCACGTTCTTTTTCACGGCGAACACGCTCAAGTTTGTCTGGATTGCTGCGATTGATATTGCGGTCTCTGCGGCGATCTTCGTTACGTTCACGCCTAAAACTCAGGTCACATCAGTAAAGGCACTTCATCTAACTGGCGTACCTGATCTTGTCACGTTCCTTGGCATCTTCATTGTCTTCTGACTTCATTTCTTTTTGGCTCTGCATTCGATCTTTTCTGGCTTTTGCAGCCATCTCACGCATTTTTTCTTCTTGCTCAGCTTTCTTGTTTTGTGCAACACGACGTTCCATGTTAGCACGAGCATCAACAGCTTCTCTAGCTTTACGATCAGCAATGTATAGCGCCTCTGCTAGCTTCGCAAAGTTTTCATTTATATGTGCTTGTTGGAGTCCACGTCCATCAGCAGCAAGGCGTTTATCGAGAGCTACTGTGTAACCTTTTGGATTCTTCCAATTTGAAATGCAGGGAGGAATCTTCCAATCCGCCTGCTCCTTAACAGATACTTTACGTGTTGGAGAATGTAGTACTGGAGCTGGCGGAGACGGTGGCCCTCGGGGAATCTTTTGATTGATCCTATAAAAAAAACATTATCTACCAATTAGATTATTTTGATTTACTTGAACTTTGGTGGTTCCATTGGATCTTTCTGCTCTTCAACCATTCTTATAATGCGCTGCTGAGCACCACTGTTTCCAGACTGATCACTTGGCGTATACCGAATATATTGAGCGGCTGCCTGCTTCTGAGCGTGCTGCACCGGGAGTGCCGACGCAATTTTTGATTGTACCATCTTGCCCAAAGCTTCACTAGTAGATTGCGTTATATTGCGAACTTCCTCCGAGTTTTCTGATGGTCGCTGCATTGATGCCTCGTCGTCCAGGTTGGGAATCAGCTTCGACTTCATGTCAGACAATTTCGTGTAAACGATCTACAAACAAACTTGATTTCCAAAAACAGTGATTAACGCCTCACCTTGTTTTTGTGATGGCCCTGCTTGGCGATAACATCATGCTGGAGATTCCCATCGTTATCGTACTGCAAAGCCAGTGTCTTCGACTGGCCACTCTGTCTTTTCCCCAAGCCCATGTTCAGTGGATGCTGGGCAAAATGAATCTCAGGGAAAGCTCCGCCATCGCCAAAATCATCTGGACTTCGTGGCTTGTAGCCGCTTCGCGTACCGTAGGGCGGAACATCCTTCGAGACGCACGCCAAGGTTGCATCTTTAGCCTGTTCACTTGCTTCGTCACGGCCCGCAAACCACGGATCACGGTAGCTAACAGCTTCCTTGACGACCGTTTGTAGCGGCGGAGGTAGAAGATCTTTCAGATTAATCGACATCTTCGGATTTCTACTCTCCTGTAACAATCAAAATCAATAAATCAGAACGCAGCGTAGTAAATAGAGCAAACGTATCAATAGCAACAATGCGGGAGTTATTTAGCACTGCTTTCTCGCAGTCCAACCTAGAATAAATCTCAAACTCTCCTAATTATATACTGAATCTCCCACAAGTATTAAGCAAGCAATAGAATTGACCAGCACAAACCCAAGCTGCGAAAAACGCGCTCACCAGTGTCGCACCGGAATCGTACTCTCATTTTGCACGGTTTTCGTGTCGGGAGCGCGGTGTAATCCGGAACTGTTCGTCTCGTTGCTTGTCTTCAAATGGTCGGCCCTCAATGTCGGGGTTGAATGGATAACAAGAAAGGATAACAAAGGTAAATTGTTATTTGTTCAATTTAAAAATTTCAAGCACATAATTTCGTAAAGAAAAAACATCATTCGGGGAACGCAATGAATTCGATTGCACAAACCGAGCCATTACATTCTGCGAGTGTTGTGGAAATTACTAATTTTCGGAATGGCTCATCCAAAAGGGATTCCACATGCACACGTGTCATGATTTTGTTGAATTCGATTGCACAAACGGAGCCCATTCAATTCTAGGCTTAAACGATGGCCATTGCAAACCGATTTTCGGAACAGTCGATAGTTGCGTCCGATACAATACTTTTGGCGTTAGTCGGAGACATCGGTGGCAGTCGGTTTCGAATAGCTATTCGCTCTTTCGGCTTTATGGAAGCCTTCTGGTGCCGTCTTATTCTTTGTAACCTCCGATAAAGATGTAATAAATAAAAAGGAGCATCTCTCTCCCTAAAGAAACAATAAACCACATGCCAAACTTCAAAGCGAGTCAGGAAAAGTCACAGAATATTTTGAATGAGAAGACTCACAATTCCGTAATGCAAAAAAAGCCAGAGACTCTTGTAATCTTATTATAAATATACAGCATAACTCAGTTAAGGCCAAACAATTTCTTAATCACAGCGTGTTTTTTTTTCAGTAATTTGCACGGATTTATGTACAGTATTTCACAAGACCTCAAAGTCGTGGTCTTCGATTGCCACTAACAGTTCGGATCCACTCCTGCTACTCTCAGCTGTGTACAGGTGGAGTGGCGGTTCGTCCATGGCAGTGAATATGGGATCACTTGTCCTTTTACGATCACCTGCTTTTGTTTCAACATCGATAACTTGACTCTGAAAAAAGTGATTTCGGTTTCGAATATTGTAAAGCTTAGAAAAAGCCTACCAAATTTAGATTTCTGATAGTCTCATCGAATTGAATCTCAGAGCGAACAAGGAATGCTACTGCACAACTAGGATCAATATCAGATATGGACATTTTAGATGCCATTCGGCAGTGAAATGATTTCCATCTGTTCGAGCCGTCTACGTCTTCAGTCGATGAAAAACACAACGGTTTATAGGGATGAGCAACATGCGGGTCCAGATATATCAAACTCTGAAAGGTATTTTAAGTTAAACGTGAGCAATGAAAAAGCTAACCTGATCGTAAAATCCTAAGAAGTACAAAGAATGTCTAGGCCTTCCCCCTAGAACTCCTAAACTGTTTTCCAGTGACAACAAATTTCGTAAATGGACCTCGTAACACTAAAAATCTTTCTTGAGAGCGAAAAACGAATATCAAAAACTCACTGAGTTGACTTTGAAAGCGCCTAATCTGACGGAAACAACGACTATCACAGACTTTGTCCAGCCCTCAGATGCGGCGCTCACTTCGCTCTTGATCACTAATCCATCGGTACACAAGCATATTCTGAGCAAGTCCGTTTCTTCTGAGTGAGATTCCTTTAGCGCTTCCCTGAAAGCAACACAAAGTGTCATAAGACAAGGATACGCATAATTCACTTGAGTAAGGCGACCGAATGCGAGGGAGTGTACCATTTTCCAACAGGTGATTTCTCGCTAGTCCTCGCAGCAATTCGCATCAAGCGATGTATACTTAAATCTGCACCAAGATGATCCTCGAATAATCGGATGATCTTGTTGTGCATAACTAGTTCGTTGTCGGTTGTACCTTCACGAGGACCGTGCCATCGCCAATCCGAAACATTTGTTCTGTTCAAACTGAACCAAATTTTAGCCTACCTCTCCCAAGGTGCAATTCCACTAAGGCTTGTGCTACAACCATCTGGGCAGTTCGCAGCATGCAACCCCATCCGCAGTCAGAGGTTACAGTAGTACCAGGAAAAGGTGGGAATCCTGTTCGATAAGTGAGCCATATTCTTGTGTGGTAGTCGATAAAAAAACGTTGAAATCCGTCACGAGTTTCAGAATCAAATCGATTTGGGTGGTAGTGTCTCCCGAGCAACCAAATTGAAACTTCTTTTTCGTACTCTCCTTCATGCGGTCGCATCTTCCATTTGCCGTATTTGAAATTGTTCCACACGTGATTCAGTTTGCTACTCATCGACCATTTCGTTGACTCATTATTGGGTGCTGAAGAGTTGGTGTCGCCAAAGGAGCGGATGTACGAACCGATGCTGAATAATACAATGTATTGGCGAATTGCAAATTATGAAATACTTCGAAAGACGACTACCGACTCCATTAGTGATGCCATACTGAAACCATGACCGTTTGGCTTTATCTTCAGCACTTTCAAGTGAGGCGAAGAAGTCCTCATCTTCGTTTCCGTCTTCACTGTATATCACAGAAGAACATGTCGAGCGGCAAGTAGACGGTTCAACCGAGGAGCCCGCCACGTCGCCGTCGGCAACGCATATCGATGGCGTCGGATCACTGAAGGATCGACTGTGAGCGCGTCGCCGTGGAACTTCCGGAAACGAAGCATCGCTGGTCGAAACCGATGCCATGCTTCAACGTGGTGGCAAGCTTGCATTAGTTGAAGCAGACAAGCGTGAATACTCCACTGACGTTCGTCCTGATTGCTCGTGTGTGCCTGAAAGATTGTCGTCGTTGTTGTTCGTTTTTCTCTTCCAACTGTTATGACGTCGGAAAACAAAGCGACTCGCACAAACACTGCACAGTCAATCAAGCAATAATCAGCTGCATACTGCGAATTTTCCTGCTGGCCATGATCTAGGCTCAGTTTTGCTCCCAATTCATATTTTTTTTGCGTCGTAAAGTTTGACAGCAGCCAGCAGAGCAGGGTCGATCAGCAGTATCTTCTCATTCAGAGAAATTTATTGCTTCAGTGCTAATTCTAACGGATACCGCGAAATCAGAATATTCTGGGAAAATATACAACGGGGAACGGACCACGCTGTCATATGTGCGGGTCGCCACACGATCACTCGGTTGTGTGCGCGATGTTTCGTTGCTTGGTGCGTTGCGACGATGTCTGACCTTTGTGGTTGCGATGCTTTCAACAATGCAACTTATATCATCAATCCGCTTTTCAGTAAATGCATTCTGATCGCATTTGCTGTTTATGTGGCAGTTGGTCAGTTGAGACCGAGCGCTTGCTATAATTTTTGTATTCTGTGGCGTGTATGCGGTCAAAGTACAAAGTTTTTCCCATTTACCTTTCGACCTTCCTGAGTTTTCATTCCTTCGACTATCTATGAGTGACTGCTGTTTTTCAGATGAATCGAAGCATGTTTGTGTGGTCGAATGCACGCCGCTCTGTGCAGCAAACAAGGCTCCTATCTACAATTCCTAAGTGCAACTTCCTTGATGTAACCACGCCGTCGGACTATGTTTACCATGTTCAGCTAAATCGTCCTGACCGACGCAACGCGTTCACTCTTGACCTATGGAAGTGAGTAATCATTCAGCATGTTTTTTATACCTGATATTGCATTTAGAGAAGTACGCGCCGTGTTCGATCACTTGTCAACATATTCGAAGTGCCGTTCCATTGTTTTATCTGGTGCTGGAAAGTCCTTCTGCGCTGGAATCGACTTGCAAGATGGTGTTAAAGGTTTGATGGCAATAATTCAAAATCCGGATATGGACGTTGCCCGCAAATCTCGAGCTCTCCGAGAAATAATAAACACTTGCCAGACAAGTTTTTCTGCTCCCGAAAAGTGCATGAAACCAGTTATCAGCGCCATTCATAGCCATTGCATTGGTGCAGGGATCAACTTAGTTGCGTCTTGTGATATTCGCTATGCAGCTGCGGATTCAGTTTTTTCTATTCGTGTAAGGAGGCTATATTTAAAATTTAATTCTTTTTTGGTTGTTCAGGAAGTGGACATAGGGCTTGCCGCGGATGTTGGTGTACTGAATCGTATCAACAAACTTGTCGGAAACGATAGCCTAACACGCGAACTCGCGTACACTGCCAGAGATATAAATGTTTCTCAAGCCTTACAGTACGGTTCGATCTTATTGTTTTTTTTCTTTGCGATACTAATTTTTTCTTCAGGTCTTGTGTCTCGAGTGTTCGATACCAAAGAGGCTTGCTTAGACGCATCATTGGAACTGGCCAAAGAAATTGCTTCTAAAAGTCCAATCGCGGTACAGGGCTCCAAACTTGCACTCAACTATGCACGAGATCATTCAACTGATGATTCGATCAACTTTCTGTTGACGTGGAATCAATCACAACTGCAAAGTGATGATTTAGTTAAATCTGCTATGGCTGCTATGTCGAAGCAGAAGCCTGAGTTTCAGGACGTTTAATTGCTTTTAAATTAAAATATACAATGTATATACACGGATTAAATACTGTAGATGTAGCAGTCTTCTTTTTTTTGCGATGTCGATCGGCTTATTGTGCCTTGTCAATACCAATACTTAGCTTTTAGTGATGCTTTGGGATGACTCAGCTAGTTTGCGGACTACCGTGTATTTTGGATATTTGTGCTATTGAATATAATGCTTTCATTTTAGTGTGTCACCCTTCGAGCAAGGATATAAAGTCTTCAAATGTTTAACACAGGGTAAGTCGCCTTTAAATTTTTCGTATCTGCCAATGAAACTGGGTGCGGAGAGTACAATGTTTTATGCATTTCGCAAATAGTAATTTTTTTTTAGGAAATTTGCCGGAAAAACCGCTGTAATTTCTGGAGCTTCCCGAGGAATTGGAAAAGCAATCGCTTTAAAGTTGGCAAAGGATGGTGCGAACATTGTGATCGCTGCCAAGACAGCGACAGCGCATCCTAAGCTGCCTGGAACTATATACTCGGCTGCCGAAGAGATTGAAAAGGCTGGTGGCAAAAGCCTTGCTTGCATTGTGGACGTCCGAGATGAAAACTCAGTTCAAAACGCTGTAGAAGAGGCTGTTAGGAAGTTTGGTGGCGTTGACATACTCATCAACAATGCAAGTGCCATTTCTCTTACGGGAACAGTTGATACTCCCATGAAACGTTACGATTTAATGAATCAAGTCAACGCACGTGGAACATTTCTGATGTGGGTTGTCCTGTTGATTTCGGCGACACTATTTTTTGTTTTAAGGTCTCAGAAGTGTATTCCCTACCTCAAGCAATCAAAGAATCCGCATATTTTGAACATCAGTCCCCCTCTGCTCATGGAAAAGCATTGGTTCTCGAACCATGTTGCTTACACGATCGCGAAATATGGAATGTCTATGTGTGTTCTTGGAATGCATGAAGAGCTTAGACCCTATGGGATTGCGGTGAATGCCTTGTGGCCCCGTACCGCCATTTGGACTGCTGCAATGGAAATGCTTTCGGGAGACAAAGATGAAGGAGCCAAAGGCTGTCGCACTCCTGAAATTATGGCAGATGCTGCTTACGCGGTTCTATCGCGAAACAGTCGGGAGTTCACTGGCAATTTCTCTATCGACGATGACGTTCTAATTCAAGAAGGAGTAACGGATTTCGATAAGTACGCCGTTGACCCGAGTGAGTTTGACAGCTTGTAGCTTAATTATAAAATGATGCTGTAGACGCCCCCCTTATGCCTGACTTCTTTATTCCGGGAGTGACCTTTGAAGATGCCCTTGGAAACACCGATAAGAAACGATCCAAAAGTCGTGAAGTTATGAAGATGGGCGATATGCTTGACAGTTTGAGAAAAGTTCTTTCTGCTGATCTCGTTAGTCGTATTGGGGCCGTTTATGAATTCAATTTGAAAGGTACTTAACTCTAGTTCCCTCAAAATATAATGTAATTATTATTTAGGAGAAACAGACAAATCTTTTTATATTGATTTGAAAAACGGATCTGGATCGGTCTTTCAGGGAAAACCCGAAGAATCAGATGTACAGTTTGAACTCAAACGCGAAGACCTCATTCCCATGTTTACTGGACAGGTTACTCCCACAAAAGCCTTCATGTCGGGAAAGCTAAAGATTCAGGGGAGTATGGGTAAAGCCATTCAACTTGAAGGTGTCTTCAAGAAGCTAACCAAGGCTAAATTGTAATTTCACCGAGATTTTAATTCCAGTCATTAAGATAAATACATCATTCATTAGTTCTACCATATTCATAGGTTTTTAAGTTGGTAAGTTGCTGCACTGCTTTCTGCAACGCCTGTGTGCTCGCTGCTATTAGTCTCCGCAGTCCATGGTATCATCTTCATTGTTGCCGTGTTCCGACTCTTCAGCGTCACTTGAATCGTAGTCAACGCTTGTGATCGAGATTGGTTCTGGCACAGTCATCACTGCCGGCATTTCCTCTTGTATTTCCTCGTCGGCTCCGACCTCAGTTTGAAGATGGGATTCCACATCCTCGTCTTGAATATGAGACTCCGCAGCCCCAAAATATTCATTTCGACCATCGTTGACGCTTGCTAGCTCTTCTGTTTGTTCTTGATGATCCTAAAACAAGAAAGAGTAACCAAACACGATTTAAAGCCATGAAAACTAACTTCAACTGCTTCGTCCGTGTTTTTAACAAATTTGTCCGAACGGGTGACAGGCTCCGGCCATCCTTCAAGCGCACCATCTAAGAATTTGAAACGGCTGTCCGCAGCGATGCACGCATCTGCAGGTTAACGTTATACTAATACAGTCTTCAATTACTAACCAATATCTTTTGTCAGAACAGTTTTACGACCACTAGCAGCCGCTCGAGTGGAAGCCTGCTGAGCCAATAACTGAATAAATTGGTCCTAAATGAAGAGCTTAAGACATTCAATTTCATGCACCAACCGTTGCTAAACTAAGAATTTCGATGAATTCGGCAGTTAACATCCTCACGCCTGGAACGAGGTTGCTGATTCGCTTCACCGGCGCCACAGGAAGCCTACTTTTGTGTATTTCTTCTGTATCCGACATTGCGTATCCCCTGAAAGAAGCCAGCGAGTAGTAAGATTAATAAATAACAAAATGCGAACGCAGCCGAACGGAATCGAACATCCTTTTATAATCAAACTGAAGTTGATCGCGCCAAACTCGTTCAAAGTGCTCTTTTCGAAAAGTCGCACATTCGATTTTTGGCACATGTGATGTTATGTAGGTATTTCAATTTCTGGATTTCGCGCCGGTCATAAAGAAAGCGCAGAAACCGTTATATTGCGATAGCATAATGTTATTTTAAAAAACTGAACTTTCCGGGATTTCGCATCTTTCAGAACTATCATGTCCTTATCGTACATATCGCACATGCCTTGTTCTGTGAGATATTTGACCACCGCACCGTCGGCTGTAATTGAATGCACCATGTGCGGAAAGCTCATTAACGAATACAGTAGCAGTGTTGGCGTATCGGTTTTGTATTTTCCCCATCCTTGCCTAAGAAATAAGAAATCATCTTGTTGTGTTCTGATAAAACCAACAAATGGAACATTTTCATCGTAAGTGGAGGATTTCTATTAAAAAAATTGTGCAATTGGATTGTTAATCAGCAACATTGAGCTACAAAAACCATTTAGTTACAAACGTGGCGACAATCTGCATGTGGGCATGATTGACGAGTGGTCAAATGTACACTCATTTGCAGCAAGCGGAATCTTGTCCGAAGCGCGTTGGGATGAATCGATCGTAGTGTACCAGTTTAGCATCGACTCTTTTGGGGAAACGCTACGGAAATTTATGCTCCTACACGCGCCATACTTCACAAAAGATGTCAGCATTTCCGGTTTCCATTTTTTTGTTGTTATAGCGGTCCTTTCAGAATTATAGAGAATTTAGCTGGAATTGTTTTGACTTTGTCATTCATTTCTTCCTCTTTGCGAAATTGGGACGATACTCCAAAACCGATTTCACTGAGCTATTCGTAGCAACAGCTATCAAGCCAGCTCTCCGATACGCTGCCCTAATAAAGAAGATTGAACGTTGCGGACCCCTGGTCATTTCCCAGTAACAGTCCATTCGAAAACGGTGGTGGTCTTGCGTTATTTTCACTTCTAAATTATTTAAATTATCAGTATTTTTACGCGTTGTACATTTGTATTATCACCATGTAAATGCTCTAGTTGCTGTGAAATAAAATCTACTTCTTCTTTCAGATAATGGTAAATTCTCCAGAAAGAGACGATGTTGAGGTCAGGGAAGATAACGATCGGACAATGGATAGTTCAAGCTTTAAACGACACCAGGTTTGTTCACTGACTGAGTCTTATTGTCTTATTTTAAATAGTTGTAGTTTGACATCTTCAAACACGATTTTCGCGAGAACGCAGAGAAGCTAGGGGAGAATTCTACTCCAATGACCCTCGATGCTAGCACGAAAAAACAAATCGTTACGATTGTTAGGACGTTACGGAAGGCGCAATTCTTTCTGGACGAGTAAGTTGTTCAATTGCCCTTGTTTATTGAAAATCGCTTTATTGTTTCAGGCTTCCCGGAGAACCAGAAAAAGAATTGTCTGAGAAGATGAAGTCATTAGATATTGAACTCAAAGGATTTCTCGTAGGACAGGGCAGCCTAGAAGGGGAATTTTCTGCTCAAAATGTTGATTTGCCAGAATATGACCATTCGGATATGTCATTGTTGGTGGGAGATGCTGAATTACCTCCCGAACCAAAGCCTCTTGCGGGAATCACTGCATTAGATTTAGTGACAAAAGCCAAGATTGAGAGATTGATTGGTGCTTCTACGATACTAATCTTGGAAAGCGACCACATAAAGGAGAAAGTGAAAGCGCAGGCTGCAACCTAGCGTGTTGTGTCTTGTTCTTTCTTTCTGTTCACGCGTTGTTACCTGTTTTATGTGAAATTGATAATCCAAGTAATAAATATACTTTTATAGCTATTAAAGCTGCTCATTATCGAAAGTTTTCTAGAATTAACTCGACGAGTCAGGTAGTGCCTTGAAACATTGACATTTCGGGGTACCCCGCGGTGCTTTGGCGCTCGGTTGAGGGTAGCAGTATCCGCCTTCGGCTCCCTGTAATGAATAAAACAATCTTTCATAATCAAGCATGCAACTAAACCTTCTTTTGGCAAATGTCCATGCAGTAACGTTGCAGATTGGCACACAAAGAGCCGTCAGCGGGCGACTTGTATTCGTAGCATCTACATTGGAAGTCGCGTCCGTCCCATGCCGTACAGTGGCCGTACCAGTAGTTGTCCTGCTTGCACAGTTCGTCACATGTTTGATGATCGATAGTGGAGCATCCGACAACTGCTCTGAAAACGTTTCTTTTTTGTACCTTTAACAAAAACGATTCTACGCGCCCTTGATTTGTTAATTCCAAAAATCAATTTTTTTTTTCTACTATTTTCAATTCTTATCAGTCGAAACGACTGGCCGGGTTTTCTAAGGACGCGAACGAGCGAGCCGACCAACCACGTGGTGACGGTGTGTGGCCGTGAGCGAGTTGTTTTCTTGTTTATGTCTCCGACTCCCAGAGGAGAGACAAACGCCATGCGTTCGACCCAAGTAGTGCCGTTGCGATGTTTGCAGTTCTCTTCCACGGTCAACTTCGATCTCCATTCAGAATTCGTTTCGCAACGGTATGCGAATGAACTGGTCTTCTACTCACGCATTTATTCGCTGTTTGTGCGCTTGAGATGGGTGATTGAGCGTATGGGAGCGCCGGATGCAATTTTTCCTGTCGTTATGCACGTTACCTCACAATATGGTAGACGAGCAGATAAATATGAGTTTTGCTACCAGTTTTCCCATTCGCCAGTAACCTACATTTTGTCGTTTGTGTTATTAGTCACTTACTGTTTGAGATCCGCGGAGAGCACCCCGTAGAAGAACGATAGTCCGATAGCTAGTAATACAGTCGTTTGCATGGCGAACCGACGATTTCAAATACTAAAATAACATTTAATATTTCAGGAGCGAATTCAAACAGCTATGTGCGCGGACTGGTGTGCAAAGAACCTTCGTGATTGTCAGGTAGGTTAAATTTACATTTGAAACTAAGTCATTCATTTCGGAGAAGGGCTCAAAAGATGACCCTTAACCTTCACTAGTAATGATGGATGAGCATTCCATTTTCTAGACAGCCTATCAAATGGATTCGTTTCACCAGAGGCGAAAATTTTTGGGTTCGAATGAAACGAAGGCACGTTCAAACACGGAAGAATTTTTCGCGCGAGGAATTAGACGAGCAATAGCGATTTGCATCATTGCTTATGGAATGTCTCATTTTACGCCAAACTTGAATTGTGGCGAGGGTTAAGAGGGTCGGCTTCGTTTCTGGCTGGTCCGTCCTTACCTGAATAGATGAATCTGCACGCGCTCCTTCAAGGTCGTTGCCACCTCACACTTCTTCCGTCTTCGAGGATTAGCGGTTTTTTCTGTTGCGCAATGGAGAGACTTGTTGCAGACAATTGAAACTTGTTTCGCGCACTTAAGTGAATGAGTCCATTCAGTTTTATGGCCTGACTTTTCGTATCTGGGCGGAGTTCATCCGATTCAAAACCGTATTGTTCACACAAATTTTGAATGTCTTAACAACTAGCTACGTTGTGATTTATGAGTGCCGCGCTTGAAGAGTTACTCGTCATGTTCAGACGGTCAGAATGTGTACCATGCAGTTACAGTTTACGCAATTTGATGAATGAAATTGTGTTCTTGACAGTTCATCGATACCGTATTCCTGTGTCGGCGATTCAGACGACTTTTTGTAACCTTGAACGGAGTTTTTCGGTTGGTCGTTCTCAAGTCGTGTGCTAGCAAATTAATGTCGCTGGAAACAGGAAACGAAAGAAAAAACGTTTAACATTGTTAGGTCAAGGAAGTAGAAAAAGGTTACAAGAATGAACTCATGTTTGCATACGAACAGTTTTTCGTCAATTGTTGCGAAATTTTAAAATTTAGGCATGGCGGGACGAAGGACTTTATATGACAACTACGAGCAACGAAGCGGTCAAAATGTTTGACGCATCGCTTCGTCAGTTAGTTTCGTGGATCAACTGTGACCAGCTGGGTGGAATTGAGAAAACGTTATGCGGAATGACTGAAGCAGATCCGGAAGCTAGTATGTTTGCATGACTAGAAACCTGAGAATGTATCGGCGATATTCTAGTTATGGGACAGGTGCTCTCCAATGGTCTGAACGCACTTGGCACCGGAAAGTCACTTTGCACGGATGGTGAATACGCAAAAAATTTGGACGATATGATCAAGAACGCTGAGAAGAATGGAAACAAACGCGAAAGACTTCACGCTAAAGCTGTTCATCACTTTGCGAAAGGGTTTGTAGATGAATATTCCGCATTGAACGTCAAATTCTGATTTAGCGAAATGAATTCTGCGTGTGTGCTGTGGGAACAAATCCTTGCCGAGCATCCGAACGATCTGTTGGCGCTGAAGTTTGCCCACGACGGGTATTTCTTCCTCGGTGATAAATACAACAAAAGAGATAGTGTGGCCAGAGTCATCAGCAAGTGGGACAAGAATGCTCCTTGTTACAGTTATCTGCACGGAATGTATGCATTCGGACTGGAAGAATGTGGAGAGTACGTCGAAAGCAGGGAACACGCTCAGAAGGTAGGTTGTTCCATTGATCATTGTGTACAGGCGGAACTATAGGCACTGGAACTACAACCGCAGGATTGTTGGGCTACTCATGCAATGGCGCACTGTTACGAGATGAATTCACAGTACGAAGAAGGAATCAAATTCATGGAGTCCACTGTGGCGAACTGGAGCGTATGCTGAAATATGACACTGGAATTTTAATTATTGTCATTCTATTTCAGCCGTGCTTTATGCTAGCCTGCCATAATTTCTGGCACACTGCCTTGTTCTACATGGAGAGGAAGGATTACGACGGTGCACTGGAGTTATTTGACAAGTTTGGTGTCATTGAAGATAATAATTCGCTATCTTGTTTTCAGAGAAGTGAACAAGCGCTATGCGGCTTCCGGGCATATGCTTGACATGGTAGATGCAGCTTCGTTGCTGTTGAGACTTGAAATGGAAGGAGTGAATGTTGGAAATCGGTGGATAGCTTTGTTCAAAAGAATCAAATCTCATGTTAATGATCAAGCGCTGGGCTTCAACGAGGCGCACATGTCGATGGTATTTGCATATGCGGATTCAGACGAGTTCATTCAGCTTCACAAGGAAGCAACCGACCGATTTTTATCGTAAACCCTTGATAATGAGGTTCTGTAGAAAACGTTTGGATTTTCAGGGGAAAGAGCAGAGGCGATCAGTACCATGTCATGGAAACTATCACGCAACCGTTCGCTGAAGCCATCAATGCATTCAACAAAGGAGATTATTGTAAAACTGCCGAAATAATGTATCCGCTTCGCCACTGTTTTTATCAGATGGGAGGAAGCCATGCACAGCGGGATGTTTTCACTCTGGTCTTGATTCACGCGTGCATCCGATCGGAAGATGCGGTGAAGAAAGTTTGGTTAAGGTAGCTATTGTGCAACGGAAGTGTTTCTATCAGACCTAATTTCAGGGATGTACTTGCTGAGCGTGAACGCCTGAAGCCGGGCTCTACTCTCACGGAAAGACTCTCGAAACTCTACAAAGACACGCATATTGGCGAAATTCTGAATGAAACGGATGACCAGAAAAAACACAATCGATACGTATAGAATGAATGGCTGTAGCGGGTCCACTTTTATTGTAATTTCCATATAAAATCGTAGTAAGTATTCTCTTTATTGGCAAACGGGCTGGCATTTCAAATCAAACCTTTGATCGTGTGAGCCAGTTGTGCTCTTGCGCTTTGCGTTCTGAGTCAGTTGCAATGATGACGTTAATCAAGGTGGGACCAGTCTCATAAGCGTATGCTTCCTTAAGAGCTGTTCTGATTTCAGGCACAGAGTGAACCAACATTCCTCTCCCACCCAGCGCTTCACACATCTTATCATAGCGACATTCGGGACTTAGAGAGAGTACCGGAATGCTGAAAAGAATTGTAATGGAGCAGCTACAAAAATTCACCTACTTCGTAGTCTTATCGCCTTCGATCATTTTCCAATCTTCTGGCCCAATGCCACGGTAGATTCCACTGTTGTTTATAATAACAACGACGATGGGAAGCTCGTATCTACAAAATAAATACTCATCTGAGAACGAAGAGAGTCACGCACCTGATTATAGTTTCCAGCTCCATTCCGGAGAATCCGAATGCAGAATCACCTTGGACTGCAAGCACTTTCGTGCCTGGCGAGTAGTCACGACAATAGAATCCAGCAGCTAGAGCGTAGCCGAGACCAACACCCATAGTGCCAAAAGTACCTGCATCCAGGCGGCGGCGTGGGATCACATTTGGCATCATCGTGCGCCCGATGTCCATCGTGTTCGCGCCTTCGTTTATTACAAGAACGTCATTTTGCAAAATGAATTCTCTGATCGGGTCGTAAGCGGCGTAGTAGTTGAGGGGAAGAGTGTGGTCATCAGACATTCGCTGCACAACGGCGCGATTCTTGTCGCTGTTGGCTATGAGCATCTTGAGCCATTCTGAATTACGGTCGAATCTAAAGTCGCTCAGTTCACGACGGAGCTGAAAGAGTAGCAAGAAAGCGTAAGACATAGAACCATGCGAGCCAATTGTACCAGTTCAACAGTTTCTCCGATATCTCCGAGAAGCGGAACAGTTGTTTCACTATTTTGGTGGAATTCTTCGGGGCACAGATCAATCTAAGCAATGTCTCTGGATAACTCGCAGGTTGCTTGATCGTACCTGGATGATTTTAACGTCCTTGTTGAATCGAGGAGGCAATCCAAAGTGGAGAATCCAATTCAACCGTGCTCCAGCAACAATGATCAAATCAGCTTGTTTCAATGCCCTGAAACAGAAAGCGTTTGCTAAAAGTTGGTAATCTCCTATTCATACATCGAGCGAGCTGGAGCCACAGAAAGAGGATTGAGGTCGCTGATAACGCCCTTTCCACCAGGAGTGGCCAAGAAAGGCAATTCAGTGCTTGTTACGAATTGAGTGAGCTGAGTTGAGCCGCGTTCGCTCCAAACACATCCCTTTCCTACAATAACCAAAGGACGCTGTGCTTTTCTTATGGCGGCGGAGGCCTGAGCGAGAACTCCGTGAGGAGGAACGGAAACAGGAGGATTTAAAGGAACTGATGGTGTGTAGCTGTAATAGTCGTTTTGTTGTGATATGTTTATATTACTAAACTAACTTGATTTCTGCCTCGTCAATGGTAGAAAGCACCAAGTTGCCCGGCATGTCAAGATAAACAGCACCGGGACGGCCGTACATGCACATGCGAACAGCCTAAATTGTTTCTTTAAACTCTCGCATCATCCTCGCCTTACCTTCTCGACATGTGTTGGAATCGCTTGCAGCGTAGTTGGCCGAGAAGCGTGTTTGCAAGACAACCGCGCGGACTCCACTTGGGGAAACTCCTGGAATCCACCACGAGTTTCTTGATCCAAGTCAGTCGAGCCACCAATGCAGATCATTGGCCAGCAGTTCACGGTCGCATTCGCTAATCCGCCAATCGCATGCAACATCCCAGGGCCAGACACCACGAGACAGACAGAAGGTCTTAAAAACTTTCTTGAGAAAGTGCCTCGCGGAAATGTTGACTTACTTTCCGGTCAAGTAGCCCATTGCTTGCGCTGCATAACAAGCCTGTAAGAAGGATGCATGCAATTACAAGCTGGAACGGGTTGCTTGTTACCGCTTGTTCGTTTCGGCAACCGATATACTTGATACCGTACGCCTGAGCTGCAATGCCAACTTCGATGATCGGAAATCCTACGATTCCGAACATAAACTCAACGCCCTAAACATTCACGTTTAGTTGTTATCTCGACTTTCCCTTCACTTGTTGTTTGAGGCTCTTCGCCAAGATACTCGCTCCGTCCATTGCTTCTCGGATTCTGCAAATATCACAAGTAGTACATACAGTAAAAGGACAATCGACGGCGTGCGCAGTGGTGAACGATATGGCGGCAGCGATAGCGCAAACAATCGCTAAATAAGACCAATGCTACTCTGAACACTACACACGCTGTATTTTGATGTGTAGTGTGTATCCGTCGGTGACGGCGCTCGTAATGTCAACTCAGGGCAAGAATCATGACGAGCTAAGAGGGTTAGTCGGTTCAAAACTACTTGAAAATGGGCCTAGCCTCGACCAGATCAAATTTGTTATATGCTTACCATACAACTTGCTCAACAAATGAAAACAGCGAGCTGATGTGAAGCACAAGTCGGGACGGTTCAAATCGCCTGATCACTGGCACTATGCTGGCTCGATCGCATGCGTTGTCACGAATAAGGGCCCGTTGTTTATCGAAAGGTTGTAATTACATAAGAAAATACATACAAAAACATTCACACAAAAAACCCGCAAAAGAAGAGAAACGATTAGAAATCTTCCCACGAGGAGTCGTTGCTTTCGACGTGAAGGAAGATTCTGGCAGAATGAAGAGTGTACATAAGTAACTTGAATTCCTGAAATACGAAAATGACGACGATTGAGGGTCAAATGATCAAACCTGCTGATAACTATCAAGCCGAGTCAGTTTGAGCGCCAACGAATGCGAGTATGATTCGTTCGTTTTGTCCTTCACAGCTTCCCGGTGTGCTTTCTCCACTTTCTCTCGCTCTTCGTTGCATTTTTTCAACACAGACTCAAACCAATTCAACGACGTAAAGTGATCGAATTGGTCGAGGAGAATGAGGATGTACGCGATTCCCATGCAGAATCCGTCGTCGGTGAATGTGAAGTTCTTGCCTGAAGCACCCCGCTTGCCAAGTCGTCCTTTACAAGATAGAATGTGTTCGATAAAGTTCACAGTAAGCGGTGGAACGATCATGAAGAAGTTGCGAAGATGGTCAAACTTGTCGTAGTTTCTGAACTCGCTCGAAAACACTTCTACGAGGAGCTGAAGCAAACCATTCCGTCTCAATCAACGGCAACGCTTTCCTACCTGCATGTAGTCGTTGTTGTTCAAGAAATATTTTGTGATGCTTTCGCTTAGCCCATCGAACATGTCAGCGGCGTCGCAAGTCGTTTGTGAGCCGCCGGCTTCTTCGACCAGAGACGATAACTTCAAAGGTTCATCGGAATCCGCATCCAACAGGAGACAAGCGGCGTATTCGCTTGCTTCGATTGCCCCCGATCGCAAAAGTCGCACATAGCCCAGGGCGTTGCCGATTTGAGTGACTAAAACTCGAAAACGATCCAGAAACGATTCGTCGTCAGCGGACACTCCCAACTTTCTGATTTCGGAGTTGAAGCGTTCCGCTCGCTTCACGGGGTACTGTAAATACAAGCGACAGCGTTATTATCCTCCGTTTATGTACAAACCATTTTCGCTAGACTTTCAGTGTTCTCGCGATAAAAGCGAAGATCTTTTGACAGCTGACTCTTGATGTGATCGTCATAGAGAAACTGTGAAAAGGCAAAAAACCTTTTTTTCAGAAACTGATACGTGAAGTTCACCTAAGAATATTGATGAAACATTCTCAACCGATCTGTGTGTTACCGTAGTATTCATGATACCCAGTCCGTGTGTTCGAATGGAGTTGGACACATGCTCCACTCCAAGAACGTTCAAATATCGACTGTTGCTATCACGCTCAAAGAACACCTTGAAATGGACGTTACGGAAACGCTTCTCCGGAACGAACTCAAACCTGTTCGTTCAAATTGTAGTTGTAGTTTGCGACAAACATTTGAAGGTTTCGCATAACGAAGATGATGTCCAATCCTTGGTCGATACGCAGGAACGGAAGACGACTATCGCACAGTATCAGTCCGTACTTATCATAAGCGAGCAACCGCATTCTGCTGTATGTGTGGCAGTCGTACAGAGCAACGGCGCTGAGATTGTAGAATGTCTTCTCGAGGTATTTCTCCACAAATCTCGTACCATCCAACACGTCATTTCCAATGCGAATTTTTGAGGTTCTGAGTAGTTCGTGCAACCCTGAACTACGACTGGCAATAGGATTGCAGGGGGTGCGGTCATCCAATTGTAAATGCGAGTGAATGCTCAGTCGGAGGTCGTTCTCGATCAGATGACAAAGTTTGCTGAGATGAGACTGAACAAAAGACATGAGCTACGCAAAGTCGAGTGCGTCTACCTGCTCGTAGGCTGAGAAAATTTCCTTTCGGAACGAAGCAATTATCTCTCCGGGTTGGCAGTGAGCAGCATACTTCAAAACAGCGCATGCGTCGTCGATCGCTCGGAAAAAGTACTAAAATTCAGAAGGGAAATGAGATCTGCGCATTCATGTGCTCACTCACTGCTGAATTTTTACTTAAAGGATTTCCATCGGGATCGCTGAGCATCGCGTCGAAATACACTTTGCAAAGCGAGCGATGCCAGTAGAGAATGGCGCAAGTGGAAACCTGCGAGAACAGATAGCCGAACTTGTGGGCGGTTTCCACGCGTCGCAAACAATCGTTGACGTACTGTATATCACCCCATTTAAACAGTTTCTGAAACACTACACTTAATGCGGGTTTAGCTGATTGATCCTATTTACCATGTAGTTTGCCATCTCCAAAGCTACAGTAGCCGTAATCAGACGGTTCCTGCTAATGTTTCCTGACAATACCTGCTGCACGACGACAAGAGAAGAGATTGCATCAATGTTTTTCGTATTCAGATTCGTTGTAGCGCTGCGAATCTGCTCCACAATGCTCCCGGAAGACGTAAGTGAGCTTTTCACTGCTTCAACTATTCTTAGCACGTCACCACTCCACATCTGACACACTTGCTGACTCAGTTCTAGAATTGAGCTCCAGTGGTCGAGGAAAATAGATTCCACGATCTACAATCATCAGAGGTTTAGATGACAACTACTTTGCATACCTTAATCAGCTCAATAATTCGGAAAATTGCTGATGCGTTGCTTTTCGAAAGAGCAGTCGCTGATGACGCCTGTCCGTTCAGGATGCATTTCAATACTCGCATCATCCGGTCAGAGAGTAAACTCCCCTAAACGATCACGACATTTGAATATGATGATGTTCAGTATGTGCTAACTTTTACGATAGTTTCAAATTGCTGCGTTAACGACGTCGAAGCATCCAACTCTTTAGTGGAATTCTCGAAGCATCTCTCGTTCATCTCGATTCGCCAATCATTCACTTCAGCTTCAAGAACTTCGGCGTCTCCGATTAAACTCTCGAGTTGGTGATTAAAGACAGACTGACGGAGCGCTGTTAAGCTGGCCATCGACTTCTTATCGATGAACGACTGGCCACCCGGAACTGACTTGGAGAGAAACTCGCAAGGACACCAAACGATGTCTCCGACAATCGTGAATGACGGCAGCTAAAGAAAACAAGAACATAGTGAGAATTCAAATGACCTAGCAGACCTTGCGATAAGTCCCCCACAAACTTTTCATGAGTTTCTTGTCGATTGTTCCCTTGATGTTCTGATACAGCGACGCCAAACAACATATTCTCATCAGTGACTGTCTTCCGGCAACAACCGCTGAAAAATTGGTTTAGATTAGAGTTCAGGAAACAGCTGAAACCACTCACTTGAACTCTTGTCCCATTGCTCAAAAATTTCAGACAGCGATTTGTAGAATCGGTCGAAAAAAATTTCGTTGGTCGAAAGGTCCTGTTCAAACGTCTGCATGCAGCAATTGTTGAATACATTTGTACTCATGATTTGAACATCCAAGTTGCTCACTAGCGACTGGAAAGGTTTTAGACGCTCCAGATCAGAAATGAACTGATTCGGATTGTGATGTATCATTTGTATTGATCTTAATTGTAACGATTGCGGCAAATTTTGTAAAACAAAATTTTTACTTAACGTAGGCATTCCAGTGGTCCAGCAGATTCGGATGAGAAGAAACGATTTCGTCAATCACTACGAGAATCGATAGCGCATCTCCAAGAGCGTTCCACACGCTGAGAAATGATCGTGTGCGCGCTTTAGCGAGGACGTCTTCACTGAATTTACATAAGCCGTAACCGTTGGTTCGATGAAACTGCGTTACCTTATACGGTAGAAATTCAACAACTGAAGAACAAGATTTCGGCAAACTTCATAGATCCGATTTATGAAAAAGGAAAGACGCTGCAGAAAAGGCAAAAACCGAGCCATCATTTGCACGTTACTCGCATGTTGTTCAATGGTTCTGACTAAATGAAAAGTAGTTTAGTTTTTTTTTAATTTGATTGCATACCGTCTTCTCCGTACAGAAGCAAAGCTGAATAAAAATCCTTTGCTTCATCTTTCAAATATTCAACCTCTGTATTCAGAGTAGCAAATGCTACAATGCATTTGTCTACGATGTCGTTGCCGCTATTTACCAGTTTAAACAAATTCGAAGTGTCTCTGGCTCCGGCCTAACATTGGGCAGGCGTTAGAAGCTAGATTTTTCAATTACTCACCACACAAATGACATAATGATCGTCGGAATCAGCTACGCCTTCACAGACAACCTCCTTTACTCTTTCCAACATTTTCGCATATTTTCTCTGCTCTGTGAATACAGCTCGATCCTCTCGCGGCTCCTCCATTGCGGCTACTAAACAGGGACGAATTTAGAGAGCTACATCTCAAATAATCAAGCGCAAACGGTTTGAATTTTTAGACTGAAAACGTTGGAAAAAACCAATGCAGCTAATTGCATTGCTCACCGATTTTGAAAAAAATATACATAAATATTTAGACATAAAACGTTGGCAAGCAAGGTTTACACGTTGATCGGTCGAGGCGTTAATAGAATTAGCTTGGATTACTCGTGCTTTGAAATTGCTTATGTTGTTGTTTCAAAATGTAATTTGATGAGTTTAAAAAGACGCCGCCTAGAGGAAGCCTAGGTCCACAAACAACATACTCGGTTCACTTGTTTGGGAACTCAAATATCAAAAAAAAATTCTGCAAAGACCTCACGTACGACGCTAGGCTGTGGGAACAGATGATGTTACAGATGAAGATCATGATGTCGCATGAAAAACAATTTAATGTGCGTAAATCAACGGTAACAAAATAATAACAAAATTCTAGTAACAAGCTACTCGAAGTCCATAGCCTCCACGGTCGTGTCACGCACCATTAACCGCATGTCCAAGTTTGTCTCGTACGACCACTTCGGAAAAACACGCTTGTAAAGCGACATATTCACCGTGTTGTCCGAAGACAACGGTCGATCAAAACGGCACTTGAACAAGCCATGTGTACCCAGAGATTCAGTAATATGGCCTCGGCAACCGGTCGGGGTAGAGAGTTCGATGGGTTTGAACCAATCCACGTCAACTACAATTAATATTAATTAAAACCGAAAAAACATAAGATGCCTACCAGGATTATAGAACATATAACGCACGACTGCGAAACGTCCCTTGACGCGACACGGATGACCAGCAAGGACAATTCTCTTGAGAATGATCCTATCAGGATTAGGGTCAAGTGTGACACCTTTAGCGCACATATGCAATTTGCCTTTGGAATCCGGAAGATACGCAAATACAGGCACCGGCCCAAACATAACTGGCGCAAAAACGGTGGCGCAGAAGAACCCAGCCTCCGGCATAAACCGTTCCATCTGAAATTTAAAGTTTCGATGTTATTGAAGGAAATAATGATTTATACCTTAAACTTATTTCCATTAGTATGCTCCGAGAATACAGCACTTGCTGCAAATGTACGGTATCCCATTTGAAAAATCAGCCTTTCTTTGTTCTTAATAGGAACATTCGTACATCCAAACTTCTCCAACTTCATGGTCATTGCAGTCATGCAGTGCTCATATTGCAGAACCTGATATAACAAAACAGGAACTCGATTGGAAAACTTCGCCGCCAAGTGAAGAGGAAAGTCTTTCAAGCGCAGTCGGACATACGACCCGGCATAACAATCGGCCTCAGAGTTTTCATGCGAGGAGAAGGCAACCTTGCGGCAGTGCTTGTAATTTTTCATTTTATAAATTCGAGCGTAGTCGTACGGCAAATTTTCTTTCGCATCCCATGCTGAGTTCCTAAAGACACTCCTCAGATATAAGCACAAAATATTATGCTCATTTTACTTGAAACTGGGAACCGCGCGATATTTCGCAAAGCGATTACGAGCCGGAATGTCGATTGGGGTATCAATTTCATCTGGAAATTCCTCGTTTCCTCTAGCCTCGTGAAACAATTCGGCCTAAATGTATCGGTCTCATAATATTTCAGCAGGTGTTTGAACTCACAGCGCCAATATCAAAGGCAAGGTCAGGATCGTCATCCATTTCAATGTCATCACATTCAGGCACAGAATCCGAAAAAGTGACCTTCTTTGAACCTGTTTCCATTTCCATATCATTTCCATTTGCCTTGCTTTGTTCCAAGTCATCTTTCATTTCTTCGTCAAGCTCTTCGTCATCGTCTGACCCATCTTCATCGTCATAGTCTTCTCCTTCATCATCAAGCCAAGCTGCTTGATAAGCTGAAGTACCTGTAGCAACTTTTTTCTTCATTTGATCGCCCTCTATAACTCTAGATGTAAAGTTCGGCCGTTTCTGATTTTAAAAACCTTGTGACGTGACGGGGACAAATTCTTCAGCAGTTACATTTTGCTCGCCGTCCATAGCATTTGGGCGTATCTCCGCCGGAAGGTCCACAAATGGATTGACCTTAGGTTTAACCACAGAAACAACAGATCCGTGCATTTGCCCGATTTCTGGCTTCTAAAAAAAGATTTAACAACCCGCTTTCACACACTTAATCAAACCTTTGCTTTACCGGTGTTGACTGCAAATTCATCACGAAGAATTTCCATTTGACTTATAACAAAATCACCACATCCCGGTACGTGAACCACACTTTCAGGAGAAAAACCTTGGCCACGAATATGACCAGTCAACTCCAGTTGTTGACCTTCCTTTCCATTCTGTAAAACAAAAAAACTCAAATGAACAGAGGTTACTTTAATTTACAGTTTCCACAGTTGCATGACTCTCGGCGAACAGATATCCACGATTGCGTTGAATAGAAGTAGGAACTTTTTTGCAATCAGCAATTTTTCGGAGAACTTCATCAACTCTCAAAGGATCGAAACGAAGAACGTCGTTGCAAGGAATATTGCTAAACATAAACAAAATTACACGAATGAAAACAAAATGACTTACATGGCCTTAATAAACTTTTGAATTGCATCTTTATATTTTTTCATACCCCCCATTGGAGTGCAAATGTAATGAATGCAAGCAGGCAAGCCATGATTCAGCAGCTTGATGAAAAACTCCTTAAACTCTGGTGCATCTGTCTCGGACGGAAGAATTTCTGGCCACATAAATAGAACGACGTCAGAAGCCTTCAGAGCATCAAAAGTTGCGCAATCGTTGACCATGTCAGGAGTGACAAAAGAGAAACGACGTTTGTGCTTCTTCGACGCAAGATGTTTCATCGAACGTTGGGACAACCATGCGTAGTCTTCATTGTTGTCAGCTGTTGCCGTTCTCATGGAGTCCACAATTTTAAACGTAGATAATTTGTCATTGAAGCTCAATACTGTGACCAAAATAGGAGCCTGATCATTGCCTCCGATCGCGCGCTTCGCATCAATGGCTGCAAGTCTCTTTGTCTGACGTCGCTGCTCAAGTGCCGACTTCCGGTCTTGTCGATTGAGCGAAACGCTTCTTGGGGAGCCACCACCGGCATCTTTCCCAAGACGACCTAAAAGAAGACAGATTGCTATGATAATAATTGAAGATTACAAACCTCGACTTTCACGATCGATCTGACCCTTGGAGCGATGGCCTCCCGTCTTATGCCGCTTGTTTGGCGCATTAAATGGACCAGGTTTGTGACCAGACATTTCTGCAAATAAGAAAATGAATTGACTTTTAAATTTTAATTCACGATGGGTTTATGTTTTCAATGCGATCTTAAAACCTTTCCACTCTCCAACGAGACTGCGCGATAATCAAAATGATAACTCCAAAATGATAATCAAACTCCAAAATGCTCACCACTAAATCCCCCGGTATTTTCGAAAATTCGAAAATTAAAACCCATAAAGAAGATTTCGAAAATTAAAACCCATAAAGAAGATTTCGAAAATTAAAACCCATAAAGAAGGTTTGCAAAAATACGAATCAGTGCACCATATTCATGGTATTCGTTGTGAGACCCAATTTTGCTATGAATGAATTGGTGTTCTCGTACTCGTTCTCTTCCAATGTGCTTTGGTAGTGTTTGTTCCGGCGCCGCGACATATCGCCGAAAGCCAAATGCCGAAAGACACGACGCCGAAAACCGAATGCCGATTGTCTACTGAAAACAACGTAGAAAGAGTTGGTTGCATAGACACAAAAATGAAGATGCAAGCTTTATTCAGTCCAACAATGCACCCACTCTATTTAGTAAATAATGATCGAAAGTTTACCAATTATTTACGGTTCGTGTAAACGAGTCGTTTGCTCTGCGACGGTTGAATGTGGTCGATCGAATCAAAACGATAAATAAATATATTTATTTGAGTGAAGCGATTTTGAGTTTAGTGGAATGCGGGATACTTATATAAATGTATTAACAAGAAATCGCGTAGTGTATTGTAACAGTACAAACAACATTGAACGGCTTCTGAGAATTAAACCGCGAGTGGATCGTAACAGTACGTGGGCAAGAGAGACTAGAGCACATTTCATTCAGGCACGGGCGTTGATTAGATATTTGCAACAGTGAGTGAGTAGCTGTTTCCCAGCCGAGTTCGGATTGTTCGCATCTCTGAATTCCATTTAATTACGTTTTTCGATATTTTTTTTACTACCTTGTGTATATATCGAGACCGTATTGCCCCTCGTCTGGAAATTGAATGCGAATGACGACTTCGTCACCCCGGCTTTCTGTCTGGCAGCATCGTTGTAAATGTCTGTCGTCGGTTCGATTTTTGTGTAAACTGGCTACAAACTCCGCAAGAGGTTTCAACATTCTGAAAAAGCGAAAAATTACACGTCGAGCACCATACAAAAGCGGATAGAAGCAAGTGTAAACGGACAATGCGCACTCTCTTCTGTCTATTACTGTCACAAATGTCAATTTTCGTGACAGCTGACACAGTAAGAACGAAACTGGAACAGTACCTGAATCGAATTTCCGCATACTGATCGCAGTTAATTATAGCTTCTTCGTGACTGAGGGGAACTAAACCGAACAGACGGTACGCCTTCGCCGGACCCCACTCGCCGCTTGCGCATTCCGGCAGTGGGACCATTATCACTTTGAGGTTCTCGCAAACTATCTAAAGTTGGAATATATGTACCTGCAGTAAGCAGATGAGTACCTTGAATTTACACACGCTTTTAAATTTTATCGGCTGGCCGGTGAGGTAGTGATCCGGTGATACTGCGTTGGCAAATACGTCGAGTAGGAGAGGCCGTGTGGAGGGACAGTGAACACGGAAGATGACGGAGTCGCCGACTACCGATTGCATAACAAACCTTTTCAGGTTCATGCCGTCAACGTTGGTCTCATCGCCATCGTAAAATCGCAAATTGTAGTGGAAAATTAGTGAGTCCAGAGCTACGCTGCTCATCGCGATCGAGATAGTCGCAGCCCCCGAACGATCTGCCTGCAAACGATGTGAGTAAGACTGTTTATTCGGAAGGAGGTTGGTTACGCACCTCTACGACAGCTCTCAAGCCTGAATCCGCGAAGGCGAGGCCATATCGAAAGAAAAGCGACCGAACAAATGGCAAGTGCTGGAATTGCTGCAGTGATATCGGCCTGGAAAGAAGTTGCCAATCGGGTTCGTGCGGATAAAATTCGTAAATAAACTCCTAAAAGCAAGCACAGTTAAAGCAACAGATCAGTTGAAGAATCCGCTACCTCAGGGTCTGTCATGAAGTAGTGGTCATCATATTCGTATCGAAGATTTCCATCTCTTTGCACTGGCTTCTTTGAACCTTCTTTCGCGTTTCTAAAAGTACGATTATACTTAATTCAACGTCTATTCATACACTAGATGACGTGCACCCCAGTTACACTGAACAAAACGCCAAGAACCATCCAAGAAGACCGCGTTCCACGTGTTCCGGAATCTATTATCGTCGAAGTGGAAGCCTGGTTGGTAGCCCGCAGACTTACTGTAGCCTTTGATTACAACGCAGTGCAGTCCCGCGTAACTAAACACCGAACTTTGACGTTTTCCAATGTAGGCTACTTAAAAACCTGCAGAGACGCTTGAAGAGGACATGGTAACTCTCAGTTCCATTCTTAATACCTCTTAACAGCCCCATCGGAGTGTTGATGTCTAGGTCGTTGTCGAACACCATCACATTCAAGTTTTTCACGGTGATCCAACGATAAATTGCTCTGAAAACGCAAAGAGAAAACACGTTGCATGAGAGCGGACAATTATCGAGGGCAAATCAATCGCTCCGCACTCACCGGGCCTTATCAACATCGGATCGAGCGCCTGCCGTCAAAGTGCGGATGAGCTCAGTGAAAGTTGTGACTTCGGACTGCGCCACACTAATAGCGATTTGATCAACGCTTTCAAAAATGGAAGTGTCGGTGTAAATGTGACGTTTGCTACACGAAGGAGGCATGGGTGGAGGAGGGGTGGTAGGATATGAGGGTATAATGTGGTGATCCAGCTCTTCTTCATGATAATCCTAACAAAGTAAAGCGTGCGACTAATCATCTGAGATGTTGTTGGCTTACTCTGTCCTGTCTTGCTTGTCGGAAAAGTTCCAGCATTTCCTTTGCCTGGCGATCAACAAGTTCCGCGGTTTGCTTCCTTTCGCGTTCTTTTCTCCGCACATTCAGCGTTTCTAACTTTTTGTCTCTTTTTATAGTCAATTGCCTGATCAGGTCATCCTTGTTCTTGGCAGCGACTTGTCCCCTTTCGAATCTTCTAGCAAAATCAGCGAGCGCTTGTTCCCACTCCTCCTACAATTACCACCATCATACGAAAAGAGATATTTGTTTCATCTAACCTTTGTTTCTTGTTCAAACTCGTTGTATTCTCGCTCACGATGCTCGTCAAACGCTTCGTAGAGCTGGTCTTCATCTTTTCTGTGAATGAGTTCCAGCCGAGTCTGAGTATCGTAATCCTTAACCGCCACGAGAGATCACATTCTTGTTATTCTTACATTCGTACTCACCACTACATACTTTGCGCCTTCGTGCTTAATCTTCGGATAAGGTTTAGCTACTTGTGTAGCCTTAATGGCGTGCGCAATCTTCATGTCTGCTAATCCGGCGTCTCCGCGTCTTCCATTGAGTGCTCCAATTGAAGGACTGTGCGCGATGTGAGATCTTACCGGTGGAGGATCATGTGGCCCTGCGGTCGGAACGTGATTGTTACAGTATATCTCCTTAATCACAAAATGAACAGAAAAGAACATACGCTCCTCACTTACCATATCACCGATGTCGTTTCTGTTATTACAGTAGGTCTTCAATGCCAATCGAGTACCGCAAATATAGCATTTGAAGCATCCTTGATGGAAGAAAGTAGAATCCTTCAGAGGTCCGACTTTATCGGTCGGATAGACAGGCTTCCCACATCGATGACACTGCTCCTTCACCATCTGCAACAGCACACAAACGTTTCTCGGAGTCAAACAGAAGAAACAAGTGGAATGTATGGAACAACGGCAATACGAAACGCAATTTTTGTCAAATTCGACGGCCATCAATTGAATTCGATGATTCATGGGAATTTGAATGGAAGGTAAATATACAAAAGGTGCGCGCGACGAGAAGGAAAACAAATTTCGCGGATACTGTAATCGTAAACAGGAAAAAATAGAATTGAAACTCTGACACGAATCAAACTGAAACCGCGATCAGTTCACGGTCTGTTTGGCATTTGTTGCCAGTGCAGCCTGTGCGGCACACTGCCAACGCCTTGGTGCGAAAGGAGCGAGAGTCACCTGACGACAGATTTGGTTGTCGCAGTCGACCCACTATAATGTTGAAGGTCGCCGGCGGCCTCGCGCGAACATCATCATTGTCAGTGCGGTGTATGTCCTCACTTGCCTCTTTCTCGTGCACCAGCGGCCGTACCGCGCGACCCATGGCTGCTGTGCACATGGATCAAACGAAAGGAGGCAAGGAGGAGACCGACGCCGCCAGCCAACAAGAAGTGGTCAGAACAATATCAGTATTCGTGTATTTAGGATAATTGGACCTTGAGACACGCAGACATCGTCATCGAAATTAATCAGTGAAAGTGAGACAATATTCTGGTTTCGTGATTGCGTGAGGAACGGTTTACATACCCGAAGAGCAGTTCGCGCATCTAACGAAGAGGACGAATTGTGGTGTTGATTACACGAACTTTGATTGGGCAAACGTCGAGACCGCATTAGCATCTATTTGTCAATTTGTCTCCCTTACGCAGCGGCCAGACGCTATCACATCTCGCAACCCCCGCGCACCTCTCATATTCCCCTTCGACCGATCGCACACTAAGAGGTTATTTCACGTTTGGACAAACAGTGCTGACAGGATCATAGCGACTTTCCGCAAAATCCGTTCCGCCAGCGAATCGATACATTGACTTGAAGTTAGAATTCAGCATACAAAAGTGAACAATACCCTCAATACTTCGCGCATGTGATGGGGAAGCGAGAGCAAACCAATTTACATACCTTAAACTTTTCGCAAGGAATACGAAAGCCAACAAGTGTCTCGGACGGACGCGAACAAAACGTGATCTTAGCGCGCTGGCGCGAAGGGCTCAGCGCGGATATTCTAAATCAGCCCAGTGTTTGCGATCCCTCTAGCCGTCAACCGAGCACAAAGCTAATATACATTTGCGTGTACAGCCTCCTGGCGCGAACGAGCGCAGTTATTACAAGAAAACTAGAAGAAAATGAGGAAAAAGGTGACAGTGCCCGCAGTTCGAAAGGGAAATACGATTAAGTGTCAGAACCTGATCGCACATTATCCACCCAATTACATGACGGAGCGGCAAAGCAATTTGAAATCCGGCTTTGTGTAGCACCACATTGCATGCAAATATAATAATCTCTCAACAGCCGATCGAAGAATGTCGCAATCTACAAAACACAGAAATCGCAAAAAAAAAAAACATTTGTAAACATTGCGTTCAGAGAAGGATTTGCAGGAACTGAGCTTTTGTCCCAGCCGACGGCTGTTGTCAACAAACACGCATCTATGCGCCAATTACAGTGCTCAGAGAGCCAGACGATTGCGGCGCGCCGACCAACTCCCGAGAGGTGAGTCGTGAAGTGTCGCACGTTGGTGAGTGCGATAGGGAAATATAAATAACCAACAACATTCGAGTATTTACTCAAACAATGCGGAAATATGCAGAACAAACGATTTCCATATAGTCAAGAACCATCGCCCATGCCGTTGTTGACAAATGTGGAAAGAAACCTACCGTATTGAAGCGCATCGTCGCGGATACTGTAAGTTCTCTGGCCGTGTGCTGTAGAGCTCGAGATACGACGAATGAAGGATGAGAACGATGACGCCTAGAAGAAATAATTTACATATATTAAAGGCGCGAGAAGGAGTGGAGTGGAAGTGGACGCGATGAGAGATTTACGACAAGCAATCCGTCATGAAAGATCCCTCCAAGTCAGCTGAAACTTGCAACATCGCATCTCCACAGCAGGCTCCCATTCAAGAAAGCCTTGAAACAGCGCCACAGGAATAATAACGCCATAGGTGGTCACCTCTCACACCGCTGAATTAAGGTCGCGCACGTCGATAAAACGAAACTTTTTACGGTTTGTTGTGATCTCGAGCGCTTTTTTTATCTTCCATCAAATGCTGTGTTGCGTTCTGACGCACAAACACCTAACACTCATTCAGCGAACGCGCATACTCTGCGATACATCCCAATTACCCAATCCACCGCAACATAATTACATTAACTGTCAATGAGATCCGCCGGTAAAACAATAAGGTCAGCCGCATAACAACAAAACAAACACAAAAGCGTTTGTTACGATACACGCGGAACCTGGCGGAACGGAACTCGAATTTCGCCTCCTCATCACAAGTTGCAGAAGCGGATTAAAAAAGGTGCGCGGAAGATGGAATGCGACCATGAACGGGTCAACAAGGCGCGCCTCGTCCTTTGGTCGGTTGGTGGCGGTCTTCTGCCCGAAGAGGAGAAAGCGTGAAAAGGATGCGCGAGCCATCAGTAACCCACGGACAGCCAGTCAGCTCGCGTCTCGCTCTTCCTTTGACTGTTCGAGCACATTATACCTAATGCGGAGATTAACATCTGAGATAAACAAAAGGAAATTTCGATTTCGACAGCGCCGAACGAAATCGAGAGTTTCCGCTTCGCTAGCGACTCCTCGATTCACGATCGCGAATGCCTCAGCGGCAAAGCGCCCGCCGGAGACAATTGAAAACTACGCGATCGTCTACAAACGACGACAACTCCCTCAGGTTACTCGATTTGGTGGGCGAAAACCTGCTCCATGCACGGAGACAATATCTACTGCGTTCCTTCGAACGCTTTAGGGGATGTTTTCCACGAGAAAAACCAAGAACGACAGATCCGAACATCGTTTATGTCAAATAATCGTTCAATAGCTCCTTCCATTGCGCAAGTTCTACCAGTAATGAAACAAGCTTGTTCGGAATGCGATGTAACGACGCAGTTCACGGAAGTAGAAGGTCTATTTTGAGATCTTTGGTAATTTTGCTATGATATACTGCGTGAATCCATCACTCCAACAATGCCAGACACTCATTTGAACGCCGGATACTGTAAAGAAGATTTCCACTGAACAAATTCCCACAACAAATGCATCCCTGCGATTTCAAATTTGCGTGTTCTGCACCTTGTTGTGTCTGCCGCCGGAAACATTCAAATGCAGCCCTTAGAACGTCTCTTTGTCATCGTCCGTTTGAAGCATCACGCGACTTGTTGGCAAGAGACGCAGCTTCAAACCGACTCGATCATCACAATGTGAGGATATCAGAATTCACTTACTGTTAGTTTGTTTGCGTTTCTTTGTGATGGTCGATTGAGTACAGAGGAGCGGTCACTTATCCAGTTCACTCGTATTAAGAAAATATACTTGACTTTTAGAGGGAGAAAGCGAAAAGAGTGATTTGGTGATACACTCTTCTCGCATCATCGCTTGTGAGAAAAATCACCAAATTGCTTTATCATTTACCTTGTTCGTCAAAATGCGTCTGTGGATTTGTGCGTTCGGATTGCTGTTCGGATTGCTGTGGTGCTCTGTCGTCTTTGCGCACAGCCCTTCTCCTTGCAGTAAACGCGCTGTTGGCTATTTCACTTCCTGGGGAACAAAACAGTTTACTTCGGATCAAGTAGGCGACATGGTCACATTTCTTTGTATTACCAGCGCATATGCAGGCACGTAAACTGACTCATGTCGTCTACGCTTTTCTCACTTTGGACCATGACGGGTCGATTGGTATTGCTGGAAATAGAAAACGCTTTGAAGAATTCCTGCAGGTATGTGGAATTGAAGCCGTGAACTGTATTTCTAGTTGTAGACTGCACGCGAACACAACCATCTGAAAGTGCTTTTCGCTATCGGGGGTTGGGAGAACTCAGAATACTTCAGCATTCTGACTGCGGACTACTATCGACGAGAAATTCTCATCAGATCCATCTTACAGATGATCAAGAAATGGAAATTTGATGGCGTTGACATTGATTGGGAGTATCCGGTTACCGGTGGCAGATTGGAAGGAATGCCGGTTAGAGGAAACATGGTTTGTTGTGTCAAATGCAGCTATTCAGGCGGACAGAAGAAATTTCGTTCATTTCTTGAAGGAATTGCGGCGCGCCTTCAACCAATACGAAGAGGCGGAAGGTCTCTCGGAGTCGCTTCTCATTTCTTTCGCAGGAGCTGCGGGACAGTGGACGTTGGATCCGGGCTACGATCTACCCGCTCTTCTGAAACACGTCGACTTTGTGAATGTAATGAGTTACGACTACTTTGGCGCATGGGAGAGCAAATGGGGCTCCTTCACCGGACCTCCGGCGCCGCTCTATTTCGGCATGCCGAAGACGTTTTCAGGGAAGATGACTGTGGACTGGACAATGAAGTACTACTTCTGTCAAGGAAAGAGCACCGATAAAGTTAGTGGTCGTCATTTTCAGAGTACTGAAAGCTCGAATCTTTTAGCTGAACATGGGAATTCCGTTCTATGGAAGGTATTGGAAGAATGTCGGCGATTCTGTCGATTCCGCCGATCCCATGTGGCGTATGGCGAACACAAACGGGGCAGGGAAAATTGAAGGAGGTCACGTGGCTTGGAAGGATTTGCTTTCGCAGGGTTGGTCTTTGGATCGCGCACAGTTCCACAACAAAACAAAATCCCAGTTTCTGTTCGATGAAGCTTCGCGCACATTTCTCTCATACGAGTCTCCGCAAACACTCAGCGAGAAAGTTGAGCTACTGCATTTCACACCGCGTCACAGAATTTTCTTTCAGGTTAAATACGCAATAAACAAGAATTTTGGCGGCTTAATGATCTGGGCAATCGATCTGGACGACGATAGCAACACTTTGCTCAACGCTACTGTAACAAATGACTTTTGTAGTGGAAGGAATTACGCTAACGGAAGCTACACGTGCTCCCCGGTGAACGAGCAACGGTGGTGGACGTTCGACGACGGAGAAGTGATACAACAAATCGTGCTTCTGACCATTCGATCATTGTAGGAAGTTGCTGGGATGTGTGGCCGTTCTGCTCCCCTTTACAACGGATTTTATCCGGTGTGTGACCCCGACGACCCAGGATACGCGTGTTGTGGGAAGTTCGGTTACTGTGGCAGCGGCCCCGAGTTTTGCTCGTGTTCCACGTGCGTGGATTATGGGTCGAACCCCTCGAACATTCTCAACGAACCAGTGAAGCCGACTTCGACTATCAAATGGTAATTGCGGAGAAAGCCAGTAAATGCATAGTCTTGTCGCAGGTACACATCCGACGCGGAGGAGGGACGCAGAGGGAGGTGCGGTACTCTTGTTCCCAAATTGAGTAACGGAAAGCACGCAATATGCAACCCCGACGACCACTTTGCCCACTGTTGCTCTCCTGCCGGATACTGTGGAAACTCTCACAACCACTGCGAATGTGACGGTTGCGTAGACTTCAAGAAACACCCAACGTACGAATTCAAAGATCTGAAGTGGTGGACGTTCTCCTCGGGGGCGGAAAACATAGGTGAGCATGAATTTATGACTGTCCGCCTGATGCATCGAATTTAGGCCGATGCGGTGCCTCGGCCCCCAAGCTCTCGGATGGTACTGTTCCGGAATGCAACCCTGACTCCGAACTAGCACATTGTTGCAGCGCGTCGGGCTATTGCGGCTCTGGTGACTTGTATTGCAAATGCGCCGGATGTCGTGATTTTCGGCGCTCGTCATGAACGCAACAATTAATTTATATTTTGAACCGTTGTACATACGACAACGAATAACAGTAATTAGCGAAAAGTAACAACAACACATAACAAGCGAATTACTCATTATCTTCGGCTTCATCATCAATTTTAATTTGTTCCGTGCTCAACGGTACCGTGATTTTCTCCTCAACAAGGTCGCTTTCCAGAACGGGCGCATCAGTGTCCATGCCACCTAAATAGACATGATGTTATCGTTGGAATGGCTGCTATCCGTTTACCTCTAAGCTTCATGCGTTCGGTCAATTCGTTATCATAGTCATTTCGATTAGTTTCTCGAACATCGTTAAACTCGTTCATAATCTTGCGGCGCTTTTCAAGCACTTCCTTTGAGGCCTTTCCACGTTCACGCTTATCCTCTTCCTCAAACTTTTGAGAGGTCGTCTTCATATTCTTTCGAATCTCCTTGACCTTCGCATCAGAGAGTTTCACCGGAGGACGAGGACGCCATCTGAACTGAGACATTCGGTCGACGTTCTTTCGCAATAGTTCGCGTCCTTGGAATGTATACAGGCGATAACCGCAGTCTGGGCTTGGACGTCCACCGGCACTGGCTGTGCAAGAAACAAAATATCTTCCCGTTGGGTCCCAATAACCCTAAAGTTTAAGCAATTTACTTTCGTCCTGAGTGTGCTGGTTTCTTACTCTGTTAACTCCTCCATGCTCTGCACAATTAGTCCGAGTAGGCTCAGCCTTATTTGTGTCAATGAAGAAAATGTTTCCACTGGGTGAATCCATGGACGCAACTACTAACCACCCACCAGCAGGAGCAAACATAATCTTGTTCAGTTTCACACCGGCCTCCAACTTCGAAGTAAGCTGGGGTATATGCTTGTTAGGGTCCAATTTGTAGACCTGTGGGGTAGCCTTGTTTTCGTTTCCGACCAACACGCAAAATCTGTCGACATTAGGATCCCAACCGAACGAAATGAAAGGCTCTGTCAATGGCATAGATTGCACGGAGAGTTCTTTCCCTTTGCAATCAAACACTTCAAGATGAGAGGTAATTCCCTGCAATTGAAGGTTGTTTGGAGAAGCGCTAGCACGCAAACATACCGAAAATTTCATGGTATTTTCTTTAGTCATGGTTCGCTTAGAGTAACGCTCTGTATGAGCAGCCATGTGGTCGCCACATTTCTGCCAATAAAGCTCAGCTGACTGAACAGAGAAGAGCCTATGGGAACGAAGTTTTTCGCGGGAAGGAAACTCCATCACACCAATCTCGGACGGAGTGTTTTGCTCAACCTGGGTGTCTCATATACAACTAAGAAATTGGCTGCGTTCACTTACACGTTCGGAGCAGTAATAGCCGATCTGATTACGGGTTGGAGACCATTGGAATTCCGCAACTGCTTCCAGGGTGATACTTTTCTTGTTGTTCAGAGTGAACGTATCCGTGTCGAAAACGGAAATTCCATTGCCGCCCGGCTTAATGCAGGCAAAATATTGCTCATCGAAGGACCATTTGAAGAAGGGCCAAACGTTCAGACGGCTCGTTCCAATCAACTGATACAAGGAAAAACTTTTGACCATCTCCCCAGTTGCTACATCAAAGATTCGGAGACTGTTAGGATCTGGCTGCGCCCATCGCTGATTAGACGGAGCATGGGTGACGAGGTATTTCTCATTGGGCGAGAAGTCAATGAATTGAACGCCCGCATGAAGGAAGCGCATGACTTTCGCGAACGGTGCTCCTCCCCAAATCTGAACACCTTGACCGTGAATCGTTGCAATGTAGGATCCATGTGGCGACCAGGTGAAGACGGAATCAGTCCATCCATCGCGCTCACAGACGGTAATGGGTTCTTGGCCGTGAGCGTAAGAACCAACTGTAACCACAGGTCCGTTTGCATTAACGTGTTGCATGGCAAACTGGTCATAGCACTTTTCGTTTTGAAGCCACCACCACAAGTCGCCCTGAAAATGGTGAAAGTTCAAGTGAATGTTTACTCCATAAAACCCACCACATCAGCCAGTTGGCGCTTTTCAGAACTGGGCACATCCTCAGGAGGTTTAGACATGTGAACAATATCGCCAAACACATGGGATTTGAAGATATGCTTCTTGTCGAGCACGTGTCCGTTAAGGATGGCAGCGGCAGATTCAGCTACTTCTCGTGACTCAAATTCAACGAAACAGAAACCCTAATATTTGTTACGGTTAAAGAGTAACAGTTTGCTATACCAACCTTAGTTTTGCCCTCGTCGTCCAAAGGGTAAAAATCTTTGTACTCTTTACATGTAGCGTTGAACAACTTGCCAAGAACATTCTTTAACTTGACAAACCGTTCTTCGCCGACAATGGGGATACCGAAGATAATCACGCAACACTGTTCGTATTCACTCTCGTCGGGTTTTTTCGCCAAATATTCACCCAGCAGTTCATCTTCGTCAATAGTGTCGACAAAATCTTCAGGATCAGAAAAGGAAGGATCCTCGCTAATATGATTATCGACGACGGCCATATCGATTATGAGTATTAGATACTCCTTTAGAACCCCCTCAAAAATAGGAATCAATTAGGACCGGACAAATCTCAAAATGGAAGAAAACACGATGTTAGAGCGGCCGAAACAATGTAAATGGAGCGTTTTGAATAAGCGTTGGCGACGCGAAAATGCGAACTGTGAATATCACAGACAAAGGCTTTTGAAAAACCAACGCTTTAAACACGCGGATGTGCAAAAATCCAACAATTCGCTAAAAATTTCGCAAAGGAGAGACAGTAAACGACATGTGCAATGCCGACGCATCGTCCACACGTTTGTCGTTTCGGGACTCAGAGACTTTTCAATCGCACTGTGAGCTAGCCTACATCAAACAGTTGCGAGTTCTGACGAGCGATAATGTTTGTATGGAACAAGGTTGATCGTTAAAAAAGCCTTTTTACTCAGATTTCATCTTTTGATCTGTTAGATAGACTGATGATGGTGGGTGCAAAGCGAATACAACCGACGTAGTTGTGGTTGATAGAAAGTAGAATGTGACGACGTCGCTGTGTAATTTATATAATAATCATTTCAACGGTGTTTGTTTGACTTATCATTGGTTAACCTAATATAGCTTTAGAATCGAAGAAATGAAGAGAAATGCCTAAACTGTATCTTTAACGCGAACTCACGGCGCGACAAGGCGAATACCTAATCATGCCTTGTAAAGGGTCCACAGAGTAGTGGCGTCAATGTCAGTAGACACACCTTTTGGCGCTGAAAGTCAAATATAGGGACCGCCGTATGTGTTATAACAGTCCCAATGGCAGCGAAAATGTTCCTTTCAAAATATGACATGAGTTTTATGATGAACGACTGAAATAAAATAACAAAAAACATATTACAAAGCTAAAGATGCAATGCAAAAAGTGCCTAGGCAAACGTAGCTTCCGGGAGAGTCGCCAAAGGCTCGTAGCAGCAGCCTCGCGTTGTACAGCAACCAATCTTCCTAGCACTTGCATGATCTTCGGTTGTCGTTGTCTTTCGAGGAATCAACGCTGCCAGGAGCCGAAAAGTGTGCTGTAACTTTCAAAGATACCATATGTGAATACCTAATCATAGTAATCGTAGCAAATGCGTCTGATCTGCACACGTATCCCGACAGTTGCACGCAAACCGTTTCCTGTAAGACAGTGAGCGCGTTTGTACTAGTAAGCATAAGGGCTTGTCATAACAATCACAATTCGGCGTACGTTTTATAGCCAATTCGTGGATTGATGTACACGTCTTTGGTATTTACTAATAAATAAATCCAACAATACGATAAATAAAAGCTCAATAAATTAAATACATTGGCAATATGAACTCCGAACCCGAAAAGTCTTCACAGATTAAAAGCAACAAGTATTTGGCATACATATTTACTGTGTTTTCTTGGCCTTCGCCTTTTCTTTCTTCACTTGTCGATTCTCAGAATCATCAAACGATTCACCAAACTCGTTAGCTCTCGTTTTGTCCACTGGGTATAAGTAGCGTTGATAAAGATAAATAATGAAAATGATGTCATCTCGGAAACAAGCCATGCGATGAGCAGTCGGCATTGTAATGATGAAGGCGAACAGATCGTCAATAAAAGTATTGAATGCCTTATACATAAAGGAACGCCAAGGTAGATGTGCAACTGACTTCAGCTTATAGTTTACGAATAGCTGAGGAAGCATAAAAAGGAAACCAAATGCATACACTCCATTTGCAGCACACTGGATTATCCAGTTGTACCAAGACTTGTGTGGGACATATGCCAAACTAAAACAACTCGTCATTATAGTGGAAATAATCAGATGGGACAAACCTGTAAACCGATCCAGCAATACATAATGGAACCAACAAATAAACCAGATAATGCATAGCTTCTGAGTCAAATCCATCTGTTTGCGTTTCAGCAGCTGAAGCAGCTCGGAATGAGAGCCGGGGAACGTAAGATTCAAATTGAATGGTTACTCGAAGCGCCTTTGTCACTTTCCATGCTTCGACTAAGACACTTACGCCTGACGGGATGAGTACGAGAAGGCTGGTCTTTTGATCGAGCAGATAGAGGAACACGATGAACTGACTGAAGCACCGCCACAATAAGGCTCTAAACACATCAGAAGTTAAGCAAAAATCAATTACAATATCACCTCGTAGACAGCCCAACCATATTATCGCGACCTCGCCAAAATGAAATGTCATTTTTAAAGGCGAGAATATCAAACAGTATATGCGACGCAGCCACGAAGACAGTTGCAGCAAGAAAATAAAAGTTCGTATCGCTAAAGATTCCCTTAACTTCATCCAGATCGCGGTCACCGAATCCCATGCTCTTAAACTGCTCAAGTGAGTAAAGAGTTGAAATGAGAAGACGGATTTTGCCAATAGATAAAGGTCTGTACTGAATTTTCAGCTCAGTTGATAGAGTATCGGGTTTGACGTGGACCAGATCCTTTTCACGGAAGCTCAGCTTATCGATAAAAAAGAGTGGCCAGTAATAAATAAGATCATCCTTATGGAAAAGTTGTAGTTGATCATAGATTTCCGCAGGAACATTCTGTCGTAAAAAAACAGGCGAATCCGCGACAACAGTGAGCGGCAGCACAGACCGAACATGAGTAACAGGTGTTCCAGAATCTCGTAACTGTTTCGCGGAGCGAGTAGTTGTCGCAACAGACTCAGACTCTTCTTGACTAGAAATGAGCTTAAATGTTTCGGCATCCGGAACACGGTATTCTGTTAGACGAGTTGACTTCAGAATCCTCCATTCGGACTAAATTTAAAAATAAATATCAGCATCAAGCCTTTTCACCTAACCTTATACGGATCGACGTGCTTATGTTCAGCGGGAAGTAGAAAAGTATGGATGTACAGAGAACCATTATTCGCAGTGTGTTTCGGTATGTCAATCTTGATAGATTTCTCCATAGATTCTCCGATGTCCAAAAAAGCTATCCGATGAACTTCGCTGCCCTGACTCAGAACCCTGGTTGGGTTTGAACTTATTGATGTGTATATTCTAAGCTGCATTGCTGGCCATTCGCCTTCAGAATTTCTTGTAATCATGGGCTGAAACGATGTCCATGTAGAATGAAATTTACAAAACCGACTCACAATCAGGCATTTAATACGTGGATCACCATCCGCACATAATTCCGGGTGAAAAAGCTGGTAAATCGAGTGCAGCGAGTAGCTAACGTATATAGCAAATAAAACGCTGAGAATCGAGGTTAAACCAAAGACGCCTCGGAAAAACGACATCTTTGGCACTATACCTGAAAACTGATCGTGAATCACGTGAATCTGCACAAAAACAATAATGAACAGCAAGAAAATAAAGCAACAATACGAAATGCCGCACCATGCCGATTCTGGACAATTCTCATGCGGTCGATATATATGCTCGCAATAAGTCAGTAGGCTATATGCAGACCTGAATTGGTTTGGCACTGATGTCGTAACCAACAGCGATGAAAGCGCAAAGCGTCAGAGACAGATTCTCTTTGCAACATGCGCCGACTGATTTGCAAAAGTGACGGTTGGTTATAGCAACAGCGACGTGTCGTTTCCACGTGGGATCCACCGCGCAGACGAGACAGCGGTGATCCTTCGCTGTTTGCTCCTGCGCGAAGCTAAACCCTCCCGATTGCCATTTCCAGGGCCACCCGCGAATATGACGTTGGTGGGTCTGTCCGTCTGCATCATCAAGACCACACACAGTGTGCGCGATGGAATTTATTGTTTTCATCGGGGTTTAAACAGCAAGAAGAGGTTACTGCGAACACAACACGTATGAACTTAGAACGAATCAACTGAATGTACACCGCTCATCTCCCTTTCACGGTAGTAGGCGCTTCGTGAGTGCGCCGTCCCCGCGACGGCTGACGCCGTGAAGAATGACTTGACTGTGGCCGCTTTGGTATGATCTTCCCTGAAATTCTTCGAAATGAAGCGACTTTTATATATTTCGCGATTACCAATCGCACTTTGCAGCCGCTTTCTCAAGGGCCGTGTCAGTTGTTTTCCAGCTGAATCGCACGAGCGTTGAATAACCGAAGACGGGGTCAATTGAGTTTACGAGGAATTTCTTTGTTGCAGGGTCTGAAGTGTTTAGCATTGTATCAACAGCGTTCAAGGGCACGTAAAAGAGGAAGATAAAAGGAACAAAAAGGGGAATTCAGCAGGAATACATACCGCCGGGGTAGCCTGATCCGTAACCGTCATCCGAAACTTTCACAACGTCGTCACCTTCCTCGAATTTCCATTCTCTGAGGACTGTGTCGCGGGTTACCTTGGCCGCGATGGAAGCTGCGCTAACAATGGGATATTTCGAATCAGCCTTTTCAGAAACAACAATTTCAATGCCAGGAAATCGTTGTTGAAGCTTGTTCTGGTAGGTTCCTTTCGGGCCGACAGTATCGACGTATATCTAAAAACTGTTCTGAGCACTTTGTAAAGCAAACTAGCAGGCTACCTCTGTGACATTAACATTCAGATCAAGTGCTTTTTGAATGAGCAGAATAGCGCTGTTGTGAGATAATTCGTTCAAGGAGCATTTCATTCTCCGAAGCATCGCTGCGCTGATCATTCTTGCTGAAAGCGTGCGAGTCGCGTAGGCCACGATTTTCTTTGTTTCATCGTCAGAGTTCATTAAGCCGAAGATTTCGGCGCGCCGATCTTCTGTGAGAGCTTTCGAGTCGTCGACTCCTGACAGAACACAACATTTAAAGACTTAACAGAAGCGACCATAACGTACCCAACGCTTTTAGTTCCTCTGCGTTTGCGAGAGGGGAAATCGCGCATGCGTAAACCATAGGACCGAGCACAGGCCCACGTCCAGCTTCATCAATGCCGAGAACGCAGGGCCTCCCGTCAGCAAAATCAGCGAAATTTGTGCTCGGAACTGTAGGGCAAGTTGCAAATCGTGCTTCCGCCATTTTCACTGATTCAGATGGGCTGCCGTTTTCCTGGCGGTTGAAATGAACGCGTGTTGAATATCAAAAGCAATGCGTTCTCCCCCAGTATTTCTCACTTTCGGATTTCCCGCCAATCGCAGTGTTTCGACGAGACACGTAGTATTTCTCCCCCGCGATCGGCCTTTTTCAAAGACGATGAATCCTTTACGTCTACAGGTACAGTCACAGAAATGTTTTTCGAGTTGAAAGTGACGCTTCTTTGTGGTTGTTGAATGAAGACAGCGACAGTTGCAATGTGCGAGCTATTTATATAGCTAGTTGTCATGAATATGGTTATCAACCTCTTCTTTATCCTTCTCATGACTTTTGATTGATCTGCTGATTAACTGGACTTGACTGTTTGCGTTCGCAGGAAAAGTTCTTGTTGGAAACCGAACATCGACAGCAGCATGACACTCTTCAACCCACGTGGAAGCAGCATCTTCCCTGCATTGGTCACTGGTCTGCGGAGCGCAATCGACTTGTAGGGTGCTGTAAAGCGAAACGTGCAAAGACGTAGTCTGCGCTGTGTTGTAAACTGTCTATCTTCCAAAGAGATCTCACGACGTTGAGAGAGAAATAATGATAACCGATGGCAGCTCTCTTGTATTCAATTGAGCACTTTGGGAAATGAGCACAAAATTCCTGAATGGAAACTAAAAAGATGAAAAGGTCATCCGTCTCCGCCAATTTGTCAGAAAGACAAAACGAATCACCGTCACCCGCCAATAGAGACGATTCTCTTACAAAATCGAATGTTGTGGCATCGTTTAGTTTAGTCAGATGTGGTACCTTGCAAGCATCTGATATCACCAACAATCAAAATTCAAACACGTCCGAAATGTGCATTTCATCGACAAGCATCTCTGTTTGCCAACATGATGCCATCTGATTCAGTCTTCGCTGTTTTTTCTCATCACAGATGACCTTTTGGATCATCGGCGGTGCGATTCAATGCATTGAAAGCTGACGAAATCGGTGATCATCTCTTGGTTTGTGCATCGCAGCACGTATCACATCATGCAAAGGCGGAGTTTCGACCGGTTTTATCGCTGTCAACAGCGGCGAACGCGCGATCGAGCGAGCGATGGTCACATAAGGACGCATGCGATCCTTATGCTAGGCTGTGCGAGTAGAGTTCTCTCTATCTCTCTAAAACACGAAAAACGATACGATTTGAACGATTTAACCAAAACCAATCACCAAATTATGCTTAACTCACTTACATCTAATCCGAAATTCCACAAAAAGGTGCTCTTAGTTCCAGACAAGCGCAAATTTTTGACTGAAAGGCAGAAGATCTGATTATCATCAGTATACGATCAGTAGATTCAAACTGGTAAAAAATAGAAAATAAAGTTTTCATCAAGTTTCCACAAGTTCTTTGCTCCACGTTGCACCGCGCCGCACAAATTAAGAAAGAGACTCTAACAAGGTTTCATCAATTGCAGATGACGGTTTTTTCCACACAAAATCTTCCGATCAACATGGAATGTACAAGATCCGGTTCCGGACGTGTTACCGTTGGACTAAAGGTTGGTTTTTATATCTTCTACTCGAATAAGCACTTTGTGCTATTCGTCAATACGTTTTTGCTTCTGTCGCCCTTCAAGACGCCCTGATCAACGGATAGGCATAACAAAGAGACGGTTTTTGACATTTGACGTTTGAGATACAGTGCCACGTGGTGCCCCGCTCTTCAAACTGATAATCGAATCGAATTGAACTAACAAACCAACTTTAAACGTGCCTATGACTATAAGTTACTCTGCCAAACACCGTTATCATAAACGATGATGCTGCTAATGCATCAAATTTTGAAACCACATTGAGGTGGAGACTGCACAGGGTCTGTGATGGATTTTACCAACTAAGAAAATTCCCAAAAAGACGCGTTTTCTGATCGCTTGCACAGCGCAAAATTGTATTTAAACGAGCCCATAACACACAATGAGAGCATCGAGCACTCATCCATCAAGTGCTGTGTACCGTATCCAATGCACATCTTATTCCATGTTTGGATTAAAGGTGGTTTCTATCGGTTTAACAGCAACTGTTGAATGTTAAATGTGCTCTGTGCGTTGGTTGCCTTTGTCTGTCGAGAGCACGCGGTGTCGGAAGCGTGCGATCGCGCGATCTTAGGGGGTTGGACTTAGCAGCATGACGGTGGCCCGCGGGGGTTGGTGCGGATGCTGACGCAACTCCCTCCTTGAATGGTATAAAATACGATTCGAACAACAGGGAAATGCACTTGGCCAGTAGGTCATTAGCTCGTGCAGTTTCGCCAATCACTTCTCCACTCTTCTCGGGCTATACAATCTGTTCATGGTTCGCGGTGCGCATGCAGTCGGTCCGAAAGCACCCAGCAGCACGTTGACTGAACATTACAGATCAGTCTAAATATAGCAGAGAAGGGAGCGATTCTACTGTACTTGTGTGGCGCACATAATCCGAGCCTTAAAAACACGTTTTCTCAATGGATCGTTTGATTCCCATAAGTAAATGCGTGTTTGCAGGACTATGGCTACCATGGATATGAAAACTACCGTACGACGTGATGTATTCAAGAGTTTTTGGAATAAATACTCCGATAAACCGGACAACAGCGCTATGATGCTCAATCACAACGCCGAAGAGCTCGAAGGCTCTGACAGGGCCGACATCCTCTCATCGCTGCCCGATCTGACGAACAAAGATGCCGTGGACATCGGAGCCGGGATCGGACGCTTCACCACCATTCTCGCTCGGACCGCGAAGAGCGTCCTCTCCACGGACTTCATTGAGTCTTTCATTGTGAAGAACCGCGAACGCAACGCGCACTTGCCGAACGTCAGCTACCAGGTGGGAGATGCCGTGCACCTCGTGCTCGATAACAGCAGGTATTCACCCCGTTCCCATGGATGCGGTATCTAACAACAAACGATTTCAGCGTTGATATGGTCTTCACAAACTGGCTGATGATGTATCTCAATGATAACGAAGTGCTGGCGTTCTTGAATAACGCTATCCGATGGCTGCGACCAAATGGATATCTTCACCTTCGTGAATCTTGCAGTGAGCCATCGACAGGTACGATTCATACTCTCCAGCGATCAAATTTACTAGGCGTTTGCAGGTCGATCGATGACCACGATGCACTCGAACAGCGACGCAAATCCCACGAGCTACCGCTTCTCGTCGCTGTACGTGAAACTTCTCAGAACAATCCGATTCCGCTGCGCCGAGGGAAAGCTGTGGCGCTTCGAAGTGCTCTGGTCCGCTTCTGTGCCGACCTACGTCCAGCGTCAGAGCAACTGGCGCCAAGTGCACTGGCTCACTCGAAAGGTGCAAGCTGAGGAGTCGGATTGGGTGCCCACTTCCACCGAACTGCTGCAACTCTTCTCGTACGAGTGGAATCGCATTCAGAAGCACTGGGATGACATTCTCGACAGTGAACAGAGCTGCTGGTCTGACCGCCTGTTCGGAAGCGCCATGTCTTCTGAATTTGTGCCGAAGAACTCCACCGTTTACTCCTACAATCCTCGTCGCAGCGCCTTCCACGTGCACATCAACGCGCATCTGCTTTCCGAGGCATTTTAGTGCATTTTACTCCGGTGAATCAAATTGTTTGTTTCAGAAGTTTACATGCAATGTGTGGAACGTGGAAACCAACGAGTACTTCTACCGTACCTCTCTCACCAAGGCGAACGAACTGAAAGATCAGCGTGTTCGCTTTGGATGGAACCGCACGCTTCAAAGCTCCGTTGAGTACTGGAAGGAACGCGAAGGAATCTTCAATGCCTTTGTCGCCACTGAGCTGCTGAACACCGTTGACGACGAAACGTTATCGCTTCTCCCCGTACGATGACGTGCATTCAATGTGGAAAAACGTATTTCTCTTTTAGGCCATTCTCAAACCAGAAGCGAAAATCGTCACCCTTGAGCCAGTGAAGGATGACGTGGACTTTGATGAAATCAGAAAGGTGAGTTAAAGGTCCCGGAGCTGCCGTAGCGCTCTCTTTCCCAGGACAAGTCTAGCGTAGTCCGCGCTCTATTCGCGTGAATTATTCATGCACTAGAAACATGATCTTGTTCTCAATTTCTCTGAATCTGACAAATTTCAGCGATTGGCGAATATCGGATGGCGATCTGTGATCATCGCGGACGTGACGGACGCTGCCAACGAGCTGCAGAAGACGTATTTCAAGGACCACGCTCTTGTAAGTCAACAGTCGACATCTTTACTCATGCGTCCAAATTCATTTTTGCAGAATGAACTTGTTGTGGCGACCGGCAAGTGGCTTCTGATTGAAGCAACTCTTTGAAACGGGCTTTATTTACATGGGTCATTCGATTTTGTATCATATCATGTTCGCACTCACATATACTCGAACTCTAAATAAACTTTGTACATTTGGTTATCTCTAACAATAAGTGGACCGCATTTAGACGGTTAAGGGCATTTGTTTCTTTTTCGTAAAAGGCGCCATGTCCCTTTAGAGCTTTGTTCTCACTCTTCCGCATCGACCTTCCGTAAGGCATTAGCTATGCAGCAGCTGGCTGTAATTATACGCCTGAATCTTCCCAAGAGCTCTTTCATTTATTGCCAGCTTCTGGTGAACAAAGCCACTTTTGCATAAAACATGTTGGGAATATCGCCCTAACTACCGTCTTCGCGCGGACACACCTCAAATATTTATACTGTGCTGGACAAGCGACAGACGGGTTCAACTCACTGAATTCTCTTCCAAAGAGCTGTTTATTCTTTCTATCGCCACGAAATTCAGTCATCTGCTCGACACATGGCGATGGACGTCGCGATTACTGTAGATTTCAGTCGCAGATTTTGCATATTTTAAATTGCCTTGCGCGTTCTTCACTTTCCCAAGTTATGATCATGAGCGAAAAAAAAACGTAAATAAACGGATAAACATGGATTAGGTCGCTTCTGTCCCTGGGGACACTATTGCTCCTCCGCTTTTATTGGCCCTTCCGTATGGACATAAATCGAGACAAAAACAAAGCGTCAAGTGAGGGAAGATGGGCGAGAGGATTAAGTAAATTCACCGCGATCCCGTGATAGATCAATGCATTCTAGGCTGAGGCGAAAAATTAACTTATTTCCTCATTCAATCTTGTCTATTCCATTTGCATAATTATTTTGGAGACGTTCGCAAACGGTCGGTTGGCCGGCTGCAGTCACGAGGTTGAGAGTGGGGTGGGTGGCAAACGTTGTCGCCTTCTTACGTGTCCAATTAATTTGCAAACGTGCCGCTCACGAGCTCCAGCGACCATTGGTTTCTGCATCCGTGTTTAGCGTCAATTTTCTTTAAATCGCTAAATGGCCTTCGGACAGCGATTTGAGGAAAACGATCAAGTCCCTCCCACTCCGCCCTCTTCTTCACTCGCTTCCCACTTCACTTTTGCAGGTGCATTGGCTACGCGTATACGGTGGCTTTCCTGAACCCCGAACTGTTTTTAAAAAGGAAAACAAAAGTTTTCAATTGCTTGCGAGATTCCGTACGTTCGCTTCGAGTTCATCAATCGCAAGAGTTGCCCTGAGGTAATTCAATGAGGATACCCCTCCCGCGATTCTTGCTTACGATTACGCTCTCTTTGAGACAACACGGCTTTGTGGCTTTTGTTCTTCTCACAATCGACCTTTAATTAGATATATCCAGAAACAATCTCTATTTTGGCCGATTGGTTTGATTGCAAATGTTTCGATTCTTTGTTTTATGGTAACAAAACCAGCTCCAGATGATTTTCATCATCTTTCGACCGTCTTTCACGTTGCTCACCTTCCGATATTCAGTGCAATTTCTCGCTTCCGCGCTTCTTTCGTTCCAATGCATGAGTGAGGGCGATTGGGGGGAATACCATTATCTAATGAAAAACTGAAATGTTTGCCGAATTGTTTTCGCGCAGAGATTATTTTCAATCAAGCAAGTAACCGCGTTCGTGCATACACGAATGATCGGCAAATATTTGATCGTTTTCGTCACGTTTCCTTGAAGCTATCCCCAGGGGCTTTGCACTTTGTCCTCAGCGCGTCTTTCTCTCGTATTTATGCCCATTAGAAGCGCAGCAAATTGTTTTTAATATGCCGACTTGATTTATTTGGCAATTTCATCTTGTTTTCCACCATTCTTCAGAAGTGTGCGATCGACGTCGTTATTGCTCCTCATATCTGAAGACCTGGAAGTGCGAATGGACGTTTTGATTTCCGTGTACCGGGCAATCCATCCACCACTGGTGACTTTACTATGCATTTCCGGAACGGTCGGTCATATTCTCTCCATGGCGACGCTATCATCGATGCTTAACCCTACAAATCTGCTTTTAATTAGCATGTCTGGGTAATGAGCTTACGTGGCACTCTCGTGCTGCAAATCATAATCTTTTTAGGAGTCAACTGGTTCTTTGCGTTAATTATCTTTACACAATCCTTTTCAAGTTCGGAACGGACACGCTATGCTTGATGTCTTTGTGGGGGTGGGGATGGACAGCGTCGTTTCTGGTGTCGGTCAACCTGTCAGTCATGGTCCACATGACCGGAGTCTTCCATGTGGTCGCACTTTCCATCGTTCGCTACTTCTCTCTCAAACATATATCGAAAGTGAGCTCCACGCTGCCTTGGTTCACATATCAGGTACCGTATCCGTTTTCATTTCCTTTCGCACTCTTTCTGTTCCAGAAAAGCGTCATTTCACTCATTGTGATCTACGTCTCCATGCTAGTTGTTTGTGGACCGATCTACTTTCACTCGGAAATACGCGAAGTTCCTTTTCATGAGACTTGTGTCAGCAAGTTTCCTGCACTCAACGGAACGGTCGCCTACGAACTCTCGGTTAGAAATCCCGCCCTGCAGCAGATCAACTTCTGGCTATTTGGATCAATCTGCAAGCTGATTCCCTGTTTCGTTCTCTTCGTAATGACATTCTTCATTCTCGACCGTTTGAAGTATATTCGGCACATGAACGAACGTTTCGGAAGTCATGAAAGGGATCGGCGCTACGACAGAACGACAAAAATGATTCTAGTAAGTGGCAACGCCACTTAATGTCACTGTTGTGCGCTCTTTTCAGATTATAATGTTGATTTTCATCGTAGTGGAGCTTCCGCAAGGCATCATGGCAGTTCTTCAATCTGCCACTCGCTTGCCAGGCATACAGGAACTTGGAGATCTTTTCGAGATGCTCACTCTGCTCACTTCGTGCATTATATTCGCGCTCCTCTGCTCGATGAACTCAAGTCTTCGCAACGAACTCTATCGAATCTTCTGTCGCCGTTTCCAGCGCTGGACGGATGAACGAAAACATCGGTATGTTTCTGGAAGACCCGTGCCTTTCGCGCACTTTAAAAAACTTTTCTTCCGCATCCACTTTTTAGGAGATAAACGGCCTGTTGTGTCACTCTCTAACCGCATTTTGCGTCACCTCTTGAGTAGAAGGAAGGCGCACGCTCATTGTCAGTTCTTTAACTCAGTTAGCAGCGCTTCAATGGCGCCTTAATTTGTAAATCGTAAATTGAAGAAGCGTCCACTTGCATTTTATACTTGATTTGTGGGGTTTATCGCTGCTTAAATATGCTATAAATCACCGAAACAGACAAGCACATCCCGGAAATAGTCTAGATGGGGAAAAGTGCACGTGGAAGATAAGACACGTATACGCTAATCTTCCCCGATATTCAGGAAGAAGACTGGCACATGCGTCGAGCTGGCCTGCCTTGTAAACGGCACCGACAACAAAGTTGTTCGAACGACTGTGGCGACCTCTGAAAGCCGCGAAGAGTAGAAGAACATCGTGCAATACTGCTTATTAGTGTGTGTGTGTGTAAAACGGGTCTGTCAATAGGTTCCGCAATTTGCAATACGGTCGCTCTTGCAAAGAATAAAAATCGGTTGGCTTATGTAAACATCCCTCATCATAATCCCTTCGATCGCGCCGTCGAGAGCAACGTTTGTTATGGGGATTTTGAATATAATCACTAATTAGTTTTCAGCTCTCTTCTGGCGATTTGGCTTATCGAAGTGTACCGTACAAAAAAAATAATATTTTATATCGCGCATCTGTTGCAGAATGTTCCTCTTTGCAAGAAGACAACTGGAATGAGTCACTTGAAACGCAGCTTACATCGTTCATGACTTTCGACTGATCGTGTCAAAATGTTTGTCTTTGAATTCGACTCTGCTCACGAAAGAGCATCATTCACCGCATACCCTGCGCTGAGAACACAACAATGTTCGTGCAACAACGAGGATTAGACTTTCACTCGGTTGGCGGGGCAACAACTCTACCTTAGACCGTACAAATCGTCTTTTTGTATTGTCGCTTACTGTCGCGTTTTTCTCCCCGCGCTCAGCAGTTAGCGTCGTTGTTGCTTTCGAGTTTGGTGCGCAGGAAACTTGCACAACTTACCGTCTTCGGTGATTCTTTTGCACCGTTAGCCAAACACAATGTCTCTGTTACAGTGGCGAGAGAATTCCGGATAGGAAACGATCATGCGCGGTCTAACGGCCGGTTCTGTCATTTTGCGCGATCGCCAACGCTTTCAATGTCCACAAAAAAAACAAAGTATCATCGAGAGTGATTCCGTTTTGGCTTGGACAAACACAATTCAAGTCTCCTCACGATTGGTGCAGTTGGACTTGGTTGAATACGGTAGTATGCAGCGCTTTTTTGTCTTATAATAATATGATTCGTAATCTTACGTATTCTTGAATGTTGTAATGTTTCGAACGCTTCACTCGTGAACGTAAGTACGTGTGTGTGCATATCGTTCTGGAATCCGCGATTCCAACTGGTCAGCGGGCGGCGACTGTGTGTTCTGGCGGCGGCCCTGTCGGCGACGAGACCGCCTTCACCCTCTCGCTGATCACTCGCGCACCCTCCACTTCGCCCGCGGTACACTTAGCTTGACAAGAGGCAGTAAGCCAGCCGGGGAGCCGACTTATTTTACTTCTCGAGAATATTCGCTAAAGGACAGCGGCTCTGATCATGGTCTAACACTGTTTTGCAGCATTCGCTGAAATGATGTCTGTACCGCCGTCGCGGGCTCAGTCGGAGGTTTTCTCCGCTAGCCAATACGGTGGGACTACGGTTGTTCCACGACGGTCGAACGCTATCAATTTCTTCCTTGTGCCGACGTTTGTCATCGAAATCGTTGGACTTGGCTGTCTCACAGCGCTCTGGTACTACCTCAGGTTCGTTTTTGTTTCAACTGAAAGAGTGATTTCTCGAATCTCCTGACCACTTTATGGACAGTAAACAGTCGAGCCGCTGTTACTCGCAGTCCTATGTTCTCACCTGGCGCTAATTGTTTGCACAAATGATTGGGGACCCTTTGCGAAAGTCGCCGAATTGAGTTGGCGTCGTCCCCTCCAACAACTGACAATAAGCGATAAGTACTAAGAGATTCCTGTTCAGGTTCACCACCGTATTTCCCTACCACCATCGAGTCTTCTACTGTCGGGATGTTGATCTCTACAAACCGAATTTCCGTCCCGAAGACTTCAACGTGTTCGTTTCGGACGCTCTTCTCTATGTTCTGGCGTTCTGTCTACCGCCGTTAGTGGTGAGTTTGGATTGAGTTTGAATTGAACTCTGTTTGTGGCAGTGGAGGCGTCATTCCTCTAGCATGACTGTGCGCAATTGCGCGCAGAGCAAACAGAATGCACTCCGCAAACTTGATTTCGGAAGGAATTGAATCAACAAATCGATTGCAGATATTCATCGGCGAGATCATGTTTTGGCTCTTCTCGACTAAGCCGCGAAAGACTGTTTACGCAACTTGCGGAGAATGCAAAGTTCATCTCTTCACTCGCCGGCTTTTCCGCTTCATCGGTAGGACAACAACATGAATGCTATCGTCAACTCTACACCTTTAGGAGTGTTTCTGTTCGGAGCTTTGATAACTCAGATCTTTGTCGACACAATCAAGATGCTGACTGGATACCAACGGCCGTACTTCCTCTCACTTTGCAACGTTTCGATGGCCGCCTGCACTGCACCATTGGAGCATTCGCCATCTCCGTCGCCGCATCTCGCTTGTCTGTATAAGAACGCTGACGAGTTACGGTATGCCTGGCTGTCGTTCCCGTCACTCCACGCTGCCTTCTCGAGCTACTCAGCGGTGTTCGCTTGCGTAAGTTGCGGGAATACAGAAACAACAGATCAAAGAATCGTTGCAGTGCTACATCTACTACATGATCAACCTTCGCGGTGCTCCTTTCCTGAGACCTTTGCTGATTTTCGGATTTCTCGGCCTTACGCTTGTTGACTCGTTCTCCCGAATCAACGGATACAAGAATCATCTTATCGACGTCCTGATTGGCTGGTTGATTGGTTTCCTGATCGCTATATTCCTTGTAAGACGTCTTGTTTTTAGTCAATTTGCATCAATATGCCTGTTTAGTGCTACTGCGTTCTGTGTTTCCAAGAGGTGTACCACTTTGCTATCGAGAAGAATCAAGTCGCTATGGGTGAAGCCGCTGAAGAACGAATCAGTCCCTTCTTCTCGTGGTTCCGACTGCCTCGCGTTCAGGCCCCTTCCGTGAAAGAGGAATACGTGTATGTTAAGGCGATTCTAATTCGGTTGACAAAAGCAGATTTCAGTGTTTACGAAGAAGATGGCCCTCAGCCTGCACCAGTGCACGTCGGCACAGGACGTCATCGCAGGAATCAGGACCGCACCTACGAGGTGACAACAACCACCGAATCCTTCCACCGGACGATAGCTCCTCCTCAGCAATCGAACGGCTACTATTAGGTGTAATGTGAATGCGCTCCTTTGTCTGTATCATAAGTGTTCCTGTAAGTTAATTTGTAAAATGTTCTATTTACTCCGAAGAATGCGGTTTGATAGTTTCATGATGATTGCTCACTCAATTCGTCTCCATAATAAAGTCGGACAAAAAGACGCGCTGAGGACGCAATGGCGCCGAAGACCCTAATGTTTCCGCTTGTCGTTAGAACTAATTTGATTAATGCGGAAATCCAACAAACATTTTGGACGATACAAACGGCGATCGAGCGTTGAAGACTAAGACAACGTCGTAGGACAGGCGAACGAGCAGTCGGCGGACTCATCTCCATTTAGCGCGCATTGAGCGTTTTGGCGACTTCACCCTAGCGACCATCAATTATTCAAAATAGCCATATCCAGGTCATTTTGTGCACAATCGGAGCCGCCTAACAACAGAGTGCACTTAGCTCTTCTCCTTTTCGTTAGCCACTGCTGTATCATCCTCCGCGATGACGTCTACACACACCAACTATCGAGCTGTACGTTTCTTATTTTTGTATCGCAGCTGAGACGCGATGTTTTAGCGTGAAGTGATCTCCATACATGTCGGCCAGGCCGGAGTTCAAATTGGAAATGCGTGCTGGGAGTTGTATTGCCTCGAACACGGAATCCAGCCCGACGGGATGATGCCGAACGACGAAAGCATCGGCTACGAAGATGACTCGTTCAACACGTTCTTTTCGGAAACCGCTTCCGGGAAACATGTACCTCGAGCGATCATGATTGACTTGGAACCAACGCCAGTCGGTAAGATTTCATCTCTAAACAGAGATCGTTCAGTCTAGCTATTCAGATGAAATCCGCACTGGAACCTATCGACATCTCTTCCACCCGGAACAATTGCTTACCGGCAAAGAAGACGCCGCCAACAACTATGCGCGGGGACACTACACGATTGGAAAGGAGATTATCGACGTCTGCATGGATCGTGTGCGAAAGTTGTCAGAAAACTGTCGCGGATTGCAGGGCTTCCTAGTATTTCACAGCTTCGGCGGAGGCACAGGCTCCGGATTTACTGCTCTGTTGATGGAACGGTTGAGTATCGATTACGGAAAGAAAAGCAAATTAGCCTTTTGCATCTATCCAGCGCCTCAGGTAAAGCACATACAGAAAGTCAGCCTTCAAGAAACCAAATCTAGATTTCGACAGCTGTTGTTGAGCCCTACAACAGCATTCTCACCACTCATACTACACTTGAGCACTCTGGTAGGCAACAGGCAATCCCTGCAGCAGCCAATCACGTTTTTTCAGATTGTTCGTTTATGGTAGATAATGAAGCAATCTACGACATTTGTCGGAGAAACCTCGATCTCGCACGTCCTACTTATACGAATCTTAACCGCTTGATCGCCCAAGTAATCAGCTCGATCACCGCATCTCTCCGCTTCGACGGTGCTCTCAACGTAGATCTCACCGAATTCCAGGTATCCAGCACAGTGATGTACTTACTGCTGGCTAATATGCATTTTGACAGACTAACTTGGTACCGTATCCACGCATTCACTTTCCGCTTACAACTTATGCTCCCATCATCTCGGCCGAAAAAGCCTACCACGAACAAATGACCGTTTCTGAAATTACGCAGCAGTGCTTCGAACCCGGCGCTCAAATGGTGAAGTGCGATCCACGGCATGGGAAATATATGGTAATGCATTGCTTAACAATCAAAAATCAGTTTATTCAGGCATGCTGTTTGCTATACCGCGGAGACGTCGTTCCAAAAGATGTGAATGCATCAATTGCTCAAGTGAAAACAAAGCGATCAGTTCAGTTCGTCGACTGGAGCCCAACAGGATTCAAAGTTTGTTTAGTATTCAATCAATTTTTAAACGCTTTCCAAGGTTGGAATCAACTACCAGCCTCCAACAGTGGTGCCCGGCGGAGACTTGGCTAAACTTCAACGAGCCGTATGTATGCTCTCAAACACTACCGCGATCGCCGAAGCTTGGGCCCGCCTGGATCACAAGTTCGACCTCATGTACGCGAAACGTGCGTTCGTGCACTGGTAAGTGTATTGCGTCATATCTAGCACCCTTGTTAAACTTCACGTGACAGGTACGTTGGCGAGGGAATGGAGGAAGGAGAATTTTCCGAAGCGCGCGAAGATCTGGCGGCTCTTGAAAAAGATTACGAAGAGGTCGGAATCGACAGCAACGAAGGAGAAGATGAAGAGGACGCATACAGTGAATACTAGAAGTCATTTGTAATAATAACATAATCTTATCATCCACGTTAATATATACATTAAAGGGAGAGTGACATCGCTCCACATGTTTCTGAAATTTGTATGACATCTCAATCTTGAGCTATAAAACTTAACGGGTGGCACTACATTTCCTAGAGAATCACGGTCTTGGCGGAATTTGATTGAGCGTTGTCGCTACTTCAACAGTCGAAACTCCATATCAGCGTGAAGCTGTCTCGCAGCTATTATCTGCGGCGAACATTCTAGAAGCTTTCCAGCGTCTGTCAGACATTCCCGTCTCGAACGAATCCATAAATAGCGACCGATTCCAATGGTCGACATCAGTCAATTGATCAGAATATCCCATGCTGACGCCTCGATGAAGACGCTTCGATCGCCTCGATGATGACGCCTCGATCGCCTCGATGATGACGCCTCGATCGCCTCGATGATGACGCCTCGATCGCTTCGATGATGACGCCTCGATGATAACGCCTCAATCTCTCCGCCCTAAACACTCCAAGTCATGATGTAAGCCGTAATCCGACTTCTGTTGTAATCTTGCATTTTAGTGGCCGTTCGACTTTCCCGAATGGGAGAAGGCGAATTTTCGGAAGACAGAATGTCGACCGAATGGAAGAAGGCGAATTTTCGGAAGACAGATGCATTTTAATGCAGCTCTCTCATACATCTAAACCTTCCCAGGCACGCCGATCAACTTTCCCGAATGGAAGAAGGCGAATTTCGGAAGACAATGTCGACGAATGGAAGGCGAATTTCGAGACATGGACGAATGAAGGCGAATTTTCGGAAGACAATGTCGACCGAATCGAAGAAGGCGATTTTCAGAAGCAATAGAGCATTGTATCCGAAACGGGCGAAATAAATAAAATAGTTTATGCAATGTCGTCATCAGAAATTTCCTCAATGTCGTATATACAAATGTCGTCGGAGAAATCATCTTCTTCCAGAAATCTTCCCTTCTCAATTTTTTCGGATAGATCAATCGGTTTAGGATACTTGTCAATGTAGATGGTTTCCGTGGTGTTGAAATTTCTAGGGTTCTTGCTCAATTCTTGTTTAAGCAAATAAACAACCCTAAACAAATACGATTAAGGAGGATATTTCCCACTGAGTAAAATACTCCGTCATATGTTGTTGACACTGCAGAAGTAGAGGAAACAAAAACCGCCCATTACGGTAATTTAGTAGAGCTACCTCCTTCTCGGAATGAAAATCAAACTTTTTCAATTTTGTTAATTTGTGGTTGATATGCTGATAATTTGCCTCAGTGACGTTTCCAATCAATACCTAAAATGAATTGGTCGATAGGATTTTAAAACTGAATCACACCTGCTTCAAGCATATCTCAAACTCCGGAGTGCGATCGCGATCTTCAAAACGAAAGGCATTCCAGCACCTATCAACGAAAGAAAGTGTTTTCGCTATTTGATACACGTTTCGAAGTGAACTGGGAAATGGCAAGTAATTGTTATATACAAAGTTGATTATCTGTAAATGGCAGCATTATGATAGAGTCTTCCTTGTTATACTAACTACATTGATCGGTCGAGGATGTTCTACAGCTAGTGACCAGGCAGAATATACAGGTTCAGGTCTGCCATTTGAGATCAGAAATTCGTATTTCGCATGAAGAATACGTCCAATCAACCGGAAATCACATATAAATTGGTCATGCTTATCAAGACCCAAATCATCCGATCCAAAGCGGTGGAACCCCACAGGAAAACAAAAAAGAGCTTGGTAGATAGCGTGGCGAATATCTCCTATAATAAGACATTACTGATATATGTTAAATGATATCAAGTCAGGTACCATTTGATTGAGTAACAATAGCGTCGAGATCTTCTCGTTTAGTCTTGGAGCCCACTTTTTTAAGAGCCTGCGTTAACGCTTTGACAACATTAGTTTCCGTCGCTCTATTGAATTCTATCATAGGGATTCCAGACCTAGCGAGAACATCTGGTGTGAATATGCGCAGCGGATTAAGTGTCCAGGACATATCGGGATATGTGCTGATAATAAAAATCACAGCACATGTTGGATGCCTCAGAGTGTTGAACGTTCTAGTCGCTATGATGCTGTGAAGGAGCTGCGGCTTTCTAAACAAGCATCTAACAACGTATAAATCCAAAAGTTACTTACTCAACGAAGGCTTGCGGAATTTCATCGATCATAATCACTCGTAAGCCCTTCTGGCTGGAGGTAACGTCTCTGTATTTTAATTGACGAAGAAAAGAAGTAAAGGTGTCCTCATCACATTCTTTCTTCAAATATTCATGCCCTAGAGAATATTCTTCTGACGGCTCATATTCGAGTACATCAATTTTCATATCCGCACACAGGAGTTTCACCAGCGTGGACTTTCCGCATCCAGGAGGGCCCTGAAGGACCAAATATGGATTTCCACCACGCCTCTTCCAATTTTCCAGCCATGATTGAACCTAGAGCAAACAAATTAGCTTTCGATGCATCGCGATAGCAACCTCCTTCAATTTCGGTTTCGGAACAGCTACTTCAAGCAAGCTCGCGGGCTTCGTTAGGGTAGCAGGATCTGAATACCGTTTCATATGCTGTGTCTGCGCAGTTCGGCAACTGCGTACGTTATTCTCGGACAGTTTCTCTTTCAGCGGACCTGAAAGTTGCAACTCAATATGAAAATCGGTGGAGAAACTTGATTTATTAACAAAAGAAACAAAAGAAGAATTTCTGCTGATTCGCATTGGCAGAACTCGTCGAGTGTGTGCGGAAGATGACAAGACCACACAGGATGAAATATTCCAATCACTTCGCTTGCACTACGATGCAGCTGCGATGCGAGCAGCACTTTTCGAATGTTGAAACTTCGCGCGTAAATTCACAGATCGCACTTGTAAACAAGCGCAGTGAAAGTAATATATAGGTATACAGCGTTTTCATGGACCACCCCGCTAAACCAAAATTTCGGCAATGTCTAGTCCAATAGTTCAATGGCGTTTTCACGCAAAATGCACACTTTAAAGCAACACGCTCAACCTCTTGATTATAGTGAACTGGGCTAACGAAGCAACAACAATCAATTTATACCAACCGTTTCTAGGAACTATGGAGACAAAAAGTGTACAGAGAGCTGTTTTGTCTAATTAATACGGAGGGATCACTACGTCGATTCAAATATTCATTCCCTTGGCACATCATGACAGCCATTCAGTCAATTTTCAAATCTCACAGCGACAATGCATTTTGTGCTGGTCAGTATACTATAGCGCATACTCGCGTCATAAAATCGTCAAGTCTCACGGACGCGATTCGCTCGATTAGGCAACCGTGTGTTCACGTGCTCGACGAGGCTGATCAGCTCTGTCGTACATGTGGAGAGCTGGAGATATGGGAAGGAATAGTCTTCGCGTAGTGTTCTGTCTTGTGTTTCTTGTGATTGTATGTCGACTTCTCTGATATCTGTTTTCATTTCCAGAAAGACTGCTCATCTTGTACCGAAACAGAATTTTGTGAAATGACGCGTCCACCTGCTCAAAAACTTCTTTTTCGTTTGCACGGAAAAAACAAGCTCAACATATGCGATAATCCCAAATACGTACAAGCCGGCGACACTGTCGTTGATCCGGATGCCTGGTTGGAACACGCGAAACAAGGTCGATATTTGCCCGAGGATCACATGCGCGCGTTGATGTCACTGTAAGCTTTTCATTTCTTCTCTTTGCTAATTCTACTTTTAGAGTTCGAGAAAGATTGATTGTTCTTCCGAACGTTGTGGAGCTTAGCAGTCCTATGGTGGTATGCGGAGACATACATGGTCAGTTCTTCGACCTCCAAGTCCTGCTCGAGAAATCAGGAGGTCCTCCTAATGTGAAGTTACTCTTTCTCGGCGATTATGTCGATCGCGGTCGCTATTCACTGGAAACTATCACCCTCCTATTCTGCATGCTGGTGAAATATCCTGACCACGTAACGTTATTACGTGGAAATCATGAAACTCGACGCATCTCGCAAGTCTATGGATTTTATGCCGAGATCGAGAAAAAGTACGGAGGAGTTGCCATCTGGAGGGAATGCTGTGATGTAAGCTTGCTATGATTATCGCTGAATTTTTCGTTAAACTTTGGTTCTAGACATTCGACTTACTGCCAATCGGAGCAAAAATTGATGATCGTGTAATGGCTGTACATGGAGGCTTGTCACCTGACATCCGCTCTGTTGACGGTATACAAGAGCTGAGAAGAGCTATGGAAGTGCCAGAGGGAGGTCCAGTCTGTGACATATTGTGGTCGGATCCCGAAGAAAGTATCAAACACTGGTCTCAAAGTAGCCGGGGGGCTGGATTTGTATGCCGTTACTGAGTAGATTGTGTGATGTATGATGGAGCTATTTCAGAATTTTGGGGTTCAACCTGTAGAAGACTTTCTTTGGGCCAACAACTTGGATTTAATTTGCCGCTCACATCAACTTGTCGAAGCGGGATTCAAATATTACTTCGACAAGAAGCTCTGTACGATCTGGTCAGGTGATCGAAAACGTAATGTTATTTTCTTGTATAACCTTCGCTTTAGCCCCTAATTACTGCAATATGCATCAAAATCGGGGTGCCTTCTTAAAGTTGGATCCCCACGCAGAAATCACGCATGTGAAGTTCGACTCAGATCCGGATCATCACGAAGAACAGTGGCCAATCAAGGATCCCAGTCCCTATTTTCTCTAATTCTGTATTTATGGAGGTGTTGGGAGTTTGTATATCTGTGTTTTACTTTGCATCATTTTTGTATTATTATATTATTAGCTATATGTATTTAAATTGTACAGATTAAACGGGTTTGTTTATCGACGGTTGATATGTATTTGAATGTAATTCATATCTCTGATGAAATACGAGGGGGTCACATTGCTTGTTGCCTTACGCTGTTGGTTGAAGATCTGTGGTTGAAGTCTTTCGCTTGTGCACTCCTATATCAGCCTATCAGTCTTGCCATAATCAACTGTTGCGTAGCAGTGACACTTTCTTTGTCACTTCGCTCTCATTGGAGTGTGCTCTCTTGCAAAAGACACGTGCGATTTGCAATGGTGACGACGTGGGAGGAGGCGCATCGACTACTCGTGAACGGCACATGCAACAGGCAAATATAAGAGGAAACCGCTAAGGGCATCCCTCACTTCAAACCAACCCTTCGCGAGTTTGACATTGAAAAGTCACAATGGGTGAGTATCGTGAATTTGTTGCAGAGATTCGATGTTTCCCAGTTTTGTCTTCAGGGGCGTCATTCTGTAAATTCTTTTGACTGTCGCGTGGGTTGATACGATGGGTTGAACCGTTGAGAAGATTGTAAATGTTGCGGGCAACATGAAACGATTAAATTGTCCTGCTCATCTTTACTTCGAAAAGAACGCTCGGATCAGAGCAAATCGAAAACGAAACTTTCTTTCAAAGATCACCTTTTCCCGAAAAAGTTTTCTCGCTCGCTCGCACCACCTGAGAACCCAGTTGTTCGAACACGCGATGGCGCCACTTTAAAACACGCGAGAACAGTTGGTGCATGACGTGATTTTGTCACAAAAAAGTGCACCCAACTTCTCTGAATTACTTCCAGTCTGAGATGATTAGAATGAGGAACACAGTAGTTACTGTAGTGCACTTTGCGGATGTTCGATTTTGAATTTGCGAGTAGAAAAAAAAGTAAAACAAAACGCTGCGTTTGGAAATTGTTTAGCACAGTATACCGTAAACGGCAGTCGCATCGCTCGCTGATGATCAAGGATTCAGTTATTCAGTTATCAAGGAATAAGCGATCTTTTACCCAATTTTTAGAAGTCAATTCAATTTCGTGTGAACGCGTCAACAGATGGCGTGTTTGCAGCATCGGTCCCTTCAACCGGTTTTTGTTCTGTTGAGATGAGGCCATCTGATCTGACCTTGTCGCCCTGTCTGTTTTCTGACTAAAAAGACTATTCTTGAATTTTGTTGTAAACAACATGGTCTGTTTCCTTATTAAACAAAACGCGCCATGTGACAGTGAGTGTTTACAAGTCTAGCGAGCTGATAAGATAGAGACCAATGCTGTGTGGTCAGAGATGCTTTTCCCCACAAGCTGCGCACTAATAATCAGTGCCGGCGTGTGTAGCATAAACAAAACAGCGGCGGATCATCACGTGAGTTTCTCGTTGTTCACATAGAACGGAGCGTTACAGTATGAGCGATTTCTGGTATCCGTTCGTACACGCGGCGAGCAAAACACTTTGCGATGAACGGATTTGTTGTTCTCCTATTCTACTAGTCGTGTACCGCAGTCGATCTGTGCCCGCACGTTTGCACCGGGGCACGTGAAACGGAGATGCGAGCAAACTCAATTCACGTGGTCAAGTGCGCCGTGTTCTTGGGGAGGTCGCTCCTCCCAGTAGATTACTATTTCTTCCGCATATAAGCTCATTCTGCTGTCAATCTTTCTTTCCCCAGTGTTGCTTCTTTCAAATGTCTATAAGTGTCCTCATTCCAGGTAACAAAGGGACGTTCAGCATGTTGACTACGATTCTCTCAATCGGCGAATTCTGCATCCTCCTCGCCGCTACAATGCAGGCACTTTTCTCCATTGTAAATCCCAAAATCAAGAACACTGCCGCCACGCTCTTCTTCGTGCTTCCCTTCTCCATTATGGTCCCCTTCTTCATTGCGAAAGCTCACCACGAAGAAGCTGCAGCGAAGCGCGATGCACTTGAGCACTGAGAGGTAGATTCTTAATTGTGCATCGTGGAATGAAAGCGTTAGTTTCAGAAAAGATGCAAAGTCGCCGTAATGCAAAACACTTGCCGCCGTCATCTCGAAGAGGACTTCGGGTATCCTCCGTAGACGTTCCATAATCAGTATCTAAGCGGGCTTCTATATTTGTGTTTTCAACAAATCTATATTTGGAGCTAATAATAAGCATTGGTGCAGGTTTTACATTTGCAGGAATAAAATCGTTCACTCCCTAACATTTTGCGACCAAAGTTTTCGGACACCGATTGCTGAGTTTCCCAAATCCACATTTGCAGGGCGAATGCCTGGGTTGGGAGTGACAAGTGTGCATGAGAGCGTGTTGGCAGCAGCGGGATCGACGATGCCGGACTGATAACAATGATTGAAACTCGCCCTTTGATGTACAATTCTAAAATGCTCGCAATCTTGCAAGGCGTGCGTAGATTCAAAAACTGTAGCGCTTACTGTACGATTAAAAACGTATCAAACTCATCGGAAAATAGAAGCGTCTGCCACAAATGTCACTGGAATGCAACCTTCTTTTGTCCTTTTTCGGCTAAGCGGCATTGTCCACTCGACGCGTCAAAAGCGTCAAAGCGGCTAGTGAAAGACAATAAAAGAATTCCGTATGACGAATCGTTCTCTTGTACTTCAAAGAGGAGGCGTTTCAAACCGATCTCAGGATAGCATAAAACCATGCCGCAGCCGAATGAGTGCATGTTCGCCGATCATGAAGGTCCTGACTTGTTCTCTGGTGTTCCTACTGGCCGCTTGCGTTTCCGCTATTCCTGAGAAAACAAGTTCTTCCGTGCCTGTACAGACGACCACTCCTACGACCGCTACGAAACCTCCCACAGCTTCCACACTTTCCTCAGTCAGTATTAAAACTGTATCGGAGTGCTTGACCAAGGCGTTGAACGCGAAATACAGCACAGCTACGTCGGTGGCGAACTCAGGTACGTGAGAAATGGCCGACACCGTTGTAATTGTGTTTGACGCAGAATTGGAGAATCTTCTGAAGAAGAAAACGCTGGATGAAGTGGCGCAAATCGTGCCAAACTGCGATGTTCAGGTCCTTACCGATGGTCAGAAGACCGATCTTCTCAAAGAAGTGAAAAATGTGCTAACTGGGCTGAAAAAGAGCGTTGAGGTGAGTGTCGTTGCTTGTTTTTGAGTTTTGAACTGTAAATCAGAAATCTACAATCGAAAAGAAGTTGAACAATGTGCGGAAGGAAATTGAAGAGATCAAGAAGGACGTTTTCAACGCAAACCTAATCGCGAATCCATCGATTGCTGGTTTGTACAGAAAGAAGGCTCAGCTGAGAGCGCAACAGCTCCTTGAAGAGCTGCAAAAAGTGAAAAATGCAGGGAACAAGGACGTCGAGAACAACCTTCTCAATTCATCTCGCCTCAAGCGGAATACGGCAAACTTTGTGGACCAGGCGATCACAGGCCTAGAGAGTCTGATGAATGAGATTAAAGAACTACAGGAGGTTAGTTAGCCGTTGAGCGCCCAACTTTTCGTTCTATTCAGAATGCATGTGTGAATCCTTGTCAAGCAACAAAGAGGCCAACATGTTTCGACTCATCAAACGGCTGCGGCAAATCGGACGCGGCCAGTTGCTGCGGATGCGGTTGCAAGGTACGTTTCTGTTCAGTTTCTGGGTGATAAGTTCAGTTGCAGAAGGTGTGTGAGCCGAAACCCTCAACCACGACGACAACGGTAGCTACCCGGAAACGACTACGGTGGTCACACAAGGAACAACTACTGCAAAGACGAATGAATGCAACAACAAAACCCCGAAGTGTCCGGATTCTTGCTCTGCTGACTGTCCGTGCAAATCGCAATGTCAGCAGTGTGACAAAGGCGCCAACTGTGGTTGCGGACAATCCACCTGCAGTAAGCCAGGAGTGAATTTCTTTCCTAAACAGAAATAATTAACAGAGAGCACTTCTACGATCTGCAAACTGCCAGAGGGTCCCATTCAGGTGCACGTCGTTCAGACTGAAAGCAGCACCGTCGCCGCCGTGCCTCCACAAAAAGTAGAGCAAAAACCTTCGACCAGTGCAGCTTCGATAACCACATTCAGCGCGTTGTTTACCGTAATCCTTGCTTTCGTTGCCCTTTAATTATTTAGTTCTGTGTCTAATCTTTCTGATAAATCGATGTTGTTGCATTATCAGATGAAATGACTCGAATGGTCCAATTCAGGTGTATTACCAAACTGATTTTGGTCAAACGACTGATTTTATTAATGAAAAACGATCGCGGCACTTGGGAGAAACAACAGAAATTCTCACCAAGGAACGACGCTGCAAACACCGTATTTTTGAGAGAACAGTTTGAAAGAGAGAACACAAAACGATACGTCATTTGGAGTGTCTCGCCCGCTTGTGAGATGTGTTGTCCGGGGTGAAGTGGATCTGAGGAACACGGCGCCGAGTGCGACTGGTAGAAGGTTCGTCAACCTTCATAGGCTCCTCTTCATCGCTCGATTCGGCACAAGTCGAGCACATCCATCCCTCTGTCCTCGTCTTCTTTGGCATGGTCGTAAGAGGAGGATCAAGACAAGCCAAATGGTAGTGATTATGGCACATGTCACACAGAGCGAGCAAGTGTTGGTCATTCGTATGCTTACACTCGAAACATTTCTTGATCAATAGTTGAGGACGACTTTGCAGGGAAGTCGAACCTCGAGATTGACGACCTTTCCCTCGCTTAGCAGAGCTAAATGATCGCATTTATACTGGCAAGATGCTCTATTCACTTACCTTGGAGTGCAAATTGTTGTTTTTACCGTTTTCACTTTCTTTGCTCCAAGCGACGTGATTACGTCGTGAAACAATTTCAGCTTCTTTTCAGAGGCTTCAGCTCTGACTCTCGTTTGATTACGTTCGATTTGCAGCTAAAAAGAGCAATAATTGATATCATTAAGGAGGGAAGCTTGCCTGATTCATTTTCTCGTGGATTATCTCCTGTCGCTTCTTTAATTCTCCGATGTTTTTCGCGTTCTCGGCCAGTTCGGCTTGCACTCTTGGTATGACCATGGTTTGTCGATGCTCAAAATACTGGGCAAATTCGGTCGAAAACCCCGCCGGTAGAAAATTGATTTTGTCAACGCGTTTAACTCTGCTGAAACTCTTCCTGAATTCATCTGCGCCTCCTTCCGACTCATCCATCTTCTCTTGCATCTCCTTTACAAATTCTGGATGCTGGTGGAGGAGACGAGGTCCCGGTTCAGCGGTGTTGTAGGTGATGTTCAAGGACTTCCAGTTCTCCAAGTGAATGCGCTTCTGGTGATCTCGTTTCCTCATTTCTCTCGGCGTCAAAATCTTCCGCCGATAGTTCACCATCCGACGTTCTTCCTCTTCCTGCATGCGAACATACGCGCGACGCTGCTGCTTCACTTGATCAGCATCGGAATGCTTCTTGCAGGCAACAATTCGTGGGTCGAGTGTGTGATCGTGTGCACTGGAGGACGCTGCGGAAGACTCGCTGTGATCAAAGAGGAAACCATGCCTGGAAATCAGAATGCATAAATCAATTTTCAATTACAAATGCTTACTTTTGGGCGCACGAAATATGGAAGAAATTCTTGCACAGCGCAGCATCGCACTGCATGGTCATTCCAGTCCTCGCTTCAATCTTTTCGGGACACAGAGAGCACGACTTCTTTCCAAACTCCTTTGAGTCTACATTTCGCCATGACACTGCGGTTAGGTGATATTCGTCAACGAACGTTACAGCTGGCGACCATAAAGCGCAGTTCAAGTGAACCCAGTTTCCGCCTTCTACAAATTGCGGTTTGGTGAAACGCGATGAACGGATAGAACACATACCTGCACGTTTGAAAGCTCCAAAGCGATCGGGACACAGGGCACAGTGCGGCGGTTCTATTAATCCGTAGAGACAGGGCTCGCAAAACCAGGGTTCGGTGCTACACGAAGAACTTTGCGAAGCCTGGTCATCATGGAAATCCGCTGGACCGTAACACGATTCGTGCACAGAGATGCCGCATTTGTCGCATTGAACAATTTCTTCTGTTCTGTGCTTCATATTCAAGCACAGCGTGCAGATTGTGCGCGGAGCCAACTGGAAGAGAGAATTATGTGGGTGGAAAACTGAAAGCACGACTTACGGTCTTTCGCTGCGATAAGGGGACATGGCCCACTTGTGTAGTGCTTTCCCGGCTCAAAACAGGAGCTGCTTCTGAATTCGTTGCGGGCGAGTCTGATTGCACGTCAAATAGGCTCAAAGTCGGCATTCCGTTGCCCGAAATCGACTCTGTTTCGACGTCTTCCTTGGACTCGTCTAGCTCAGAGTCCTCATCTTCTGTATCTGATCCCGATCCCGATCTTGAACTGTTCGAGTCGTCGTCGGAATCGTCAGTCTGGTCGGAACCGGATTCATCACTGCCGTCCTCGTCATCGCTTTCGTTGCGACGCAAATCCTTTTCAGATATGAAAACGTCATCATCGTCTTCACTGTCGAATTCGGCGGTTTGGGATTCCAGAAAGTTCACATTTGGTTTCACTTGGCGTTTTCCGGGTGCTCGAGGAGCTACAATGACTCATTCATGCACCGATGGTAGTTAGCCCGGATAAAGTATAATCACATAATTATAATCACAGGTGCTGCTTTGGGCATTTTGAAATCATTGATAGACGGTGGTTTTTTGCAATAAACTAATTTTGACTGAGTTGTGCAATAAACATTCCACTTGCTGCTTTCCGCGTGATTTTGAATTTGAATAATGGTGCGACACAATTACTTGTCTCTACGAGATTTTCTGTGATTCTGCGCGGTATACGCAAAACGTATAAGAAATAGAGCAACCAGTCGGTGCTCCGCAACGTTTCAAACCAAAAACAGAACGAACAATTCCAAAAGTCTTGAACCGAACGACTGAAAAATGGACGTCGGGGCGAGAGCCTTACAATAATTTGCGCGCGTACACTTGAAAGAGCACTTGGAAAGCACAGACCCTTAATGCCAACCGAAGAAAACGACCTACCGAGGTAGTTGGCGAACTTGGCGTGGTCGTCCTTATCAGCCATTGTGGAATTCTGTGCTTCGGTGTCCTTTGCTTCCCTGTTATCTTCGAGCTGTTCGCAGTCAGTGGCTGTTAGACGATGAAGGCGCGTGAGACACAAATGCACCCGTCAACGCGTTCAGCCGATCCCGCACAAACAATATTACGGTGAGCAGGCAAATCGTTCTAGGACCTTTCGGAAAGTTTATAATGATTGAATTGAAGTTAATGAAGAAAGCAGTGGTACATCTGCGTAGGATTTGAAAGCGATGCGCTACGGAAGCCGACATTAACCAAAAGCATCGCATGGATGGTCTCGTCGTGCACAGATTGAGAAATATATGCCGACGAACCGATTGCGATGAAGCAGAAACTTAGTCTTTTAGTTATTAATAGTTGTCGGTCGTTCGGTTTGTTGTTCGATCCTTACGTGATGCAATGGCGATGCGACGATTTTGCCGAAGCGGACATAACGAACGAAAGCGGACGAACACCTTCACTCCACAACTTTCACGGAAACTTCTCGATGAAATCGGCTCTTTTCTCTCGCAATCGCTTTAGGTGTTTAATATACGCAAGGTTTACTATAAGCCTCCCGTTGAGGGTTCTGTTAGCAAGCGTAGGCGATAACCGCAAGAGTGATTGAACGTACAAGTTTGCAAGCAGACGGTTCGGCAAAGATGGTGCGTTGTGTCACCGTAACGCTTGGGAATATCAACATGACTCATTATGCATTTGACTATCCGAACGTCTGTGCGGACTAAGAACCGCAATCGAACGAATCTGAAGAAAGCTTGAAGTCAATTTTCCAGGTTTTCTGGGTCTATTTGGAGTCGATCAGCCAAGCCACTAGATGAACATTGCAATTTATTGCTACATTGGTCCATCCTGCAAAAACACATAAAATAGACGCTGCCATGGATGAACAGAAATGAAAAGCAGCAATTCCGCAGCTTGCGGTATCATTCGTTGTTGTTGAATCTTCCCTTTCTCAGCGATTACCGTAAAAGGAGTTTCGACCGTTATCCTGTCTATCCACGAAGCAGCCGTGACAGATTTGATGGATGGCTGTTTATGTTGGACGACCTCAAGTTCCCACTTTTTGCCGTTCACTGACTGACAGTCTCTTTGCTGGCGCCTTTCCGCCCGTGAGGGACCTTTTAGGGTTGAGATTTAATCTCTCTCCCGCACGGGTGGTTTTCGCGCGACTGGAAGCATCTCGCCGCCATAGTGCTTTCGTGCTGAGGCCACGCGGCGAACGTCTTCTGATGGGCTGATTCGGAAATTGAGTCCACGGTTAATGCGTTTTCTAATGGCCGACATGTCATACCTTATTTGTATGCAGATCTCACTTACTTTCCATTTGCCTCGAGGATAAATGCGATTCGATTGTGTGTGAGAGGAGTAGAAGTGACCGCTGCTTCTTCGTTAGTGTCAATTATGCGCTTCTTGAAAGAGTGGAGGACTCCACGCTGAGTGTGGTAATTGCTGCGTTGCAACTCAGCCGAGCATCGTTTCGCTTCGCCCTTTGGGATCACTTTGTTCTGCTTGCGGAAGCGTTGTTGACAGCCGTTTACAGCACTCCCCGGAGACGTTCAGCGTTTCAAAACAACGGTCGCCCTTGAAAGACGCCGAGATGTTCGCACTTCTCTCGCTCCGGTCACTCCAATTCGCGAGCGGGAGGCAATGCGGATCAACAGATGTTTTCTTTGAGGAATAATGACGCGCGAACCTGCCAATTACCGGTCAATCAGCGCGCAGCTTCACCAATGTTCGCCCCTATAATCTGCAGCCTCAAGATGCCGTTTTTGAGTGGCTACAAGCCCAGGAATCAAAGTCTGCAGAGCGTTGGCAGATCGAACGCATGCAGCTTGCGCGCTTGAATTTGCATATTCGCCCTGAAAGGCGGCGTCCTTTCTGTCTGACAAGAGCAGCTTCGATTGCGACGAATAAAATATGCTAATTTATTGAATTAAAATTATTCAAAAGAATCGATTTTTGCGCTTGAATATATCTTTATTTAGCCAGCGTCTTAAGGGCTTTGACTCTGCCTTCCTTAGGGCACGTGCGTCACTGATTGATTAATTAGGCGATCTTATCTGACCGACAGCCGTTGGCTGCAACTATTGTCTCCTACAAGGTCAGTTTCAATTAGACAGAAACGCAAGAAACCATCATTAGCAGATCGAAGGCAACGTTTAATTTTGCTTGTTTTCCTATTCAACATCAGTACTTCGTTGAGCAAAAAACCGAAGATGCCGACTGATGAGAATTTTAGATTACGTATATCTACAAACCTACCGTAACCCAACTTATTGTTTTGAACAGCGCCGTTGTAGGCACTTTGATATAGCGCTTTGATCCACTGAATTCGCTGTTGAGAACACTGAGATTACTCGGCGGCAACTCGATACCCTCGAACAACAGCAAACGACCTTACCTCAGCCGCGGTCCGTGATTGTGAGCGAAAACAATGCTCTTGTTGAGTCCCCGCAAGGCGGACGCACTAATTACTGTGGCGGTGGCATTTGGCATTCACGGTGGCTACAAAAGCGGCGAGTCTCGCTCGAATGCCTCTCGGCGACCTCGGCCCTCCGCTCCTCCGACTTTGCTGCGTTCGTTTGTCCGTCTAATCCCGTGTTTGACAAAGATTGATCGTCTTCGGTTCCATCGTCTTTGCTTCGTTCACTTGCGCTCTTTATTAATTCCGATTGATTTACGCAACACCACCGATATCTGCCTTGAAGCCAATCCGGCCGCCGATGTTGCTATTAGTGCTTTTGACAGTATTGGGGCCACCATATGTCAACGGGCGAGGGGGGACAGTGTTTATTCTCGGCATCAAATTGACGCGTGGTAGTCGTCTAGCCACTTGCTGACACTTTCTTGAAATGCCATAACCGCAATTTGCATAAATCAACTCCCCTGGGCTGAGCAACGCTCTTGATTTTGTCCGCAAGCCGACATCGGCTGTCCTATATTCTGTCTTATCGTGTTGTGAGATAATTAGACGGATTATGCGAGTGGGGAGCGGTCGACACAGGGATTAGAGCTGAAGGATGTGGGTATTTCCGTGTTTCCTCTCTTCGGTTGGCGCTACTTGTTTTCGATCAGTTTTTGGAGCTCTTGAAAGGGATTACCAACTGTGCGCGCATGCATTTATGCGCATAAACAATGTTCGCACTTCTTCCGTTAATCCTTTTGCGCTGGCGGTCGTTGTAATCGAGCAGCCAATTGACCTCCGACCCCCGACGGGTTTGTGGCCCCGGCGGAACGCTTTGATATCCATCCGCGCTAATTTGTCAGTTGTTTCCGCTACTTCTCGCACGTTTTCGCCAACTTCCTCCGATGTGACATGTTCGCGACCTGTTTTGCAAATGGCGCGGCCGCTTTTTGTGCGATTTGAGGGGAGCCGCGGGAGGGAGCGATTCAGATGTGGTGGTGGTGTTGCGATGTTTTATAACTTTCTTTATTACTCACCAGTGTAAACTTCGGACGTTTCGAAGACGATCTGTAGATGTTCGTTCCCGTTTTTCTCGATGTTTTGAATCCTTTCCCGTTTGCGGCAACTCCAATTCGATAAGGGAACATCGCTTTATTGCTAAATCTTCTCTAAACTTACTTTATCGCGAAAGGGTACTGTAGCTTTGCTTCAAGAAATGAAGTTTCAAACCGATTGAACTCTGCTAATCTTGTTGTTCTGAGATGCTTAGGTTGGACGAACATGCGATGAAGCGTTGGAACAACCAGTCAACAACTAAACGCCTCCAGCAAGATTTTGGGAAGCGAGGGAGGGGGCCGCAAGCAAGTGAGCAAGCGCGCGCGAGACTCCTCACGTCTTCTTCCAACCACTTATTTTGCGTTGCCCGGGTCGTCGTCGATTTGTTGTGGCTCTTCTCCTCGCTTAGGAGCCATTTTGCTACTTTCCGCGTGTGCAGATCGTTAGCCGGACGAACGCGCGCGATTTGCAACTCTCGCTTTTCGATCGTAATTAGTCGAGGTTCTTATTTGCATAAACTCGATATTTCCGGCGCGCGAGCTGCTGCACTTGTCGCTCCTCGCAACTTTGAATTATTCACAAAGGAGTGCGAGCGCGTGTGTAGTCTCGAACCATAAATGGAAGCGCGGAAGAAGCGCTAATGTCATTATGTATTTACTTAAGGTTTAATCGCTCTCGCTTAAGCAGACTGACGTGAACGACGTGCACTTTCCCAGCGATTGTCTCCTCCCTAGCGTTCATCCCTGAGGATAGGAATGTTTCATGTTTGGAACTCGGTCAGTCATTGAGTGGACAAACGAGAAAAACTTGTCACATATTTGACACTCGCCCTCTCGCGCGCTCGGCCCCGACAACGACAATGTTTAATTTTTTCTTATTGATCTTTGGGAGTAAATGAATGTGCACTCATTTCTTCGCTTCGTCGTTCAAAACGTTCCTTAAATCCCTTTGCGCATCCTCTCGCGGCGCTCGTCTGATTCCTCCACCTGAGGGCCGCCCGCCATTCGGCGGTTTCCGATGAAAGTGACCCCTTTTCAGGACTCAGTCAATGAGTCAGAACGCGTGTTTACACGAAATCTGTCAGCAAATCGTTTTTGCATGAGCGCAACTCGCCCACCGACGAATGAACGAGCGGAGGAAGATGCGCTCACGCGACAGAGAGAAATGACTTTTACGATCGTCATATAATACGATAGTTTTCCTCAAGGCGTAATGTTTGGGAAACTGCAGCGCGGCCACTGTCAGGTCAGCGTTGGTGGCCCTCCGTCCATATGGTTTGCTGTTTGGCAGTGTGTTCCACTGTTTAAGGGCGTTTTGATTGCTATCGTACATGTTGTGCTTTTCTCGTAAGTGGCAAAAGTTTGAATTTTCGGTACAGGCGGTATTCCTGTCCCATTGCGATGCTCTACTGCGACTGATCTTCGTTTTGTCAATCATTTTCAACTTGTCCACGACCGGAATGTTTGCCTAATAAGAACTTTCCACTAGGAATGCGTTCTTTTTGTTATTTATGGACATTTTGAGCGACATGGCGCGGATGCGCCGATTGTTTGCCTATGATGAATAGTTTGTTTGAGAATTTCTTTTTTGGAGTTTCGTGTGTTTGCTGACGTCGTTAGCACCTTTCACTCGGATCGAAGCTGGGATTCCTGTACGCTGCGTTCGAGATTTGCGGTCAGTGCGGACCGGATTTAAGCACTCAGTTGACAGATACCTTGTGACAGTTGCGAATAACATCTCAAGGTCACTTATTCAAATGTGTGAAAGTCTTTGAGAGTCGTCCCGTTCACTCAAACCAACACTCCACACTGATTTCACATTCGTTGACAACAAATTAATGAGGGAACGGCGACGGTTCATCTAATCCAGAACGATTTATTCGCGCCCATATTCTAAACCCGCACCAATCTGTTATTTCGCGCTGCTCTGCAGAAGCTAATCCGCGTTGATCGCTATCTCCTTCCCCGTCCCAATCGCATCTCGCGCTTCTCTCGCTTGCGCGCGCGAGATGTCCCCGGAGGCTCTCGTGTTTATAATTGGCTAATGAGTGCGAAGCCTCTTGATTTTGGCGCCTTCTTCTTCTCCACGGTCTCGTTTTTGTATACCATCTGCTGGTTGTCTGCTTCGTCGATTGTCAAGAGTCAAGAGAGGGGGAGGCGTAAGTAAGTGCCCCGCTGTAAGACGCCTAATTTGCTTTCTCCATTCCCACCAGCAAACCGCACATTCCTATTATCCATTTTCGTTGTTAGGGGGCCGCCGTTGAAAGCGCGCAAAAACGCACATTAGTTTTATGTGTGTTGTTAACTTATGCGGCCGTGAGCGGCAGAGCTTCCTTGCCGTGGTTTCCTATATCCCCCCTGGTCATCTCCGTGCACTTGTTTTGGCATTATCGCCGTCTAATTATTCTCATTTTATGTCAGTGACTTGAACCTTCTTCTTTCCTCTCTTTATCGGTTTCTGCATGTCTGTAGTCGCCTACTCGCGGCAATTACATCAACAAAAATCGTTTCATCGCAAGGAAAAACAGAGTTAATTCAAATTAAAGTAGGACGAGGGTTTTTCTGCCGATCTCTCATATCATCTGTCATAAATTGCCGACAGCTCCGCTCGTGGAATGCGGTCCCAGAGGAGATGACCACAAGCTTCCTTGGACACCGGGAAGGACAGCAAATGCGACTGGTGAACGGGATTAGAGTCGATCCGGAGTGCCGCTTCCGTTTTTTCGATCATGTTCGATCAAATGCGGTTTCTCGCAACTCGAGAGAAGGCGGCTGTTTGCAGTTCTGTCTCATTTAAGCTTTTTTGGAGCAGTTCCGGACGCGAGAGTTTAATTTTGTCTTCTGCTCACGTAATCATGAGGCGAAAGGAGCGTTTTTGCAGCTTAACTCTGTCGAGACCCGCGTTTATGAGGGTTTTTTTTGAAAGTGAATGTTTCGCTTCCGGCGCCGTTGGCACCTCTGAAATTATCGTAAAGTTGTTCAACGACGAGCAGAGAACGTCGTCGAAGCGGAACTAAGACGTTATTTTTAATCTCTGTGTTAATATTTTCTACTTTCTCCTGAATCCCTAAGTGTTCGCGTGCTGGGAAACCATTAGACGTCTGCCAGAACGTGGCGCATGTTTCACATCATGCGTGCAATCTTTGTATTTAACTATAACGTGCTCACTGATTGCTGTTTGCTGTTCCGCGTAATCGTTATTTTCTGTTTTTGCGTTTCCCTCTTTCGTAACCCGGGAAGCGTGTGTGACCGTACACGCGTGTGATTTATGCGCTTTTACCGCTTTGTTAGCTCCACTCGAACAACCTGAAGACATTGAAGATTGAGGCAAACGCCTTTCAATTCGTTTTGCACTCTGCGCAAAGGCCTTTAGGCCTCCAGACGTTTTCTGTGAATGTTTTGACTGAAATCATTGAGTGATAATTGTAAAGTAAACATAATTCGAAGAGGTCGGCCGGAGTGCACCCTTTCCAAAAAAGTTCGGCGTTGTCGCGAGTGGAGACACGTTTGCCGCAGTTGGCACCAAATTTGGCGCAGCATGACGCCTTTGTCTTTTGTTTCATTAATTTCTGCATTCGGACGCGAACAGAGCGAGCGCATGTACTCGTCCACCGTCAATCGGGTCGCCTTTGCGCCGGATTCAGTGTTCTTCGTACAGAGTCGTTCAGTGCGTAGAGATCAAACGAAACGAACCACATTTACAAATAAATCGTTCACGCGTTTTTATGGCAAATCGCGTTGCTGCTGCCTCTGAGGCGCTTCTGCCGCCCAAGCGCGCGCCAACTGTCAAAGCAATCGAACATCCGGGCGATTGAATTTTTTTGATTAATCAAGTCGCGAACAATCGATTGATGAAAGATGACTTTGCTTTGCGCCGTTTCAGATTTAAATAGATCGCCCGACGCCGCGGCCCGGAACTGTCCGCTGATCCGTTCGAAGAGCTGCAGGAAAACAAAGCGGCGAACAAACACTCACTGGAAGCAGCGGTCGACAAGGTGAGTTCTTCTTCTCGGTGAATTATTGTTGTTTTGCGGCGAAATGTCGGTTGAGTCAACGGCGAGTTTTGATTTCTCTGATCAATCGTCTTGTTAGCTTTGTGGGAAGTTCATAAAGTCGAGTCGGAATGCTCTTAAGCTACCGTAATTCAAAGTCACAAGTTTCAAAGAACTTTGTTTGACTCAACTCGGCACTTCGCGCAGAGAATAATTTTCACAAAAACTTCACTAAAAATCACTCCGATTCCGATTATGAGTCTAGTTCATCACTTTCTCATCTCTCTCAGCCACTTCTGTGTCTTCGTCTTCGTCACTCTGGGGATTTCTCCCTGAAGACCACAGCCGTTGGTTAGCCCCTCACTAGGTGTTATTTAATAGGTGGGCGAACTGGCGTGACGTGTGGAAGGAAATTGGAATATTCAATTCGGCACACCGCCACTCATTCATCTCGCCGTTCACTTAACAAGGAAGACGTGTGTGGCCACAGGAGGAGCAGAGAAAATCCGTCATTTCAGTGCGAGAGAGCAAGTGGGAAGGGTTCGTTATTTTTGCCCTTCGGGGCCGCTCGTTTCCGCAGACCCTTTAGCGGGCGGTCCACGCGTGCGACTTATCAAATATTAAGTAAACGCGCTGTGAATGCACCTGTTTTTTGATTTATTCTTTCACATTACAGCTATTATTCCGCTTAATAACCGCGTTTCCAATGGTCCACAGCGCTCTCCTCCGCAAAGGCTTCTCCTCAGCGCTCGCCCTCACTCGATTTACCAATTTTCCAAATGACTTTCTGCTGCTGGAAATCATCGACGCTCCCTCGCAAGTGCACCAGAATTGGTCACTTCTGATCTACAAATTCAAACCGAGCGAGAGGCGTCGTCGGTGGATGTACTAAACGAGACTCTCAACTATCTCAAATGTTTGTCCGCGCTCAGGACTCGCAAAGCTGCTATCTGTGTCTAAAATCAGATTTGGGACTTTGTCCAAAACTTTTCTCCACAAAGGCCCATTCTCTTCTCCTCTCCTTTGCGCTGAACTCCTTTTCATTCATGTGTACTATCACTTGTGTGCATGCGCATAACATACTAGTAATCAAAACGACATCGGTTCACCCCTCTCGCGCGCAGCTCGCTCGAACTGATTGCTCAATCACATTTCCCTCCGGCAATATTTATCGTAATCAAATTTATATCGCTTTCAGCCGATTAGTCAGCCGGTGGAGGAGCGCCTCTCGCGCGCCGCTTTAGGCATTTATGAGCTCAACCCTCTCTTTGCCTTCGTTACTCACAAATTTCACAAATTACCAGTTTGGGAAGCTTTCATCGTGAACTGAACTCGTCCCTTCCGGCCCCCAGCTAAGATCGCGCGTTTCATGAAGGCTCCGGATCTTCTTTCGAAGAACCTAATAATGGCGTCCTAAACCGAATAATTATTTTGTTGTTGTTGCGAAACGATGGATGCGTTGACGTTTATCTCTCCTCAAATTCCTTCTCTTGCCGACTTTCCCAAAATCGTAATTCATTTGGAGTTATTCATGTCGAACAACGTTCTAAAGAAGATAGAGCGACTCTTCTCTGTTGTAGACTCATTTCACTGCTAATTACAAATTCAATTTTCTCCAAAAAGTGCTCTGCGGAATCTTTTTTTAGCCGAAATAGTTCGTTGAGCTATTCACGTGTTGTCGCACAAAAGAGTGAAATTTTCATCCAAGCGACAATTGTATACCAAAACCAAATTTTTACGCTTTGAACTGACCGTTTGAATGCACCTTCCTTTAATTAAAACCCAATATTCACGGTTTATGGCTTTGTTTTAACAGAAAAGTTGTTAGAGCGTGAATGTGTGAACAGCGACTTCCTTGAATATCTCGAAGTAAACACCAACTAGGATGTACTGGCCTTGTTAGAGCCTTTGTGTCCAAGGCTTTTTCATCAAGAGAGGCCCTCAATCTGTGCACTTTTTGGGTACGAAATGTCGGATCTGTTGGAAGATAACGATAGTAGAGGAGAGATGAACGGTGAGTCGCAGTTGAGGATGAGCTCCTCTCCTACGCAATCACTGCGCTCGCAACTCTGATGTAGAAGTGCGATTGGTATATGTCTCGCGGGACGTTGCGGAAGCGAGAAAACAACCATTATCTACAAAGTTTCTTGCACGTCGAAACCTAGATATTTCCGGCCATTTCCCAGGGGTGCAGTTTAAATCTCGAAATTAGATTGATCGCACGAATTCCGCCGCGCTGTCTATCGCTCAGTTGGCAAAAAAGGCGCCGTGTTTCTTGTTTATAACTACTCGTAAAACTCTAATTGTGTATGTTATATCATATTTATACGCGCTCACATCGATCTACACGTACGGAAGGAGGAATTGAATGCGGTGAGGGTAGGCGCGCTAGAACTGCTGCCTGGAGTCGGATTGCCCTAAAGATCGCCGTTTCCACTTTGGGTGTCGCTAATTAGTCAAGTGCGTGTGATGCGTCGCCGACCAAGAACGAGAAAGTTGGAGAGAAGAACGTCTTAAAAGCTTCTCGTCGACGCCGCCTGCAACATTGCTTTTTGGAGTCGCCGCCCGAAATCCTTGAATGATTATTAAAGTTTATGGATTTGGAGGGAACGCCTCAGCGCTCACCTTGGCAAAAAAAGAATTATTCGCTTCCTCTGTCCACTCGAATCGATTTTCTTCCTTTTGACTTTTGCATCTGGCGCTTCTGGCACCTTTTTATTAATAAGTAATGGTTCTTACCTCTTCTTTCCTTGAGAGATCCCGGCAGAGAGGGACTGAATGGATTCTGTGAGATCGGCGCTGTTGCGAGCGAGAATGAAGTCATCGAACGTGATTTTATGAAAATCGGAAGAGGTGAAAGCAGATGTTCGATGTGTTCTGATCATCGCCTAAGTGATTTCAAGCATGCAAAGTCACCTCAAAGAGTGAATTCTGGATTTCCATCCAAGTGGGCGTAATGGAGTCTTACTGTTCTGCGCAGAAATTTCGTTGATTTTGTGCGACGCGCTGCTCGTACACTATCTACACCGTGTTCCTCGTCCGTAGCGTGAACGGAAGAAAGAATCCCAGATTTGAGAGCGCCAGACAGGATTCGATTCCTCAGCATTCGTAGTTTGCATCCAATTAAGAATAATCTAAATTTGCCCTCCTTGCGTGTTCCTCCCGAATAGACATCGATTTTCGGCCCTTTTGACTTTTCACATCTGCCTTGGCCGAAGTCCTTTTTTATTATTAGGTTTGCGGAAGCCCTTTCACGCGTGATCACTCACCGGACACAGAGTATTGTTCGTGGCGTTTCCGCTTCTCTCCTCAGCGCATAGTTTGCAGAAATAGCGGAGAGGCGATTAGATTTAGACGATGATTTCATGAATGAAGCGAGCGAGTGTTCGCGGGTGCGCGAGAGGGCGATCAAAAATTCATGGAATGTCTGCTCACCACTGAATGAGGTGTGTTGATAGCGCGGTGGGCGCGCGGGGGCGCCTGTTGCCATCAAGACTTTATGCTTATATGCTCGACCGATCGCCTAATGCCGCATTGGGCAACGAGCGCGAACGACGTTGTTCACTTTTGTGTCGTTTTTCTCTATTTTTCGACTTTTGCGTTCAGCTCATTGCTAGCTGCGCTCTTCTGTAGACTCCATGAAGGTGTGCAATCCTGGTTGGAGGGCATTTCTTCTAGTCTGAGAATTTGTAGTTCAATTTGAGTTTAAGCGTGATTTGCTCGGCGCGAGGTGAAAGCGCAACAAAGGTGTTGAATAGTAATTGCGCGCGTAATTTGGCGACAAGAAGGCGTTAGCGTCCAGTTGTCTGCAATTCGTTCATTTCAGGTTCATTCCATTCCAGACTATCCTATTCCGTCACATTGCACTATTCCTCATCCCTCTCCTTTAACTTGAATGATAATATTGAGCAATCGGAGTGATTTTTCCTTTCAATTCGTTTCGGTCTAAACAGTTCTAAAATTCAAGACAAAACAACGAAATAGACCATTTGTTTAGACCTCATTGGCGTTCTTTGCCAGAGGCGATAATGTACAGCGGATCGTGCGCATCAATTCTCAACCAAAGCTGATCTGCTGAGGGCTTTTCTCAAGGGCGCAATGAAACGACGAAAAATGCTTCTTCTCTTTCTCGCCACCATCATCTGGCATCTCGGGGCGACGAGTGACGGTAAATTCTTTTCTTTTTCTTAAAATCAGCTCCCCAACACCGGTTTGTTCGTCTTTTCTGAATTATTCGCTTCAGCGTGGATTTATCAGAGTTACATTCAAGCTCTGTCATGTAAGTTCGTTGAGAGAAGAGTAGGGGATCCGTTGAGCACAAACACAAACATACAAAATGACCTAATCGGTTGTTTCTGCAGATGCCGCTCGTCTCGTCGTTCGTCCAGACTCTTCCATCGTTCCAGCTGACACGAGAGTCAGTTTCTTCTGTCGCGGTGACGGAAATCCGATGCCGAGCGTCGTCTGGCGTCGTAACGGACATATTGTTCAGGATGCGAGGTAAGCGCCAATTAATCTCACCCATCGAGGGCCCATATGTCGTCTCCTTCTAGGTACATAACCAAATCACTGCCAAACGGTCTTTCCACACTTCGAATCGAACCGGTCAAAATGATAGATCATAACTCTACAATCTCCTGTTCTGCCGACAACGGCGTCGGGACGCCTGTTACCGCAGATGCCTTACTGACTGTGCTACAAGAGGGTACGTCGCGTGGATTTCGCCGATGCAACCTGAAAACTGACCTTCAGATGACCTTCCCAGTGGTTTTCCCGCAATCGAAGCTCATCCAACTCTAAAATCGGTCGAACAGGGCCGGACTGCTCACGTAACGTGTCGGGTAAAAGGAGATCCGAGGCCAAAAGTGTTGTGGCTGCGTGATCTGATGCCGATCGATGTTCGATCACACAATCGCTACTCTGTTTCAACGCTCGGGAATCCAGGTAACCTCAGAAACGTACAAATCGCATTCATACGGCGGCGAAACGTTCGTCGTCCGTTTTGAAAGAAGCTCATCAGTCTCAGAATTGTGAATAATTCAAACTCTCCATTAATAATTACTTCTCCAAAAAAGCGTCTTCCAAAACGCAACATTTCCGCTTTGAAAAATACTCCCAGGGATGCTAAATTTGCTTGGAAGCCCCAAACGCAGGTGTTTCTGAGCACAGTAACAGTCACATCACAAGTGATTTCACAACTGCTTCACACAAATCTGACGCTCCGTTTTAGAATTCCGTTTGAAGTCGATTGGTAAGTTCTCCCTCAAATCAAAATCGCTTGAATCACGCCGATCACTAGTTGCCGGGCATGTGTGCGGTTTAAACTCTTTCCTTTTAAATTTGGTCACTTTTGCGGTTCCACTCCACTTTTAAATTCCTTAGATTCCGCTTCACTCCCACCACCGCTTCCATACAACGAACTCTGCTCTCTTTCAGGTGCTCTCATGATCCAACAGGCGCGCGAAGAAGATCAGGGCCGCTACGAGTGCGTGGCGCGCAACAGCCACGGAGTAATCCATTCAAAAGCCGCTCATCTCTACGTGAAAGGTGAGTGTTTCAATTTGCATACTAAGAGCGCGAATGTGCGCGTTTGGTGCACTCGGCGATGAAAATATTCGATCCACCTATTGTAATTAGTTGCGCGATGGTCATTCTGCAATTAGCAGCCTGACTGCGCACCGTCGGCCACCGCGCGAGAGTCGTCGTCCCGTAACATGCGCACACAAATTCTGCGCATCTCCCCTGGAGATGGGCCGATTTATTAGGACCTCGACGGATGCCCTCCGCCCCCCCTCAGCGGTGCCGCTAATCGCTCTTCGCGTCGTCGAGATTCTACTCATCGCCATATCCGGCCCTCATCATCATCGTCATTTTATTTCGGCGGCGATCCCATTACACATTAGGGCCGTGAAACGTCGTGCAAAGTCAAAGTCGACGGAGGGAGGTTGCAAACCGTTCCGCGATATTTTCATTCTAATATCTGAGGGTTCCCATTGTTTACTCGCGCGTCTCGATCGTTAATTACCTCTCAAGTCAGTCGACCGCCACCGCACGCGAGTTCCTTCGCGCGATTGCGACTTCAACGCTTTGAGAGTATTCCAATTAGCGACTGTTCCTTCTGAAAATTCTGCTTTTACGACTTTTTTGCGTTTTCCTCACTTTTTTATCAAAGTTCCGTGCACTTCTCGCATGCGAACATGAAATTAATCGTCAGGAACACTGTCAAACTCCTTAATTATTCAGTCTCCGACGGCTGAAGTGCGAACTTTGAATCGACCTCCCTTTTCTTAGTCTTCCAGTCGCCTCATTAAACTTCGAATGAGAGGAATATCCCCTGCTGAGCCTCAGTTCGCTTTTCCGTTGTTTCCTGTCCCCTCAAGGCTTCTTTTCTGAGCAGAACTGTCGTTTACCTCTCCTCCCCTGAATTACTCAGAGTGGAGTCGCTGTTTTGAGGGCTTTCTAACCTCTTGCTGATCGATGCCGCATGAATAATGTATGAAATTGTAAACACTCACGAGGAGAGGGAAATGATTTAAGGCAAAATCGGCGTTGCGCGAACGAGAGATTTATGAAGAAAGCTGAGGTGTGTGACACACTGGCGGAGGAGATAAATTCCCCCTTGCGACACAAGAAACCTTTGACGCGGCGGCTTCGCCGTATAATTAGGCGCGACCGCAACCTCCCGCCAGGCCCTCCGAGAGTATATTTCGGTCATAAAACGGATTAAAACATCTCACAGATGTTCTCATTTTAGGCGGCCGCTGGCACGCGTCCCGCTCGCCGCGACTTTTCCAATTTGTGCTCGCCTTGGAATATGCAAATTTTATTGCCGTATATTCGTTCCATTCACAGATGATCGCTGTTGTCTGTTGCCGTCGTTGTTGCTCCTAAAGTGCCTGAGGCGCGTGCCTATCACACACGATGCTGCCGTTTCTGTGGCGGATTCTTATTTTCCTTGTTTGCTCAACCGTTGTCGGGTCCTTTTTCCTGCCGCACACCCTCCCGAAGCGAATTTTCGAAGAAGCACAACGACTCGCCGCCAACAGCTCTGAAGAAGAAGGAAAGATTCCTTTTCAATTCGGATTTCCGTCCTGTAATCTCAGAATCAACCCAAAATCAATTAATTTCCGCATTTCTGTGTTCTACCATTGTAAACTGTCTCATTTAGTGCGTCGTGTGCCGCCCTACTTCACGTACAAACTCGAGAAGAACTACAAAGTCGGTCTTGGTGGATCGGTGAATCTAACATGTGTTGCCGTCGGCTACCCGATGCCCCGGGTGTTTTGGAAACGGAAGTCCGACGATTCCTTCCTCAACGACCCGCATTCAGCGCCGATCGGCAAAAACGTTCTGACATTGACGAACGTTGACCAGACCGAGAATTACACCTGCCATGCAGTGAGCAGATTGGGCGATATCGAGGCTAGCACGACGGTCGAAGTAAAGGGTGAGTTTTTGCGGTGGAAAATGCCGAGAATTAATTGCGCGATTTATTGGCGGCGGCGATGATGCTTTCTCAGATGCTAAAATTGACTGCGAATTTATGAGGGACCGGAACGATCTGCACTTCCTCCCCTGCAGCGCTGAAGCCTCACGTTTGCAACTAATCCAACAAGCAAAAACGTGGTGTGCGGCTGCAACAAATTGCATCAAACAAACTGATGAATAATCCACCGTACAGCGCTCTTTTCATGTTTGAGAGCCTGAGAAGATTTGAATGCTAGCGCAATCCGTGAATTATTAACTTTCAGCTCTCCCGCCGTCTCCGAAAAATCTGAAAATCTCCGATGTGACGCCATCCTCCGTTCGTCTCAGCTGGGACATTCTTCATTTGGAAGCAGAGCCTGTGAAGAAGTACCTCATTAGGTACAGGCAAAAGTAAGTTTTGTGCACTCTTCTTAACGCATGCGAATCCGCACGAACATCTAACGTTTGCTGTGTGCCTTTAAGGAATTCGCTGAACTCCGTGTCGGCTGCGTCATCGGTCAACTCAGCGTAAGTTCTGTTTGTGTCTCTTCTGCTTGTGTGCTGTGAATTGTGATGCGTTGTTTTCCGCTCATTTTCAGGGTTTTCATTCTTTATTGGTTGCAGATATGCGGAAAGTGGTGCTTATCGTGAAAAGGAAGTGCCGGCAGCTTCGAATTCACTTCTGATCACAAATCTGCAGCCGTATACGGTAAGCCCGGAAGCCACTTTCGCTTACCCGCTGCAACTTCGCTTTCAGCAATACGAATTTGCAATCCTTGCGATCAGCACAATCGGACGAGGCTCTTTGAGTAATCCAGTTGAGACCCAGACTGGAGAAATTGCGCCCACAACATCGCCCGGAAAAATTCAAGCGAGAGCGCTGAACAGAAACTCGATTCTTGTTCGTTGGGATCCACCCGACAAGCCAAATGGACAGATTACGGTAGGGAATGTAGTTCTTGGTGGGTGAATAACTTTCTGTCGTTATTCAGGAATACAAAGTTTACTACACAAACGAAGAGCCGAGCACTCCGCATCCGCTTTGGAAAACGGTAATTTCCAGTTGCAGGGGAACATTCTTCTTCATGTAAAATTTAGAAAGAAACGAAAGCAGACGAACAGATGACGACTTTGTACAATCTCGTGGCGGAGAGCACCTACTACATTCAAGTCCAGGCGCGCAACGCGCAGGGCTCCGGGCCAATGTCCAAAACGGCGACGGTGATAACGAAGCATGGAAGTAAGGAAAGAGACGCAGTTCTCGAGGATAAATCGCTTTGTTTCAGTACCAGGCCAACCGTCGGGACTGAAAGCGCGCTCTCTTGATTCCAAAAGGGTGGAGTTGTCGTGGGAAAAGCCTCTGCACTCGTTCAACATTGTCGGCTACACGATTCGTTACAACTCGACACCAGCCGACCGGGAGCTGACGTTGACGTCGCCTTTGGAGAAAGTAGTCATCGACCGATTAGAGCCGGACACTTTCTACGCCTTCAAGTAAGTTCAGTTTTCGGTTTGTTCCACAAACGGACGAAAGAGAGAACTTCGGACATTGACGTTAAATACTCGATTTCAGAGTCGCGGCGCAATCATCTCGAGGTCTTGGCGCGTTTTGTGAAGAAGTGGTGGCGCAAACGCATCAAAGCAGTGAGTTCTTTTTACTTCATTTCAATAGATAGTGGTTGTCTTCTGTGTTGTAACACTGTCGTTCTTGTGCAGTACCGACGGGATCGCCGAAGTTCAAGAATTTGACCACAATTTCGAGCACTTCGATAAAAGTGGAATGGGAACCTCCGAAAGAATCCGCTCGTAACGGCGTCCTCACGGAATATTTGATTCGCTGGTGGCCGCTGAGTGCTACGAAGCCTACCAGAGCAAATCCCTCGGATTTTGAAAGCGAAGAGTCGGAAGGTTCTGAGCAACGCGAGCATTTTGTTGTGAAAGGCAGCCAAGAGGTTCGCAAGGCAGCAAACGAATCCACTAATCTCATTATCTCGAATCTCGAGCCGTTCACCATTTACGAAGTGACTATAGCCGCGGGTACCGAAAAGGGATTCGGCCCGCCGAGCGAGCCGCAACAACAACGGACGGGAGAAGACGGTAGGTGAACGAAGCGAGATAGGATCCGAAATTAACTCCGTTGTGTGTGTGTGTGTGTGCTTGTTTGTTGTCGCCTGCTCCGTTGTTCGTCGATTCTCATTTGCATAGAATTAACTAATTTGCCTTTTCTCGCTTTAGCCGACTATCACCACGTGCCCGGTAAGTCCACTAACCATTCATGTCGTCTTGTCGCTCGTCTCGTTGCATGAACTCACGCATTCACTTGCCTACCGTATCGATCCTGCTCAACGGAGCCGTCATCCCTTTCCCAATGAGTTATAATCGAATTGTCTTTTCGTGCCTCTTCATTCAACCAAAATTCAATCAACAACAACGCGCTCATTCGAGCGCGCAATTGTTTTTTAAAGGGACGAGCACTGCGGCCGTAGGGTGTTTGCTCGACCCGCAACTAGCTGGCCATCCTTGTCTAAACTTGAGTGTCTTCACTCCGTTACGATCTGATTTATGAGTCACAATTTTGTGCGTCTCCGCAAATGCCTCGCACTTCTCAATGGCTTTTTGCCATCTGCGGCGCTCCACACCCTCAATGGGCCATCTGCTGGAGAAATGCCAAAACTGTCGGCGGCGTCTTTTGGCGCTGTAATAGCCTCCTCGAGTCCCAAAGTCGTCTTTTCTTTCAAAATATGCAAATCTCATTCTGAGTCACCGCGGCGGCGCTTTGCGATCGTTTTCTTTCTCGAGTGTTTGCTCACTTTTTCTTCGCATCCATAGCCGCCGTTGTTCTCCGCGCGCACATCGTATCCATTATCTGGCCGCAGTATCTTTGTTTCAGTCCACCGTAATTGAATTACTCTTGACCCGATTATTCAAATACCGTATATGGCTTGTCCTGCAGTAGCACAAAGACGGTCGTGAGGGTGTCAGCTGGTGTCCACTGCTGCTGGCCCATCTCACTTATCCAACACCGATTCCTCTCCCTCCCAATTTTATGCAAATCTGTTCAGTGTGAGTTTACAGGCGACAGATGGGTTTGTGTGCGCGTTTGCGCGTGAGAGGAACGAGGGCGCCGATGTGAGCGTGATTACTCATTTATGTACAAATAATTATCCGCTCGCATGATGTCCCCATAATCGCGCTTTATCTTCTGAGGTAATGGGCAGAGAACCCTTTGCGCAGTGCGATTTCTGTCTGAATTGATGTATTGGTCAATGAGCCGCAGAAATCAGAATATTCGTGCGATTAGTCCTGTTAGTTCTCATGCCTAAAGTGCTTCATAGTTGCTACCAGTGAAGAAGGGAGATTGCAAAACGTCTCCATGAGAGAAGAGAGAATTTGAGGCTTCTTGGGCGTTGACGAATGCGGTTTAAAATATCGCATCTCTCGTCGAATCTCCTTTGTTTTCGGGTGCGCATTCTGCTCAGAGGCGTTCGCTGCAACTTCCGCGCGCGCGTTTTTCGCTTCACACGCTGTGATTTCGTATCTGTCACTCGCGACAATTCAAAGAGCCGATCAGCGGCACCTACTGTAACTCGGCTACAGAAGTTGGCGCGGAAAAAGATTACAACCGATCGCGCGCGGCGAAAGCCCTTGTTCCAAGCGTCGGTGCGGCGTTCCCACACTTATCAAAATACGCGTTGCGAGTGAAGTGAAAACACTTAGCGCGCTGTCGCGAAAAGTGGCTTAGCATTTGCTTCTATTGTTGCCTACTGCAGATCAATGTAGCTAACGAGAGAAACGAAAATAACCTTTTCCTCTTTTTATTTTCCGCGTTTGGTGCTTGTTTTGTCTGATCGCCCCGATCGCGCTATTTGCCCCAAATCAGCTGGGGAACGAATGGAAAGTTGGATTCTTTCCAAGCGAAGTGCAATGATTGCGGTCATAGGTCGTTGCCGCGGCATTTCTTAATGACAAAAAATGTGACAAATCGTGAGGTGTCACTTTTTGCGTGCCGATGAGTCCGTCACAAATTTGCATTGCTAGACGACTACGGTAGTGCGACGCCGATTCTAACTTTCTGTTTCTCGCTTGATTGTTCTGTTTTAGTAGAATGATGCGCGGAGCTGTCGATGTTCGTTATTTATCATCGACTCCTAAGGCGTCGATTTGCATGTATTTGAGCGCGCGAACGAGCGCGAGTGAACGGATATCCGATGACGGACACGCCGACCATTCGAAGTGACATTTGGAATTTATCTTCTTGCTTCGTTCGTGCGCGCCCTCTGCATGTGAATAGCCGTGCCCTCGATATCGCCCCGATCGGCGCGGAAAATCCGTCCGGTATCCGATTAGTCGCGCGGATTAAGCTTCCGAAGATTGCCACCACAATCATCGTCTTTGGATCGTTTCGTCGTTGCTCACTGTCACCTTGAAGGTCCAAAAACAATAAACAGAGCAACGCCTGTGACCAAAATAGAGACATCGCAATTAATCGGAGTGCGCGCGCGTCGTTTGGTTGCGAATTGATGCGCGTGCGTGATCAGCGAATTTTCGGAGAGGTAAACGCCGCCCGAAACGCGCGGAATTGGCGTCACGGGCCCGGGCTATCTATCTATCCATCTCGTCCAAATCCATGTGTCCATCGCGAATTTAGGGAAGTGCGCGAGCGAGGTGTAATCGATTGCACTCGGTCGGTGACTCTCTCCTCGTTTGGTCCATTTTCCTCTCCCTCGCGTTCCCATCCACCCTCGGGCGATTAATTTCACTTGCGCTTTCTCGCATATTCCCCACGCGTACATTTGATACTCGCGTGGCGCGCACTGATTCGAAAGGAATGGGGGGCCTCTCCCTCTCGACGGACACGGCCTTCACATTACCCAACAATTTCCGATATTTCCTGCGGGCCTCAAACGAACAAGTGCATCTCGAATTTCGATTGGCGTTCTTCTGACCGCCTAATTGCCGCGCTGTCCGTTCCCTTCACTCAAATATTGTCTTCGGACGGCGTTAAATTAGTCTCAATAGACCCGATCGGATTAATTATTTTTAGCGAAAGTCCCTAAAATTAGATTCGGCGCTTTAATTACCTTCTCTCCGAGACGACGACGTTCCGCACGTTGCGGTGAACCCTTTCGTGTTTCTCTGGCGCCAAGGCTGCAGACGTCGTGCATGCGTAGAGCTTTTGGCAAAATAGGGTCGCGGAGAATAAGGGAAGAAGTTCTGCTTTGTCGTTATGGTCAATAAGTTTGAATATGTCCACTCTTGCATGCATGCATCCGACGTTCTGTCGTGCTCCTTCCTCTCCTTTCTGCTCCTTTCGCGCGCACCGTCATGTCACACGACGGGGCGCCGCCACCGCCGAATAAATTAATGTCGCGCGTCTTGGCGCATAGTAGCAGCCCGTTTGCGGCGTCTCCCAGCGGAATTCCCCGTACTCCTCACCTCAGCCGCCCTTTGCCGTTAGTGGCAACGGCCATCTCTCTTGCGCGATGGTATTTCCGACCGTTCGACGACGAACCGGACTGTATGTGACCTTTTTGTAGCATTGCCCGTGCGTCTTTCGAGCGCGCGACCACTAGATGCGAGACGCGAATATCCGGCGACCTCCACTCGTTTGGGCCGACCTCCATTGTTGGCCCATCTTCGATCGATCAATTCCGTTTCCCGTGTTCCTTGGCTTTACATCGCGTGCTTGTCTAATTTATGCAAATCATGCGTCATTTTTGATAATTCCCCGCTCTCTGCTACCACCTCGCGCTAAAATCCATTGCAAGCGTATATAACGATGTCTCTGGTTTGGTCTTCTACTGTCGCTGCGCGCCTTCCAATGTGCTGGCTTGCTCTATCTGGCCTCGAATGCATATGAAAGTAGCGGCGTGTACAGAACAATGCGCAATCAATCAGCGGTTGCTGGAAAAGCAAAGAAGCGCTGCGCAATGACTGTGATCCGCTTCGTCAGCGCTTGTTCGGGCGTCCGCGACCAAGCGGAGCCGTCGTGTCCTCTAAATTGAATAATTAGCCGATGCATAGGGAATTCGCTCCTCCAGCGTGCACGCCTAACGCGTAATGAGCCTAATTGTGGCGGCCCGCACTGTCCCTTCAACAACGATTGTACATGTCAATTTGAATATTCAATGTGATTCTCTGCTCGTGTCAACTTTGCCTCCTTCTTGCAGTGACTTCCGTCGCTCGCCGGTCATTCAGTGATTCCGACCGGCGATATTTATGGTTTCATAGCCCACCCTCCGCAAACCACCAAAATGAGTAAATTCTTTCTCTACTTCATATTCCTCTCCACCTATTTCACTAGCGGCTCCGCAGCAGGTTTGTTTTGTCTTCATTTGCCTCATTCACAACACTTCCTCGCATCCAATTGCATGCACACGCACGAATCAACACGCACAGTGTCCCCCTGCGACAGCCGCGCTAATTCCGCGTTGTTGCAGTTCCTTCGGAGCCTCGAAACATCGAAGTCGTTCTTGTGAACGCGTCGGCAGTTAAAGTCAGCTGGGAACGACCGGCTCGCACGAACGGTGATTTGATTGGATATTACATTTTCAAGGAAAAACTTGAAAACGGCGAACCGACCAGCACGAAACTTCAAACAGCTCTCGCCATCTACGACGTCAAAGTAAGTTGTGTTATATATGGTTGGATGGCGGCTGCTCGTGATAAGCAGAACGAGCGCATAAAAAGAGTAACAAGTTGCACAGTAATCTATTCAAAATTTCGCGTTATCTGAACAAACAGGGAAATGTTTGACTTAAGATCATTTCCCTCCACTCAAATCTTCCGTTTTATGAGCGCAGATTCTTAACTCCGTTTTTAGAAAACCAGTGCACTGATCACGGATCTCGAGCCGAACACGGAATACTCGTTCCGAGTGAGTGCGCTGAACCGACAGGGCGATGGCGAGTACTCGGAAGCGAAAACCATGATGACCGGCGGAATACGTAAGTTATTTAATTTCTCTGTTCTGGTTGTATCTCGGTCACAGCCGCGAATTTTGCAATTCAAGAATCTATTTGTTTTGGCAGAGTTGCGGCGGTGGAGAAGCCCTCACTCGGGGTGCGTCTCCGCGTTGTTCACTGCTATTGACACCTCTTTCGTCCCCAGAGGACAATTCAAATTTATTTATTTCGCAGAGAGTCTCGTCTACTCACGCTCGCACACTGCTTTGCAATATACAACTCAAAAAGCACTTCTCTGTTTCAGCGCCTTCGGAGCCGATCACGCAGTCGGTGAGTCTTCTCAGCGACGAACCTCCGTTGCGCGCGCGCATCGAATGGTTGCCGCCGAAGATCACCTACAACATGCCCGTCACCAAGTACGTCATCTGGTTCCGTCCCGTCGACCGCCAGGACTTCCGTCAACTGGAGGTTCCCGGAACGCAAACTTTTATCGAAATCAACAATTTGCGTAAGCGAGACATTTTTCGTCTCAGAAGCTCATGTGGTGTCGATTACAGTGATGGGACGCGAATACATAATTAAAGTGGCAGCGGCGAATGACGACGGTCTCAGTCAGAATGCTACAGAGTCGCTGATTACGCCTGCGGGCATTCCTGACTCTGAGCCGCTCAACGTCCGCTACGATGTCTCCGACCAAAATGTAAGTTCATTTTACGGCCTTTAATTTGAAGAACGGCCGCAGGATTGAGTCATAGAAAAGAGCTGTTGGCACTGCACTCTGACTACTGTAGGCTATTCTGAATGCTTGATTTACTGTCGCGCATCCATATGAATTCCGCATCATTTGTGGTCACGAAAACAAACCAGCCTTTCCGTTTGCTCAGATCCACAACTGCATCAGTCATCTGACTTGTCCCAATAAAACATCGATGCATCTCGCCCTCGGCACATGTCGACAGCAATATGAATATCAGTAAGCTTATGCAATAACATCCTCTGCGCCGCTTAAAAATGAACGCCCATCCTGATGTTAACACTTGTAAATGTTACATCGGCTTTGATTTGCTCGTTTTATCGCTTTTTGATGAGGAGGACACGATAAACAGCTTGTTGGCGCAATAACGAAGAAAACAGCTCCAGAATATGTTCATCGTCGTCCGCTGTCACCCGCAGCGACAACGACGCCAAGCGCAGTCTGTTCGGCGCATATTTTTTCCTTTCTTGCATACTGAATGAATTCGCCAAAGTATGTCGCTGTGAAAGAGTCTAAAATGTTCATAGATTAATTAGTTATCTGTTTCGCCGTCAAAAAACGTCTTTCAAAGGCAATCTTTCAGCGTCTGCGAGCAAAAAGATCCCAAATGCATTGTCAAGACCTCAGAGTAAAGACTTACTTTTCCGATTCCCGCATACTGTAGCTGCGCAATGTAATGACAGTTCTCCAACTCTCGAGAGTCTCTATTACCGTTTACATCAAAGTCCCACCGAATTCGGTGACCTAGGGCAATTACAGGAGTGCCGGCAGCGGCAATAGATCATCCACCCGGAGGCCAATTTGTACTCGGCGCAATAGGTGGATGTTCGAGGGGATTGTGCGCCTTGTCGGGGCAAAGTCGACAAAAGGCCGCAGCGGCAGCTACAAATCGCTTTACGATCTCCTCGTCTGTTGTATATTGCCACGAGTCACAAGAGGTCGCGCCGCGTCTGTTCGCCACCGCCTCCGTTCCGCGCAGTTTGTATTCATAAGTGTAGCTCTCCTCTGGGCATCTGTCCTGTCGCTATCTTTAGAACTCTTATCTATCAACGCCGAACTTCCTCCGCTTTCAAGCAGACGTTTTTCGTGTTTTCCGCCAAAACCACCTGCTTCACAAAGCTTTTATGCATGAGAAGCGAGCGAGATGAGACATTTCCGCTGATGGCGTTTTTACCGTAATTAATTGGCTCAACGCCTCGGCCTCCCTGCGATATGTATCATTTTGCCCACAAGCGACGTTGAGATCCGTTTCTCCGTCGTGTTTCACTCATTTTTACGCCTTCGAATTAGTTAGGCGTTCGAGCAAGATTGATTGAAACGATTTTCCGCAGTTTCCTGAACTAATTAACTTTTGCACTCGTTTAGATGACCGTCACTTGGGACCCTCCGGCAGTTGACCAACGCAACGGCAACATCACGTACTACCGCGCAGTGCTGACGCCGTTCCACCCAGGCGAGAAGCGCATGGAGATGAACGTAAGTTTCGGAACTCTTAGCCAAATTAGTCGACTAAAACGCGAGACTGCTGACCGCACAGCGCCAGCTCGAGCAAAATTGTCTTCTGCGTCGATCCATAATTCATGTTGAAGTCACGCAAATAACAAAAGTATTGGCTTTTGACGTTCTCGGCTCAGTTTCAACGGAGCGACGCGTTCGTAGCTCTTTTATATCAGCGCCTATAGTATTCGCAGTCGTTTTTGCCACAGGTGGTTTGAGAGATTCGTAAATTAGCACTTTGCAAATTGAGAGCCATAAAACGCGGCAAGTGTGTTTGTGGAATCGACGAGGAACGCAGAAATTTGTGTACGAAATCGAATTCTATCATCAGTTCCGAGAAAACTCTTGATCCCGAATCTTTCAGCTTTCTTAAGCACAGATTCGTTGTTTTCATTTATTTTGCACCATAGAAACAACGGTAAACAAGCGCTAAGCGCTCTGAGACCGTATAAGAAGCATTCTAAGTACGCACATGTACAAACCGAGCTAAAGTCGTTGAATACGGTGCATTTTCCAGTTTTGGTCTTTGATCCGAGTCCCAAACGAAGCTAATGGACGCAAAAGGCTTCATGAGAAGCGTTACTCATCGCTTCTCGCACTAAATTCGAAATGACAACTTTTGTCGCGCGGTAAAATTAGAAACGCAGCGCATGTTGTTTTCGCTCCGCTCGTCTGCGCAGCACTCATTAGCACGACTTGAGGCTACTAATTCACCATCGTTTATGTAGCGGCCCGTTTAGTTTCCCTTCCATGTCCACTAATTCACTGTCGTTCCGTTCAGGTCACAGGACGATTGGCCACGTTTCCCGCTTCGCCGAAGAAAGCCTATTCTTTCCGAGTAGCTGCAGCCACCATGAAGGGTCTCGGGCCATACTCGCCCGTTCTCAACATCGACCCGAATCCTTCCGGTAAGTGATTTGCAGTTTTCTCTCTCTTCTTGTCTTTTGCGTTCTGTCAACTTAGCGGTGGGGACAACGCTATTCCTCGTCATCTGAGCTCCCTGGAGCAGGTGGAAAATATCGGTTTATCCGTTGAAATGCCGACCGACTTTTGGCATTTGAAAGCGTTTACGGGCGACGGTTTTTTCGTTAACGACCTTTTGCGCTCCTACAGCCATTTATTCCTAATCGAATATAGGGTCCTTTTAATAGAGGGCCACACGCGCACATTCTAATCCTCGCAAAGAGAAATGCTCAAGAAATTGGCCATAATTGTTTGTTTGCTCTGGATTTCGTCCGAGAATCGATGAACTGAAGCTGTCAGCCGACATTAATCTTCAATTACATGAGGTTAACCGTTGACACTACGGTGTCCCATCGCTTTAGACTCTCCTCGTCCCTCTTCTCCCCCTCCTAAAGCCTATCTTCGGCTTATTTACGCACCTCCAGGCCTAAACGGCATACATGCTAATCTGAGACAACGAGCGCACGTCGTTCGACTTCAGCGCGTGCCGAGCGCGCAACAATTAATATGTAGGTGTGGCGGCTCTCGCGCCCGAAACGATTAGAGCCAGAAGACTTTTGACTGCGTTTATTTTGCTTTTGGCCTGGTCCACCAATTGTTATGTCTGAAGTCTGAATTGACGACGTTCACCGCCACTTCGTCGTCACCTCTGAAGTGAAGTCACCGGCTAAATACGACATGAGACGCGAGACTGAATCTTGATTTTCTGGCGATTGCTCTCTCGCTCTCTCATAGACCATTAAGCACTTAGACGCGCCCCTCCAAGTTCCGTTTTGCGCCGTGCACGGCGGATGATTCCCGAAATTTAAACGCGTCCGAAATTCGTTCTATCCACGTAAGAAATAGTGCGCGGACAAGTACTTTGGCTATTCGTTCACATATCCTTGAGTTTGAGAAGAGCCGCAAAGGGTTCTAATCCAGTAGTAGGCGATTGGCGCGTCTTAGACTTTATCTGGTCGGTTTCCAGCGGCGCACAAATATTCTTTATTATTTTGGGATCGCTGAGGTGAGCGCGCAGCGCTTGCTGAGTCGTCGATGGGAGTGATTAAATTATCGTGCCCGAATGATATCGTTTGTTTCTCGGAACAAGCCGAACGCCCTCTTTCCCTTCTCTCTAGCTTCTTCGAGGCCTTCTTCGCGCTTCGCTGACACCGAGTGGACATCGGCGCGAGTGGACACGAAGATAGGGCGTCGGCTAAAATTTTGAAGTCGCGACGAGATGCGCGATGACTCTGCGACTGCGCCCTGACGAGGAGAACGCGTATTTGATGAATTAATAAATGTATTTGGGCCGCTTATGGCCCCCGCACATTATATGAGACTCTAGGGAGAGCATCTCGCGCAACATCCGATATCATCCGTCGCCCTGTGGCATTCGACCCTCGAGTCCCCTTGTTTGCATACCACTAATGCCCTATTCCTTTTACATGTACGCCTCGCACTTAGATTACTGCCACAGGTTTCCCGTCAGCGTGATTAGAATCCGTACAACTCTTTCCAAGCAAAATCTCTCATTCGGAATTTTGTTTCCAGTGCTGGCGGAATTAGGATCTGGATTTGGCGTTGACGTCAGGTAGCCGCTAAGCCATTTATTAGAGGCGATTGCCCGACGCGTAAATCACTGAAATCACCATTTTTTGCTCTAATGACCGCGTCAGCGCTGAGAGATTTAGCGAGGAGTGTTTCGAGAGTCAAAATTAAGATCAGTTTTCAGTGGAAAAACAACGCTTACTCACGAGTTAAGGAGATTTGTTCTCGTTTTCTCTCCCTCTCCCTGCGAGCGCCCTTCTTCCAAACAACAAACTGTTCGCAGAAATGTTCATAACTTCGCCCTGAAAGCCGCCAAAAGTAATCCCCGGAAAACGCTTTGTTCTTGCGCGTAGAATAGGTTCTAATCCGCGACTTCCGCTTGCACTTTCAATAAATTGACATCACTGATCGCGCAGAGCGGCCAAGTGAGCGAGCGAGTGAGTGAGTGAGTGAGTGAATACCTTCGCGCATTCCCTCGAAGGAATGAAAGAGCAAAGTTAATTTCGCCAATTTCAACGTTAATCTAATCACGGCTCGCTATAGCAACTGCCTGAATATTTCGTATTATGTTATCGAATATTCATGATTCTCGGCTAACTGACGACTCCGCTTACGGTGTGTGGTAGTAGGTGGTAGCAGTCGACGAAGGCAAACGGACTCGGAAGAGCTAAGTACGCGCGGATGAGCGAGTTTTTCGACTCGATGCGCAAATGTCGCGTGTGCTGAGCATTGTTTCGCTGCAACTATGCGTGTAAACGTGTGGGCGACGGATTGTGTACCATTTGCGTGTATTAACGTCCTCGCTCTTATTCAAAGGGGTCTCATGTGATGAAGCGTCGTAGAAGACGATCACCGAGTAGCATTACCAGCGGCAATGGTACTGCTGTGCTTGGATCCGGCGAGGACGACGACATCCTCGCCCGGAACTTTGGTCAGATGTCGCCGTACGTTTGCCGCGAAGGGCTTCTAGCGCGATTTGAAAAGTTGGTGAACCAACTAGCTTCCGGCTGGAAATATCACGTCTCCAACACCGACGGCATCAAGCAAGCGTGGTTTCAGTTTGAAGATTTTTACAGCAACGTGTGCTCGTATACGTCGGGTTAGTTCCGGTGTCGTTTTTTAAGAGTTAATGTGCCATGCGGTGACGAGAGAGCAACTGGCCTCTTTGCGGACAACCACTAATTGACATTTAAAAAAGTGCCTACTGCTACGCAGTCAGAAGAACTGGAGTAAATATGCCCTCCCTTTTTCACGCCTAGCTATTTGCAACGGATTTAGTGGACTTTTGTTCTAAAATTGCGTGCAACGTCCACTTGAACAAGTGATTAGTAGCCGTAGCAGTGCGCTGATTAAGCGCGCTTTGTAGCGCTCCTTCGCATTGCCGTTGTCATTGCAGTAATTGCACCGAAGTACTGACTGCTATCCCATGTTTTCAATTAGGTCGCGCGAGCGACGTTTAATCTGGGATGGGGCCACCACGTTCTGGCCGACGTTTTTTTGTCCTAGGGGACACAGGCGTCGCCGCCTTCGTCGCTGATTGAGCGAACGAACGAGTAAGAGTGTTCTCACGCTTCGACACACGCGCAACCTCCTCGTCTTGTGTTTGCATTTGGAATATTTCTAATTAGTAGTGTCGCCTGACGCCAGCGTGCTCTCTTCATGCCTTCAGCGTGCCTGCGAAACTCGCTCTTTCTGGCTAGGTTTCGGCGTCAGGTGCGGTCGCGACATAACTCTGCGCTTCAATCGCGGAAGCAGCAGAAGTTTAAGAAGTTGAAAACGAAATCTCGGATTGGATACGAGCGTATGCGACCCCGCTACTATCTCTCTCGTGCCACGTGAGTTTTTAGCTTCGAAGCAGACAACTGCCCAGGCTCGGAGCATCAAACGCGAAGACTTCGGAGATGAAGACCTCAAATACGAAGACACTTACGACGACGAATATAGAATTTCAACCGCTGAGTACTTCGATGCAATCGTGAATGCCGGTCTACCGGGTCCTCTGCAACTGCCTACAGTATCGCCGCCTACTGAGGACGAAAAAGAAGAATTACTACCGATGACATCGTCGTCGTGGCTTCAGAATCTAGTCGTAAATCCAGAGTCCCCTAATGATGACCGAGGTTCCTGCTCAAAGTTTTTTGAACCTCTGGGGAACGCACGTTCAATTTAGCTAGAAAGCATTTACCAAAACGTCCAAGGCCAAATTAGAATAAAGCACTTTGAAGAGCGCTTGCAACCGCAAAGCTGAGCGATTGAAAGCCCTATATGACCGCTTTACCTCCCTGTTACTAAAACGGCCGCCAATCACTCTGCGGACCAGCGATTATGCCTCATCAACAAGGGGCGGTGCACACGTGTGTGCAGGAGCGCAAGAAAGAGGTCTAGGGATATGAATATAGACATGTACGGGAGTGCGATAGTGGTTGTGAGCTCCTTTGTCCACCGGCTTTGAATCGTCTCCATGTTCAACCGAAAGGCGACTGGACGGAAGGCAACAATCGTGCGCAGTCGCCATCGACTTCCATTCACCAAATCCGACTTCATAAGTCGTCCCTCGAGTCGGCGACTTAGGATTCCTCCAAGCAACTCCAAGAAGGAATCGGCGCAATGGAGCTTTTCGCCGCTGAAATCAGCGCCGAGTGAAAGTGTCCCATCTGCATATTCCCACCACGGGGGAAGCATCTTTGCCGCCGTCTTGAGTTCTCTTTTAAACGAGCGGGAGAGTGCAAACAGTAATAGTGCGCGAGACGGAAGCAAGTTAATTTAAATTTTCATTTCCTCACAAATTGTTTGTTTTGTTTTTATTTTATTTTCCGAAATTCCCGTTTGTCTCGCCTAATGATTGCTTGATTTAGCGCTCGTCGGGCCGCCGTCCAATGTTCGTGTCCAAGCCACGTCAAACACTTCGGCCGTCGTGCAGTGGGATTTCGAAGAAGGAGGTCCTGATGGCGGAGTAGCCGACGGCTTTGTTGTGAAATTCATCCACGAACCCGTGAGAGGACAAAGCGACACCGAACGATGGCGTTCCCAGGTGGTTATGGACTCCAAGGCGAGACATCTCGAAATCGCTCAACTCACTGTGCACAAGCCGTACGCCTTCTGCGTTCTCGCCATCCGACAGAACGTACGCAGTTTATCTAGAGCGAGTGGATAGAATTCATTTTCAGCGACAAGGACAATGTTCCGATCCCCCAGTGACGATCGAACATCTCCAACCGGTGCATATGGTGTCGAACCTCCACGTTCAGTCAAAAACAAACAATCAAGTCGAGCTCGCGTGGGAGTACAGCGGTCCGCAGAACATTCAGTTCTATGTCAAACAGACCGGTTCCAAGAAATACATCGATCAGCATCTGGAAGAGAAAGAGATGGTCGCTCCGGGTTATCACAAAGAAGCGAATGAGAACGATCGTCGGCTTATGTATGTTTTTCTGACCAGTTCACAGAAATGCCGCCGTTTTTCAGCTGGGATAATCTCCGACCCTACATGGAGTACAGATTCCAAGTTGGTGTTCGCGAGCTCTCCAGTGGAACGGAGTACTGGCCGCGAGAAGTGACTGTGAGAACGGATTCTGCTGGACCACCATTTGTTGACAAACCGGAGTTCATCGAATCCAGGACGTCGGAATCTACTGTGATTAAGCTGCGCTGTGCCAGCGAGGAGTACGGTCCGATTAGTCACTACTGGGTGATCGTCGTGCCCGGCAACTTCACTCAGGTAAACACAGCGTGCGAACGGCGGTTGCTGAGCGTTGGTATTTTGCAGGAGGACATGGTGAAGTTGACTTCTTCGAAGTCAGACATGCTCTCGCGAGCGACTGCGCTTAAACGACCTCTCAACGATGCTGGAGACGAAGGAGTCGTTGCGAAGAAGAAGAAGGTTGGTCCATCGAGTTATGTTATTACAAAAACAAATTTCTTTCAGCTGCGAACGACCGAGGGGGTCACTATCCGCTCTAAGACAAAGAGATACAGCCCGGATATGCCACCTCTCGATGGAGTTTACATTGCTGCTGGTTTGTCTGCCAATGAAATGCAACAAATGACGAGAAACAACCGAAATTTCATTCTTGGTGATGGAAAGGTACATGAGCTAATAAGCAAACAACGAATTTCAACCTGACGCAATTTAGACTTATGATGGATACCGTAATTACCCCTTGGAGCCGAACAGCAAATACCGATTGATGATGCGAGCCTTTGCAAGACAAGAGCGATCTGATCAGCCTTTCAAGTACGCTCGTCCGATGCATGAGCCCCCCTCTCCGAAGTACACCGATTCCACGCTGAGTGACATTTTTTCGACAAAATCGTCGCCGTTGACTCGAGGAGCGCGGTCGTCAAACATTTGGCTGCTCGGGCCGATAATCGCCGTTGTCGTTATTCTTATTATCGTCGGCATGCTTGTCTTTTGGTGGCTGCGCGGAAAGAAAAAGGGAATTCCGCACGGCGCTAATCGACATGGCTCAATCACTAAGGTCGCTCTGGGAGGAATTAACAACGGAATGCCAACGGAAACATCGAAACTGCTGCTGGGAACAGACGCCTACGGAAGACCTGTGATGAATCCTTACGAAATGACCAACGGAAACATGCCCGGAAATAACATCGATATGTACCCTATGGGCAACGGAATGAGTAATTACCCTCCTGTGCCTGTACCGCTGATGACAACTGCAAACGCCGGACTTGGAGGACATACGTACGCGCATCCGCCGATCCCTATATCCGAACTTCCTGCTCACATCGACAAGCTGAAGATGAACAACAACGCGTTGTTTTCGCAAGAATACGAAAGCATCGAAACGGGTCAGCACTTCACCTGGGAGCACTCGAGCATGGATGTGAACAAGGTGAAAAACAGATACGCCAACGTTGTTGCCTACGACCATTCACGCGTGATTCTCTCCCCGATTGACGACATGGGAGGAAGTGATTACATCAACGCGAACTACATTGATGGCTACGAACGAGTGAGTGATTTTCTGGAGCATCCTCATTTCCACTCCCTCCGTTTCAGACGAAGACGTACATCGCCACCCAAGGACCGCTTCCTGAAACATTTGCTGATTTCTGGCGAATGGTATGGGAGGAACGTTCCGCAACAATTGTCATGCTGACGAAGCTTGAAGAACGATCGAGGATCAAGTGCGACCAGTATTGGCCTTCGCGGAATTCATCAGTTTATGGCAGGATACAGGTAAACACGACGCATGCTTATGGACTCTCATTTGTTCTCTTCAGGTTACTCTTAACGATACTCTAACGCTCGCCCATTATACGATTCGCACGTTCACCATTGAACACAGAGACGAGAAAGAATGCCGTCAAATAAAGCACCTACAGTATACTGCATGGCCCGACCATGGTGTTCCCGACCATCCAACTCCGTTCCTCATGTTCCTTAAGAGGGTTCGAACACTGAATGACCCTGAAGCAGGTCCAATTATTTCTCACTGCAGGTAAAAGAGATTTTCCCGATTCGATTGATCTAACGACGTTCTTTATAGTGCTGGTATTGGTCGAACGGGTGCATTCATTGTTATTGACTGCATGTTGGAGAGACTACGGTACGAAAGTACGGTAGACATTTTCGGATGCGTCACAAGTCTCCGATCTCAGCGCTCATACATGGTTCAAACTGACGACCAGTACGTCTTCATCCATGATGCTGTGCTAGACGCCGTGCAGTCCGGATCTACCGAGGTTCCTGCTTCAAAACTGTTCAGCCACATCCAGATGCTCCATCAAATGAATTACGATCGCGTTTCTGGTCTTGAACTGGAATTTAGAGTGAGTAATCCAATATGAACTCTGAATCTTACGGTAGTTGTGTTTCAGACTCTCGGAACGCTGAGAAATCTGAACTCCAGATGTGAAGTCGGAAACCTGGCGATCAACCGACCGAAGAACAGGATAGCGACAATCGTGCCTTTCGACTCTACGCGCGTCGTTCTTCAAATGATTCCAACGGTTGAAGGATCTGACTACACAAATTCGAGCTGGATCGACGGCTACACGCAACGCAACGCATACATTGCTGCTCAAGCTCCATTACCACATACCGTATCGGACTTTTGGAGAATGATCTGGGAACAGGAGTCTTCCATCATCGCCATGCTCAATACCTCCAACGAGTTTGTTCCTGGCAGGCATCAGGAGAACTGTCAATACTGGCCTTCTGAGAGCAGCAATAAGTTCGGCTCGATCGTCGTGGAACCCGTTGCCGAGTACAACATGACTCAGTACGTCCTCCGCGAGTTCAAGATGACCGATACTTTGGTGAGTGAGAAACGTTGCCAAACAAACATTACCGATTTTCCTGATTTAGACGGGTTACTCACGCACAGTCCGTCATTTCGAGTTTACCGAATGGCCTGACCACGGAATTCCCAACTCCGGCGAGGTTTTCATTGAATTCATCAACCAAGTTCACCGCACCAAGCAGCAGTTTGGAGTTGACGGTCCCATCTGCGTCCACTGCACAACTGGAACGGGCAGGACAGGAGTGTTCATTGCTCTGAGCATCATTATCGAGCGAATGCAACTAGAACAAGTGGTTGACGTGTTCACCACCGTCAAACTACTCCGCACTGAGCGAATGAACATGGTAGACGACTCAGCACAGTACGAGTTCTGTTACCAAGCCGCCGGAGATTTCCTCAAGCTCAACATCCCCGAATACAGTCCTTACATAATGCAATAGTAATAGTTTCTTCCTGCTCTCTCTCTCTCTCTCTCTCTCTCTCTCTCTGTATATTTCGTCTCAGAAACTTGCCACTGACATCTCTCTTCTCTCCATGCTGTTACGGGTACTTCATCGGATTTTTTTAAAGATATTTTTTTCTCATTTCCTCACGTTACTCCCAAATACTTTCGTCATTTACAGTGCCGATACCAAAATGATTTCTTCCTTTGTATATACAGGTTCTTCCTCGCTTTTCCTGTCTCGTTTGTTGCCTCCCAGAGTGGAAAGGAGCTCACTTGGAGACCTTTCAACCAAACTGAACTTTACTTTCTCGGTCTTTTCTTTTCTCATACGTTCAGGTCGCATCGTTCCGTTCTGTGTTTGTTCTATTTGTACAGTTCTTGTCCATTTTGTGGTATTTTATCTTAAATTCTGCATAAATATTTATTGTCAACGCTTTTGACATCACAACGCATTTGTTATTGTCATTCATCGCCGAGCTGCTGCGTTATTCGTGAACAAATCCAGTTAATTTTATATTTAAGGGGTTTCACATTCTGGTTTGTCTTCACGCGGCCGACTTTGAAGATCAGTTGCCGATTCCGACTTTTGCACGATGCCCTTGATTCCTTCGATTCGCGAACGCAAATCGGCAACAGTTTGCTGTCGTTCCCAGTTCCGGCTGGTGGCCGCATATGATGGAGAACTCGGTTCCACGTTGCGAATAGGTTTAGAACTCCACTTTGCGGCCTCGACTTCTTGGAGCGATCGCGTCGAAAGGAGACCTTGAAATCGGTCTTCGCTGACAGTTAGTTCACTTCGGTGGGCCTTACTTGGATGCTCGTGCGTGGGACTGTGCATTCCGGCACCCAATGTTTCATGTGAGCCGCCTTTCTTCAATAAGACTTTCTGCGACTCAGTAGGTGGCTGAAAACAAAAGGTACAGTAGGCCATTCTCAACTCGTGCTACGGAATCGGAAAATCGATCAGGAAATCGTAAAATGTGCAAAGTGCTCCCATCAAAGATGAATTTTTTCGTTTCGTTATCCGCTAATAGCGCATTGCGCAGCGGAGCGGAAGTGACTTACTGCAGGAGTATCCGTCGACACGAGACGTTTTGATTTGTCGCCATAGAGATGCTGAACTCGCGCGAGAACACCGGTTTGAATGCCAACTTCTTGAAGCGTTTTCTTCCGCAGCTGATCGAGACTGTTCACCAGCTCCTACAATATCAGGAATTAGTGTTGCATTGGCAACAGATAAGTTAAGGAAAGCATTCTGTGAAAGTGAATGTGATAGTGCGTCAGTTATTTGCGAGTTACGATTGCAAGTGCTCTACAGTGACCAACTACATGAATAGTGAGTGCGATCTGCAAGTGCAGTTCTCAACCTGGAGCCATTTTTCGTTCGTCTGTGTAACTTCTGACGTCATATTTGGGGATTCCGCTACTCCTTCGACAGTTTGAGTGAAATGCTCGGAGCAGTTTGTCTGCGCAGAAACAACTTCGGTTTCCTTCGAAGTCTTTAGGCGCGTTTTCTTGATTCCATCTCGCGTGGAAGTCACAAATGCTGCATAAGCTATTTTGGGCTGCTGACCGGGTTCAATCTCTGCCTGAGTCACCTTTTCCGAGCAGCTCTTCCTAATTCTCGACATCTTCCTCATTAATCTCAAATATCGTTTCACAATTTTAGTCGCCAGTTTCTTTCTCGGTTGTCTTCCTATTGCTTCTTGAATTCTCTTCTTTTGCGTCAATTTTTGCATTTCAGTCGATGCTTTGATTCCAGTAAGCTGCAAATCTGTCTGGACGGAGACATTCTGTGCTAATGAAGAATCCGGAATTGATTCATATTCCTCCTCCTCCTCGCCATATTCTTCTTCTTCTTCAAGATGCTCATCATCACCATAGTCAAAGTCTCGCCACAACTGCGACGCATCGATGCCTTTCGCCTGTTCCGGGTAAACGTAGAATTCGTCTTCGTTCTCTCCAATATCTTCCGTTTGCATCTCAATCTCTCCGGTCTCGGTCGTTGTCTGTGCGTCGGCGTCATTCAGTTCCACTCCAGTCTGAATCTTCTTATTCTCCACTTTTGTTTCTTCCGACTGCATCTCTGTACTACGCATGACGACTTCAGTCCCAACTTCATGATCTCTACTTTCGACTGTAGCTTGAACCGACTGCTCAGTCAATGTTTCTTTATCTGATTGACTGTGCGCGTCTTCAACTTGGCAAACTGCTTCCACCTCTACTGACAGGCACTCTTTCGTTGCTTGAACTTCTTGATTGCAAGATTCCGGGCAAAACTGAGTATGACTTTCTGTCGAAATGCAAACAGTTTGTGTCGCTTGTGCGGTGCCAGGTGCGAACTGACCTGTAAGAGAGTGATCGCATTGAGAGGCTGCCTCAGCAACTTCCTGAAATTCTCTAGTTACGTCTCTAAGTGAGCTTTTTTTTTAATTTTTGAACGTTGTGAATCGGCAGCTCAGAAGCTAACCTTATCGTCCAAATGTTGGTCGATCATCGACAGAGTAGTCTGCGCAGCGCCACTCTTTGGTGGCTCTGCGTAGGATATCCTAGTTTGCGGCATGCGATCTGCCGTTTCCGGAACATTCGAAACCTTAAAAAACAAAATGATCGGTTTTGAAAAGAGAATCCTCACTCACCGCTCTGTCAATAGTGATTCTTGGGTCGGTTTGGGTATTAACGGAAGTCTGGAACAATTCAACGTCGTCAAGAAGGCTGCTCGTCGATGAGTGAATGGATTTGACTGACAGCCTTTCTGAATCATTCTCTAGGAAACTTCGTTCCACCGGCAGACCTCCTTCATCAACTGAACGCTTCACCAATTCCACTTCCATTGTGACAAGCTCTCCGGACATGGCTGATAATGTGCTTGGGTGACGAGACACTGTAGCCGAACAGGAGGGCTGTGCATCTGACATGAAAGTGTCTGCTTCGCTCGTTTCCTTGCTGTCGGTCTCCTCGGCAAGCGACTGACCTCTTCCGGTCGAAGCAGAGATGCAACTGGTGATCTGTGTCTGACTCCGACGAGATTTCTTCACCGTATCCTCGGTCTACAACACAATGGAAATTAAACATAAACAGACCGATCTAACCTGCGTCGACGATCCTTGCAAATAACGAACTTCCTCGATAGCTTCATTTACCTTTCCATCTTCATCTGCTTGTTTTCCAGTGGAATCCCTTCCCGGCTCCTCCGAGTACAACACCGAAGTACCCGCTTGCACGACAATACTATTGACCCTAAAGCACAACACAGTTTGGCAGTACATCGAAACAAGCTAACCGCTTTTGTGTTGTTTGGCATTCCTCAGAAACCTGATCAACAGATGTTTGTGTGCTTGAAGTGAGTAAGAAAATGAGATCTGAAGGCACCGCGGAATCTTCCATGCTTTCGTTCCGCACAATCTGCATATCTTCCGTTTTTTCGCCTTCTTCCGATTCCAAACGCGGTCTCAATTCGTAGAGCACTGAAGCGCCGAACTGGATTCCACAGCTTCTGTATCTGAAAGTTTGTTTCAATTAACGCAATCAAATTTGTTATCTTTTACGTTTTCGGATCTTCCCACTGAATGTTCGTGTTGACTTGTGTTGCTTGGATCATGTCATTCTACAAATATTACATTCTGTAAATTGCAAGCAAAGGGAATCATACCTGGATTTCCGAGTCAAAACGTTCAATTTCCATTTGCACAGAGGCGTCCAGCATTGCGGGAATCGACTGAACACCGCACTCCGCATAACACGCAACAGACTAAAAATTGTCATTCTCAGATCGGATCCGCGATGGAGAGTTCACCTGTGCGCCAGCGTGAACGACAAACTCCGTTCCGGTCTGAACAGAAGTTTTTGTTTCGTTTCGCTCCAACTGAATCACAGCGTCTTTGCTTTCGGTGTTCTTCTTCACTACGATTCCGCCTTTCTGCTCGCTCACAGCTTCCAAAATCGTGAACAATTCTTCTTCGTCGATTCTGATCAGATCTTCCGCCTGTACTCGGTAGGGCGTGCGGCGTTGAAGCACTGAATGACTCCGTTCCGCCTCCTTCCGGTCGGCCTACCGTCATATTATACAGTTGCAGAACGCAATGTGGAGGATATCTGAATCCGACTTACAATCTCCATAAACTGTGAATAATCTTCAGCCTTTCCATCACAGAACGCAGGCATTCCCGTATTCGGATCCAGATCGACAAGAACGGAAGGCAGATTGATGCCTTTGGCCTCCGCATCAGCTTTAAATTCATTCATCACTTTCGCCCCTTGACTTTTTCTGAAAATCGCAAAAGAAATCGAAAATTAGCGCTCATTATCTTAGCGCTCGGTACCTGAGAAGCGGCTTCAAGAACTTTGATTTCCCAGCGAAACCTGCCATCATCTTCTTCGTCGCCTCATCAGCGTTACCGGAGAGCAGTGCTTCGTTGTATTCCTGAATTCATATTTTTTATCGTAGCGACGATTTATCACCAACTTCGGCCATTTTTGTGAGTAATCTCTTATAAATCAGCGCAATTTTCTCTTCGAGCACGTTGATGAATACACTCAGAAGTGACAAACCAATCATCACTACGATAAACGCAGCGGTCATGAACTCTGGGTGCTTCGGAGTGACATCGCCAAATCCTGAATCCTCATGATCAGAATATTACTCGCGTATCACACACCGATTGTCGAAAGGGAAATGTATGTGAAGTAGAATGAAGTGAAGTATGACCAATCCTCAAGATAGGCGAAGAGAATCGTCGCGAGATTGATCCAAAGCACGAGAACGATGAGTGCGGCTACGAGTGGAGGCTCATTCTCCTCTTCTTCCAGCTCTTCTGTTTTCAGAGTCATAGTGCTCATTCCCATTTCTTCATCGTTGATGAGCTGCGTCTGAAAGATAGCTCAGCTTGTGTGCCATTACGTAACTTACATCGATTTGCGCCTCCGTCGGTCTTAAATTTAGCGTTCTGTTCAGTTTCTTGGAAATCCTGTTGTATTTTGTGAGGAGGGCTGGTTCTTTGAGTGAAATTAATCTTGTTTTGACGCCTGGATGATATTCGAGCACCAAATATAACAATAAAGTAGTTGTTTACCGATCATGAAAATGCCATCTTCGATACAAGCATCGAGTCTTCGGATGATCTTCAACAGGGCATAGCCAAGATTGTTTAAAATAAACACAAAAACGATAATCCCAACGAATGCGTACACCATCGAGATAGTTTGACCAAGTTTAGTTGCACATGCGATGTTACCGTATCCGATGGTAGTGAAAATTGTGCCTGCGTAGAAAATCGCCATCCAGAATGTCCACGCTGTGTCCAGATCCGGCGGTCCAATTTCGACGACACTTTCAAAGTGGACGATAGCCTGTTTCCATTCCATTTCCCTGTCAAAAAGACTGTTGTCGAGGTGGATTCTCCTAATGCTGAAGCGGAGAACGTAACCGACCGACTGAGCTCAATTCATGCTCACTTGAACAGCAGATTCTCTCTTGCAGTCATGTAGTAGTCGTAAGCTTTACGTTTAGTATCGACATCGTGTGACCTCTCAGTCCAAATGAACAGTAAAGCTCCGACAACTGAGAACAAGCCGACAATCACCGCCTGCTTTACAAAACCATTCCAAATAAATTTCCCCAAAGGCTTGAAACGTTCGCTTAACTTAGAACAGCTAAAGCGGGTGTTTTGGAAGGCAGAGTGTTGTGGGATCGTATTGCACTTACATTGGGTGAAGAGAGCGTGAGTGCTGAGATCGTGAAGAGGTCGTCGATAGGAGATCCTCTTTGGCAAGTCGTTCCGATTCACAAAGATGTGTCAAGTCGATTGCCTAGAAGCATCCTTTCAAGACGCCCGAAAAACTCATAACAACGAACCACATCGTCCGCCATAATCGATTAAAAATCACAAGAAGCTCAATGGACACGCTGGATATCTGTAGCTTTGCGGTCTGCTTGAAAACAATGTTCTCCGCCAAATCACTGTTAATCACCCACCTCAAGTGGGAGGGCAAACAGCGCGCAGCTCGGGAGACATTTACACACAAGAAGAAATGTAATGAGGAGCGACTAATTGGTTATGGCAACTTATCCGCCCTTTGGATACAAAAGTTAGTTTAATAGTTAGACAATGAAACAGTTTTAAAGTATTATACCAGTATGAGAACAACATTCGTCAACGGAGATGTGATTTCTAGTCATCCGCTTCGTCGCTGCTATCCTTGTGATAGCGCACAGTGGGCAGGAGACTGTATCGGCTATTCTGACGCAGTCGATACTTGCGGAATCGATGCTGCAATTGAATACACTGTCATACCGGCAGGAAATGCAGACAACGGCACTCACAATGATATAGCCGATCACGAGCATCAGAAGTACGAGCATTGGTCCGACGAAGAACACGATGATAATCAAGATGCTGTGGTGGAGATCAGTAGATTGGAAAGCCCCAGAGTTGGCAACACAGACGTCAGAACCGATGAAAGAAACATTTTTGCAGACGCACTCGAAGGGTCTAAGCGGCTGGTTGATCCCACCTATAATCAGAGCATGAAAATATGGTAATAGAGCGCAACATACGAAAGACTGATTGCGGAAGACAAAGGTGACCACATCGATTGTTCATACACTTGTCAGGGCTCGAGGGTTGCACCAACTCATGGTAGATGCGCATCGCAATATGTCCCGCCGCTGGTGCATTCAGAACCTACACAACAAAATCACACAACCTGCACAAATGCAACCATACCAGCCGGAGATCAGCTCCCGTGAACTTGTCAACAGATTGGATCCTGTAGTCATCTCTATCAGACCAGTAAACGCGGTCCTCAAAGACAGACAACGAAAAAGGATGCTTGAACTGTTGATGACTGCTACGAACAATACGAATGTTGTCCCCAAAGTAGTCACACGACGCGATGTGCTTTAATTTTGCATCTGTCCAGTAAAGTCGTTTATCGAGGAGATCCACGGTTAACGCGGTCGGCCATAACAACGCGTGGTCTCCGAGGTGAAAGGCCTGAAAAACGTTTATGAAAAAACGATTCCTGCGCACATACCGCGCGGCCTTTTCCGTTCATTCCTGCGCGTTGGATGCATGGTAAATGCGTGTCAGTCCAGAAAATCAACCCCATTGAGGGATCCACGACAATTGCGTCCGGTTCGGTTGCTCCATCGTAGTAGACAGTTGCCCATCGCAGCGATTTCATGTCCAATACATTGATTCGACCGATTTCCGTTGGCTCATTCTGTTTTTGCGACCAAAATAGCAAATCGTGGACCCAATCAGCTGCTATGTGTTTTACAATTCCAGCGTCCGCAATCAGAACTTTTCCACCATTTTCGCATTCGTTGCGGTCCTTCTTCATTTGGCAGTACATGATGCTCTTGTCGGCTACATTACTGAATACAATTGTCTGAAAAGCGCAAATGTTCAAAGAAAGTGACCACACAATTTACCCGTTTCTCGAAGAAAAAGTCCGCTACGGAGGAACCGATGTGCTGTGGCATAAAAGTACCGTACTTCAAAGTAATCAGATTTAACTCTCGGATCTCCGATCGTCCGAAGAGGAGCAAACGCGGTTCACTCCCTAGAGCGCGACACTTTGAAGGGTGATGCTGATCAAGTGGGAAACGGAACGTGCGCATCAAGTGATATCCACGATGACATCGACATTCGTAAGAGCCTTGCAGGTTAATACATCTATGGTCGCAGATACCAACAATGCGACACTCATTGATGTCTGTAAAAACTCGCTCTCTACTGACTGCAGCAGGATGACTATCTTACCAACACAGCGATTTCCACGCGATTCGAACCCGGGCTTACAGTAGCAGATCGTTCCATTTTGTGGAGTCCTACGGCAATTACAGTTTTCAGAGCCGTTTAAACAATTTTCTAGAAACATAATGAAAGAGCGTAGGATGAAGGAAAAGTCTCACCAATATTCGTATGACAGACGGTCTGCCCACAGTCTGCTTGGGGATGCTGACAGAGATCCTTGTACTGAATGCACTTCGAAGGCGCGCCGTGAGGGCAAGTGAAATGAGTAGCGTTGTTGCAAATGATGTTCGGTTCAGTCTTCTCACAACCGTCTTCATCGCTCCCATCAAAGCAATCTTCTTTACCATCGCACCAAAGATTCTTTGGTCGACATCGACCGACATCGCACATCTTCTCCTTATTTGTGCAATTGCGCAGTTTGCCTAAAATGTGGTTTGTGCCTACAATCGAAGCGGACCGTTCACTTACAGTCCGTCTCATCGCTCCTGTCCGAGCAGTCATAGTCGCCATCACAAACCCACTTTGAACGAATGCACTGTTTGCCGCTTTTGCAAGCGAATTCCTGACAGAATGATGATTAAACGAAGAAAAACAGGCCACTTACCGTACTGTTGCACTGGAGCCGGCTCCTGTTCACTGCACAATTCACTTCATCGGACCGATCCGCGCAGTCGAAATCGCCATCGCATCTCCAGTGCATAGGAATGCACTGTTTATGGGAGTCGCAGAAAAACGGTCTTTCGTGAGGACAACTGAAGTGCTCGCAGAGTTCCTCGTCGCTGCTATCAAAACAGTCTTTCTCGCCGTCACATCTCCACGTTCCGTCTATGCAGCGTCCGTTATTGCATTGAAAGTCACCGGGTGGACAAGATGCAACGTTACAGCCGTTTTCGTCGCTCCCATCGGCACAGTCGACCTGCAAATACGACTACGGTATTCAGTCAAAATCATTATTTAGCTTTACCTGGCCGTCACACCTCCAACTATTCGGTGCACAAAACTGTCGAACGCCGTCCGTAGAGTCCGATTGATTTAGAGCACAAATGAAGGTGTCGTTCCGGCAATGTACTTCTGATGGACGATATGACTTGATAGGGAAGTTCATCATGTTACAAACCTGCGCAATTGAGCTCGTCTTCCATATCAGCACAGTCAAATTCTCCATCACAAAGCAACTTCGACGATATGCATCTAGCGCGCGAAGTGTTGCTTGAGTTGCACTGAAACTCACCTTCAAGGCAAGAAGTTGGTTCTGCAAAGAAAGGAGTTCATAAATCGAATAAAGCAAAAAAGTTTGCCTGTGCAATGGTACTCGTCACTTTCATCTAGGCAGTCGTTCTGGCCGTCGCAGACCCACGTTCTAGGGATGCAGCGATTGTCACACTCAAACTGATGAATGGTGCACGCACCCCCCAAAGGAAGGAAAAAGCCTGAAAATTGGAATACAGTGCAACGCGAGTGTACGTACCTGCGAGGGAGAGGGATAAGACGCAGAGAAGCCCCAGCTTCCGCATCCTTGTCAACGGAGTTGAGACCAAGTCAGGTCAAAATCTGTAAACACACGCGCTGTTTTTATTCTGTAGTATGTGGAGACAATGATGAAACGCCATGTCCAGCACAGCTTAAATGCGCCCCAAACATTACAATAATAGTGATCTCACCGCAAGATAAGGCGATGTACTCGCTTATGAATGTAGGCGAGAAGCTGGCGAGAGAATGGCGGAAGGACCATGATCACCGCAACCTTTGTCGAATGTTGGTGGAAAGAAGGCGGGACGCCCTGTCCGAAAAAACTGTCCGTGCATAATGAGGTATACTGTACCTGCACTCACTCGCACAAGGCGTCTGGAAGTCGTAAAAGTGCGCAGCGGACCTTTGAAGGAATCATTTCAGGGTAAAATCTGTATGTGGCCATCAATTCCCACGCACTCTGTCCAGGCCATCATAACGCGTGTTAATTTTCAGATGTACGACCGCTGATGGCCGATGTCCTGTCGAAGATTGTGTTCGTTGAGTCATTTATATTTCGAGTTTACATTTCTGCGTGACCTGCCAGTGCTTATTCTTTCGGTGGAGTGTGGTTGTCGACTTGTGAGTGCTGTGGTGTAGTGGCAATGTGCACACCATATTCGCAATGTGTGTGGTCTGTCCACCATGGTCACTCGCGTCCATCCACGATTGACTTGCCATTCGCAATTGCGGAAGCGCGAAATCAGCGCATTCGAATGAGTTCACTTCCATGGACAAAACGAGGAAGAGGGAGCGTGGCCAATATGACAATCAGTGTAAATTATTCCCCATACAAAATGCTCCCATGTCTCTGGACATATCATGTTCGAGCAGCTATACTGGATCAACACGTGTGGGGCTCTTCAGTTCATTAGGCCGTTATTACATTCTAGCGTAATTTGTCGCGGTAGCAATGCTGATTGTCAATGCGACATGTGTCTGCGTCCAAGTTGTCCGAGACAAACGGACGCGTTGCTTGTTGCATCGAATCTCAGTCGCACATTTGCTTGCGTCGTGTTTGCACCGAATCTAGCACGGCGCTAGTGGGGTACAGCGCGCCAGCGGAAAGCAGCTGATTCTCTGCGCTTCGCTCAAATATTAATCGCTGCTTAATGTAGCATCGTTAATTCAACTATATACTAGTGAGAATAGAGGAAGTCAAAGTAAAATGTTCGGCTGTTTCAGGTCGCTTGTCGGTTCGTCTGGATAGTGCATTGTCATTGAGTAGTGTCGAAGTGAACAGCGAGGAGGATTGTATCGACAACCTCCCAGACGCAGCCGCTGCGCCACACAGCCAACGCGCCGAACGAAAGCGAAGTAATCGAACGACGGCGGCGGTCTCGTCGCTTCTTTGCTCTTTCGCAACACACACACATAGAGGAGACATCGACGATGAGCGATAGATAGACAGAGAAAAAAAGGGTAGACAGTGCAAAACGCGCGCGCGCGAAGGCTCGTTGTTGTCCCTGAAATGCTCTTGTTTCCAGCTGCCAATAGTATCTGAACCGTTTCCTGTGCACTACATATCGTGGAAGTATCGTATCCGTAAAGAAAGCTAATTTTCGTGTGCTTTGCGCATGTCGTTGTAGGACCAATTGGTGTGAGAGCATTGTGTCGGATTGTTCATTGTATGTTCGAATCGCGGTTCGAGTTTTATGAACGAATTTAAGCGCCATTTTAAAACCGCCATATGTTGCAGGTCGGAGCAATCAACCCCATATTGGGGTGTATTGTATTTTCTTCTAACAATTCTCACACTAACAACTAAAACATGGACTCCCCGGTAACTCGTCGATCCACAAGAAACAGAAGCTCGAATACTGTGGTCGGCGGGGGCCGTTTTGCTTACTCTCCTCCGCCACCCTCTCCGGGAACGGGGCGAGTGAAAACATCGAAGCGCGTAAAGGCAGCAAAAGAGGAAAGAACCTCAACTCCTCGTAGTACACCTTCAAATCGATCGACTCCAATGAGGAACACGCCAGCTAGGAGCACACCCGTCAGGAATACCCCTTCAAGAAGCACCAAGTCAAAGTCTAAGAAAACGTATGTCACATCTTCCCAGTTTCCCTTTAGCTTTTCTAGAACTAACTTGGCATTTCTGATCTGTCGTCACTCTGTCATTTGTATTTATGAATTCGTTGCAGAGAACGTGTTACTGAGGATCAGTTCATGGCTCTGCCTGGCTATTCAAGTTCTGACGACGACAGCAAAGGTGATTCCGACGCTTCTGGTGAGTATGGAAGTTTTGCATTGCTGTGGAACAATGTTCGTGTGCGGATTACAATGTTACTGTTTAGAGGAAAACAGCTTGGACGATCGGTCCAGCTACCTCGAAGACGAGGAAGTCGACTACGAATCTTTGACAGAAGAAATCGATGAAGAAGAGTTTAGTGAAGATGAGGACGTTCCTGATTTTGATTTGCCTGTTGGTAGTGACGACATTCCACTCGAACCCCAGGATCTTCTCGACGCCTTCGAGGTATTCCTGTTTATATGGTAAATCCGAGTTTAGTCATCGTTGTAGGTCTACGAAACATGTCGAACCCACTTTCGGTTGCTCATGTTGTCTCCGTTTTCTATTGACGATTTTGTCCGAGTTTTGCGATCTCACGAACAATCTCGTTTACTTGCTGAAATTCACATTGCTTTCCTGAAATTTGCCCTACGCGACGACGAAGAAGAGCAAATGATAATGGCTTCCAATGATCTCAATCCTAGCTTTTCTTTGCTGGTCGCACTTTTGGAACCAATGACTTATGCTGAAGTTTTAAGACAGTACGTCGAAAGTGATACTCTTCGTTTTTCCCAAGATGTGCGCGACATTCTGAACAAAACAAATTATCCGTTTTGCTCGGCTCGAGAAAGATTGCTGGTTTTACGCTTCCTTTGCTCGCGCTTCTATGAATCTGGCATATTCCGGCATTCCGCTCGTCAGGAGCTGAAGTACAAGGTTGGTTCACTTTTGATGCGCAGTAAGTACGTTAACATCTTTCAGCATAATGACTATTGTCGTGACTGTTCTCTTCACAAGACCGCAGTGAGCGGAAATGTTTACAAGTGCACGTTTTGCGAAGCAGTTTACCACAGCAGTTGTCTTGAACAAATGAATGACGCTTTGCCGCCCAGCCCTGAAGGTTGGGAATGTTTGATATGTGGTATTCATAAGAAAACACCCGGTGTTTCCATCATTGACTTACAACCTGAGAACAACAATCTTCGCTTGGAAGAACTTGGCCAAGATCGACACAATCGCGTCTATTGGTTCTTAGGGCGTCGTCTACTTATGTAAGTTCTTTGTGTCTATGATAGGTTATTTAGCTAGAAACTGATTGTTTAGTGTTAATCCATCAGACAGGAATGTTGTGTACTACTCTACACTACCACAGCTATATTCTCTTGTTCATCGCATTGGTGACGGCAGATACGAAAAGCGTCTTTATCGTCGTTTGGTTGCCGAATTCGAAAGATTTGAGGTGGACATGCGTATGACGCTGGATTTGACTGTCTCCAGGCACAAACATCTCTTGACTCAAAAACCAGATCTTACCAAGGACATCTACTTGTCTTTGGACAACGTTATTCGTATAGCTCAAATTTACCATAAGTTCAAAGTTGAAGACATTATGGAGACCGAGAATCATCTAGCTGCCGTCGTACGCAAATCTTTGGGCATTAACGATGAAGGACATTTAACTCATTATTTCTGGATTGGTGACAAAACCGGTACGCAACATTTTCCTATACTGCATCCGTTCATGCTCTTTGTTCAGAAGACGAAATAATAGCACTAGGCGAGGAACTTAGCACAGCGCAGAACAGTGAGCAAGTGCAGGTCCTTGTTCAGAGAAGATCGAACGGATTCCGGCTTGGTTTGATTGAAAACGACTTTCGTAATTACGAAAATCAGTACACTTGCAATGACTATGCTCGATCTCCACAACTTCGGGCCAAAGAACGTGATAGAAAGAAGTACATGAATGTTAAGTTTGCCCTTGACGTCAACTTCGCCGTAAGTGCGAATTGCAACTACGAAACTTTTATATTCATTGTTGTAGTGGACATGTCCGAAAGGGAAAGATTTGTTTGGACCATCTTACCAAACAGCAAAGTCATTGCAGTGGACACTGGACGAGGTCCGCCGGAAGATCCCAAAGCCGCTTTTTCACCGCTTATGGGGAGAATACACAGAACAGTTTAAGAGCGATCTCGAAGCCGCTGACACCTTCGATAAACTAAAGCTGGTTCTGCTCAAGCTGGAGTATGCTATTAGGAAACCAATGTTTTCAAGCGTTTGGTGGAATTCGTTGGGTCATACCAAACTGTACAGATATTCTGTAGAAGAAAAGGATGCCAAGAAGAAAGAGGACGCGATGAAATCGCGGACTATGAAGGTTTAAGGTGTATGTCGTCCGATATCTTAATGATTTTGTTTCAGAATTTAGCGAAAAGCCAACCTTCTGACGAAGATTCTGATCTCGTGTGGGTGAAGTGGAGGAACGCAACGCCCCCTAAGCATGTGCTTTGGCGGTAAAGGATGAGGAATATCGTCAAAATGGCATCGGACAGCTTGGTGGCTGGATTTGGCAATCGAGAACGTGGAAGAGAACGTTTGTTGATAGTCTCCCAAAGGTTCCTCTTGGAATATCTGCAAAATCGGATCCATCAGAGGTATTCGCTGTTTTATCTAGTACATTGCATAACCGACTTTGCTTAGTTTGTGAAAGGATCAGCTGAGCACAAGGCATATTGCTTGGACAAACTGATTGACCGATTTACCTATTGGCGTAGAATTGGTGACGGTTTTGAATACCTTGATGCCCGCTATCAAAAACGTAGAAAGACGTGTTATTCACCAATGTGTCGCTACGGAATGAAGTACATTACATACTACGGCCCTAACTCTGGCTACCAGCAATGTTACAATCCTGAATGCCGCCTGGTCTTCAAAAATTTCAATGGACCAACAGGAGTAGTGGCTAAGATAGTTAAGCCGGATAAGCTTCCACTTGCCAAGAACGTTCAGCGTCCAAAGAAACGGCTGGGCTTCGAAGATCCATTTCCTTTGTCAGAGCCATTTACTTATAAATCACGCGGTTCTGGCAGATCGAGTGTAATGAATCTGAAACAACCGTATGTTTTTGTTACTAATTTTTAGAGTAACGACCTGGGTTTTTAGAATTCTGCGTAGATTGGCTCGTCAAGGAGGTCTCACTAACAAAGTATTTGTGCACGGATTCAGTAGAACAGCAAAGCCTAGTCCTCTATTCTGGAACATTCCTGCGCCACGTCCGACATTTGACAACTGCTGGAGATACTTGACTTACAATGCAAAATCGCTCCACGCTATAGCGCTCCAGTTGAGAGCAATGTTCACTTGTATCCGATGGTGCGACTTGGATCAAGAAGACGGCGAGAACAAGCATATTGTACACGGCGTTGATGGAGAAGAACAACGTGTTGTTATTGGCCACAGAGAACATCCACCTGATGGATATTACGAACAGTACAAGGTTAGAATCTACAAGCTGAAAGACGCGGACGACCTGGATGAAGCTGAAATGGATGAGTGCGATGACTCTGAAGATTACGTCGAAGGCCGCATCAAAACTGGTCAGTTCAGGGAATAATTTTCAGACTTGAGAAAATGTATTTAGGGCGCAGAGCCAAACGCCCAAAGAGAGCTGCAAAGTCTCAACAGGTTCCTAAACAGACTGAAGTTATCGAGCGGTGGATCGATGGCGTCGACTTGAAACTTTGGGAGATTAAGAATTATTGGAATGGTTACAGTCGTCGTGTAACGTTAAAGCGAAAACCCCAAGATTCCATTGCACCCAATTCTCCATCTGTACAAGGCGCATTGCCACAAACGACATTAACAACAGTCACCGTTCCGAAGAAAGTGAAGGTTGTCACTGCTAACGGAATTCCGTCCCAATTTCCAACATTTACTAAAACTGTTCTACCGCAGAGTAAGTTATCGATTAAGTGTTCGGCGGTCAGCATTATCATGCATTTTTCAGATCTTACTCCCGTGAATCGCAATGGGACTATTGGAGCAAACGTCTTTCGTTACGTAAAGGTTATGAACAAAGGAAACAACGGTAGTGGCAGAGCAATAATCCCTCTCACTAATTTGGACGGAGGTGCGCTGCCTCTCTCTTACACGGTTGTTCACATGAGCAAGTCGAACGGAGTGCATGCGACTAACGGAGAGTCTGAGGAACCTGGTGAACAGAAAGGTGAAAATTGAAGATGACTCGAGTTGTTAGTTGTTTTACTTGTTGAATCAATTACGGGACCATATTGTTGATTTCTTTGTCGTTATAGAAAATTTTATGACTGTGTATTTACCTATCAATTAAAGTCTTGTAAGTATCACATTTCCCGCAACCGTTACGCATCGCTTTCTGTGCGATTAGAATACCTTTTGAGCGAAAGTCGTACATTCATAGCTCCCCTGTTATGTGAGCTAACCTCGTATTCTGCCTGCGTCCGCTGGCCCATTTCGACGCCTATACCATGTTGATTCTTTGCAAAATATTTGCCGCGTCAAAAATTCCATGAACAGACGGCACAGTCATTGCAGGAATCAACCATTACACGTAGTTTTTCACAGAAAAACTGCATCGAACACCGAGCACTGGATGCTTGTTATGGCGAATGAGCCCTTCGACTTACAGGGACCACCTCAGCTCGATCCGCAAGCTCCAACATTAGAACCTGTTCAAGCAGGCATCTTAAAGCGAGTCGACGCTTCGAGACTTGGCGGCGAAATGATAGGTACATCAAACGCAGCATATTATTAATCTAGAAATGGTTTAGAACATAATCCTCGCTTGCGTAGAGTCACAAGAGTAACTCGCGGTGGGTTTGCTCCACCTGCAGGTGTGCGTTTTGTCCGAATTCTTGGTAGTCCACTGGAAAAGAGACCGCTGCGTCTCGCTAGTGAACGACAGGTAATCTCAACTGACGAATATGGACGAACGACCATTCGAACAACCAATCACCCAGTTGTGAGACCATATCCTGCGCAAACTCAGACGTTTACGCGAAAACGAGTGATAGCGGAGCCTAAAGTAGAAACAATCGACTTGACAGCTGACCCCGCTGATGGGGACAACGTGTTAGTGCACGATAGTGAGATCCGGATGGTTGCCGGATTTGCAAAGCGACCAGTGGAAGGAGCTCACGTTCCTAGGTTTGCACAGCCAATCGTTGTTTTCTGACGAAGTTTTTGCAGCGTTCCTCAGTCGAAGCCAACTCTTCGTACTGCGCCTATTCAATATATTCGCTCTTCTACGGGGCCTCCGGTACGCGGAACAACTACTCTGCGACCTATCACTGTTTCTCGTCCTTCAATCTCGTCGAACTCTAATGGGAATCCCCTCTTCGCAAACAGAGTTATGCGACAAATTGTGGTCAGTGACATAACACCGAAACGATTAACACCAAAATCACCGTTCGTTCAGAGCAGAGGCGGATTGGTTCAACGTCCCGTTCGTCGAGTTCCCGTAAGCATGGCTCGAGTGAGCTTTCAAAAGCCGCCGTTAGATGCAAACAGAAGAGCTCCAGTCGCCCGACGTGCTCCAACGACGCGCTTCGATTTTGAATCAAATGAAGAGGAGGAGCGGGCCATAGCCCACGCCATCGAAGTTGAAGAAGAGCTGATGAGGCAAGATGAAGAACGAGAAAAAGCGAAAAAAGCAAATTCGTTGTCGTTGTTCCCTTCGCTTGAAGGAGAATTCAGAAGAGTCGAAGAAGGACTACGGCAGAAAGAACGTAATCGCGCCCATTCGGTTCGAACCTTAACTTCCTTTGTAGTTGCAACACGGAGTGAACTGGAAAGAAGGCGACTGGCACCAAGTAACCCTCTCTTGTCCACGTACACTTCGCCTTTTGCTCGTGATGCCGCTCACCGTCATCAACAACTCATCGAGCAAACCGGTTCGTTGACAAAGAAACCATCGAATCTGGCCCCAGCGAAGGAAGACACTCCGGACATCCGCATCGCAAAACAACTGCTTGATGGGGTGATTTCTCAAATCTGCAAGGCAGAGAAGCCTGAAAAGGTGGTTGCATGGCAGCGACCACTTGTACCGGCTGTTCGAGTCAAAGAAGCTGCTTCACGGTATGCCGCTTGTAGGAATAGAATAAATGACTGAGGAATGTTCTTTCAGGTTTCCACTGGTGCGTTACAACCAGCAAGAAGCGACGCTCCACGAACACATGGACGCAATCAAACGTGAAGTCTTAAAACGCAGACAGCGAATTGAGGAAGTAGCTGAGAGGGAAACTGGGATTCTCCCGCCATGGAAGAGGAGTCGTTCGCGTGCGAGACCTCGACCTAAAAGTGAGACTTTCGCTGATCAGCAGGGGTATTCTTTGATTATTATAGAAAAGCCTTTTGACCAGAACCAAAGCCAACAGAGCAGGAAAGAAAATATTAACACCGACATCGAAATCAAGGTCGAGGATCCGAGCCAGATCAGCTTGGGTGGCGATTCGGTCGTATTCGGCAGCAACGCCTCGAATGACAACAACAACAATGTCGAAATGGGGCACAGTGGTACTGGCGACCCCACAGAAGAGACGACACCAGCTGAATTTAACGACATTCTCGACGAGGTTCATCATCTTACATTCGACAGTCATCTCCAGGAGCTAACTCCCGAACACCTTTCTATTCTCGATCCTTGCCACATGATGGAGACGGAAGAGATTCTGGAAGAAGGCAAAATGAATGAAGCGCCCTCTGAAATCATCCTGCCGACAGTGGCATCCCCTAAGAAGAGTCATTCGAAGGTGAAACGGAAATCCGGAAGTCCGGAAAAGATCAAACGCGAAAGCATTTCTGACAAGAGCGAAGCTAGCGCTACGACCGCTTCATCAGCACCGATTCCAGCTCCACGAGGGCGCGGTCGACCTCCGAAACTGGGAAAGAAGGAGAAAACCGCCATTCCATCGCTCGCATTGGATGCGTCGAAATGTAGATGCATCTGCAAGGAGGCTTTCAACCCACGAAGGTACTTAATCAAATGCTCATCCGCAACCTTAAAGTCGACTGTATTCCCTTCAGGTTCTACGCCGCGTGCACAAAATGCGAACAGTATTTCCACGGTACATGCGTGGGCCTCGGAGACAAGAAGTCAAAGCGCATGAAGGGATTCGTGTGCGATGACTGCAAACAATCCAATGACGAAGACCTTTATTGTATATGCCGAAAACCATACGACAGCAACCAGTAGGCTTTATCACTTGAACCGGTCAACAACGCTTATTTTCAGATTCTATGTTGGTTGCGATGGGTGCGAGGGTTGGTTCCATCCGGTTTGTGTCGGAACCACGCAGACGGAAGTCGAAAAGCACGACACATACCTGTGCCCACTGTGTAAAGACAAAACAACGACGTCCGGTCGTACAAGACGCTAAAAGTCGCTAAACTTCCCACGACGACTTCCCATTCATTCACTGTTCATAGTTTTTAGCTGTTTACGTTGCAGTGCATAATTGCTTGTTATTGTTACTTTCTAGTTACAGTTGTATCAAAGTTTATCATCGTTGCTGTACAGTGCTCGTTTGTTACTCTAGTTGTTACTGTTATCTCCTTCTTGACTACACGCCAAATGATTTACGTATAAAGACGTTAACCCTCTTCTAAAAATATTTAGCATTGATCTCACGACACGTTTAATTTTCACCTGATTTTGTTGATTCTCTGATAACAGCCGAGTCGGCGAGTTTTGAAAGTAAACTGAAAATGTATGATACAACTCTTCTCGCACCAAAAAAGTAAAGAACTGCACGCTGAGCGGGATCTGGAGCTCATATGTGCACACATTCAATGTAACCATGAATACAAGTGAAATACTGATCGTATAGAGCTTCACAAATTAAATTTATCTTGTACAAGACACAAATCAGTTTGAGTTTATAGAAAATTGTGAAGTAGAAACGCTCGATTGTCGCGCCATCAAATCGCATTGAAGAAGAGATTTTGCGACATTGTCCAGAAATCCCAATCGAGGCGTTGGTCGGCAGGTGGCTCGTGTCCTTCCTTGAACAGTTCCAGACGCACAAAAGTTTTGCCCACTGCGAACTGCATATTTTTGAAATTTTCATCCCGTGCTTGTTTGGTCACTCTGCACTTCATGTCCGTTCTACCATTTTTAAACAAACGAGCGATAGCTGCAATATGTGTGGGTCGGACCGGAACTACAAACGCCTTGTAAGCGTATCCATCGTTGGTGCTCCAAAACTCCGCAATTCGTCGAAAGTCTTCCAGCTCAAAAAAGTAATTTTCTCCCCATGCGCTGATGCCCAGATATTCCGATTGTGGTTGCAGAAACACGTCGACGAGCGAGCGTCGTCTCCGCGGTGAAAAGTGATTCGCGCATTCGTCGTACAGCTGAATGAACATTGCCACGTTTCTTCCAGACTGTCGAACGCGCTCGACAAAATCATCTACGTAGCTGGGGGCAAATTTCAATCCTAACAGTTCTACATTCAATTCAATGTGAACGTACTGGAACGTGTTAGGGATCATCTCCCATTGCTCGTAAGACAGCATAGGACTGTAATGAAATATCTGTAGGGCGCTGAATCGTCGTGGCACTGGCGCACGGACTCGCTGCGAAGAAACAGGAAAGATTCGAAAAGCCAAATGCAAATCGTCTTCAGTCGCTTCAGAAAGATGGTAATGTTTCAACTTTTTTGCGATGTATCCACGACAGTTGTGTCCGCGGAACACGCAAGCTTCTAACGAAGTGAATCTCTTCATCGAAGAATGGAACAAAGAGGTTCGGTCAAACGGAAACGTTTCTGTGGGGTTGCTGAGGCGTTTTTCCGCGTAGAAGATCTCCCTACGCGGCGCCTCATCAGACAAATAGTAGTGTCCAAAATAGAAACGAATTGTTCTACGCTTCTCCAAGTGCTCGTCGACTGTTGCGTTCCAAACGTCATTCTCCAGATTTTTTAGCAGAGGGAGACAGTCGTGAGGAATACGCGTTACGATTTCTTCGACCAGTTCGGGAGGAAGCACAGCCATCCTTTTCTCGCACGCGTTTGTTTTTCAGTCAACGATATGCACTTTTATGGTTTCTGTTACAGTGCGAATGTCCGGCACATCGCATTGAATCCAGAGCTACGACAAATAAAACCAGCATAAGCTCGATATCTTACGATATACGAGAAGCTAGGACTCAATTAGTAAATACCGGACACTGTCGCCGATCTTACGAATGTCTATTTACTCATTCTACAAATTTGAACGAAGCTTCACGTACAACTAAGAATCGTTCTCAGTCACACCGTATCATGCAAAAGCAACGAATTACGCAGGCTTACGCTCTGATATGCTCATTGCAACTGCAATTGTACCACTCATGTCAGCTCACGCCGCATTTTATTTACATGTAATCAAATCCTTAGGTGTTAAATGGGAAATCCTTAAATGAAGCGTCCTCCCTACTTCTTGCTCTTTCCGGTCCGGGTGCGAATGAGTTCTTCAATCTTGTCCCACTGCTGACTGGGAACTTTATGAAGGAAATCGCCAAACGAACTCCCATGATTCAAGAACTGCTGACCGCCATCAAAGTCAATGATCTGCAACGGCTATGGAGTTTTTGGGAATTTCAATTATTCACTCACCGATCCGTTCATCCAGTTGGCATAATCACTACACATGAAAGCAGCAAGATTGCCAATCTCCTCCGGCTCACCGCAGCGTCCTACGGAAACAGTTGTTGCCATCATCTTTACCGTCTCCTCCATTGTCATATTCGACAAGCGACCAAAAGCGCCCTGTAAAATATAAATGAGAACGAATGCCTTAGCGCTGGCAAACCTCAGTGGGGACAGGCCCAGGAGCAATAACATTGAAGCGCATTCCATATTTTGCCCATTCAGCGGACAACGTCTTTGTAAGATTTTCTACGCCAGCCTTGGCCATGGCACTGGGGAGCACAAACGGCCCTCCGCTGCGAGCATATGGAGTGGAGATGGAAAGAAACGCGCAACCGTCTATAACAGTGAACTTCAATTACCGTCCACATTAACAACAACAAACCCTTGTTCTCTTTGATGATACGACGACCAATTTCGGTGGTAACGTTGACCGTTCCAAGAAGAACGATGTCAAGCACGGTGCGCACGGCGTTGGCGGACAAACGTTCGGAAGCCATGATGAAGTTTCCGGCAGCATTGTTCACAACGATGTTTGGCAAGCGGCCGAATTCTTTCTCGATCATGTCCACCGATGTAGCCACGATTTCTGGATTGCGCACATCCATTTGGATGGGGATAACCTGCAAAATTCCACATGAAATAGCGATTTTCAGCAGGTTTCCAATACTGACCCTTTCTTTGCTATCGGTACTGATGTCACTTGCTGTTCTCTCAAGCACATCTCGTCTTCTAAAAGCATAAATTCAGTACAACCTTAACATTCATGAACCCACCGTCCTGCAATCGCCACGGTAGCACCGAGTCGAGAAAATGTTGTCGCCATGGCACGACCAAGACCAGTTCCGCCGCCGGTTACAAGCGCAAACTTTCCATGCATCGATCCTGGCGGAAGCGCAGGAGTCTTCACAGCCGGGAAAAATTTTGATGCTTGTTTGCAAGCCATATCGCTGCTGATACCTGAAAGAAAGAAAAGGTAAAAGTTTAGAAATCGCCTTGCAAGTTATACATTCGAAGAAAATACAATGGAGGAGAAAAAAATCGTCCAGCTATATACGCGATAAACAACAGCGAGAAATGATCAACACACCGTTGCAGATCGTAGCAACGAGAGACGAAATCAAACTACAACGACCAACTGGAACAGTGTACCATAGTATAGTGAACTTTGCTCGCAGTCTCCGTCTTCACCATGCTTGCAACATCCGCGCAAATCGGTTATACAAATCCGATTGTGTGCAATCCAACAGCAACAAAACTAAACTGCATTGAACAATCACAAACTGACAACGAACGCAAAGCTGGAGTAAATATAGACAAGCGCCGCGACAACTCGCACTTAACTTATATGATTGAAGGAGCGTCATCGAAGAAGCGTCCCTCGCGTTGCTTTTGACGCAAAAGAAACAGCGCGCAGAAATGTAAACTCTGTACAAGTCGACAGCTGTCTGTCGTTGTCTGCTGAGTATTTGTAATCACTTTTATTAAATTTGATAAACTTCCAAGATGCAACGTCATCAATGTACAAGGCGACTAGCAAACTTCGAGGAATGAGCGATCATGATTCACACAATAAAACTCTGCTAAAGTTAGGAATGAATATTAGGTGAGAAGATTGAGCGAAGGGAGGGTAAGATGGATAAGACTTATCTAACAGGATCGATGATAAAGCGCACAACAATATTTTACAGAAAATGCGTCGAGTAGGAAATGGTGAGCAAACGGAATCACTTGCTGGCTTGAACCTTGTAGAGCTCGGCCATGGTTTCCTTGTACTTTTGACGGAGTTGTGGGCGCTTAGCCTTCATTGTGGGAGTCAAAAGACCGTTTTCGACGCTGAATGGATCGCTTTCGAGGTAAACGGCGGTCACTTGTTCGATGGAGTTCAATTTGTTGGCTTTGCCAATGTCGCGCATCTCGGCGAGGACGTGGGCGACAACCTAAATTGTCCAGAATCAGAACCGTTTCGCATTTTCATTTTTACCTGCTTGTTCTGGCACAGTTGTTCGTTCGAAACTTCCTCCTCGCTGACGTTCGTCTTGTACCACTTCTTGATTTCGTGGAATTCGGGAACGACGACTGAGATCAAATTGCGTTCTAAACTGTCGCCGTCCACGTAAACTTGCTGCACGCTGGCGGCTCTGACGTATACGTTCTCAATCTTCTCGGGAGCGACATATTCGCCCTGAGCGAGCTTGAAGATGTGCTTCTTGCGGTCAATGATTCTGATGGTGCCGTTGGGGAGCATTTCTCCGATGTCTCCGGTGCAGAGGAATCCGTCCTCGTCGAAGAGGTCGGCGGTCTTTTCTGGGTCCTTGTAGTATCCAGTGCTTACAGAAGGTCCCTTGATTCGAATTTCTCCCTTGCGGTCAGCGGCAAAGTAGTTCAGCTCAGGAACATCTCCTAGTTTCACGGTGGTGCAGGGAGCAGGAGGTCCGCAGTGACCAGCTCCAAACTCGCTCGGCCAGGTCATCGTGGCGATGGCGGTGCACTCAGTTTGTCCGTATCCTTCCAGGATGGTGGCTCCGAGAGCTACGCGGCAGGTCTCCAGAACTTCGGCACTGATGGGGGCAGATCCAACAGCCATGTAGCGCACGCGGCCACCAGTCATCTCCTACAAAGGCACGTTCAGTCACCACTTATCTCGTCCGTTCACTTACTCTGATTGGTTTGAAAACGAGTTTGTCCCAGAAGGTGTTGTTTTGGATGACTCCACTTCGCAGCTGTTCAACCTTGGCATTGTAAGCTCGCTGGAAGAGCATACGCTTGAAAGCGTTGGTCTTTCTCAAATTCGCCTAAAATTAGAGTGTTATAAACCAGAAATCACATTAAATACTTACGTGAATTCCATCGTAGATGCGGTTGAGAAGGCGGGGAACAACAGGGAAAATGGTAGGCTTCAGAGCCTTCAAATCGCTGGTTAGTCCTTGGACTGATCCACGGAAGTAGCCGACGGAAGAGCCGCTCAGCATGGAAGCCCAATGACACATCTGCTCGAACATGTGCGAAAGAGGGAGGTAGGAGATGAGGCACTGAAGAAATGAAAATGAGGGATGAGATCTACCAGTAAACCCTACATCATTGGTCTCGAAGGCGCCCGTATTGAAAGAAGTCAGAATCTTGAAGAAGCCGGACAAGTTGGCAACCAAATTGCGGTGGGTGAGGACAACACCTTTTGGGTTTCCAGTGGTTCCGCTGGTGTAGCTAAAGAAGGTTCATTGGTACTGCCGCTGGAAAGAGATTACTCACCAGATAAGATAGGTGTCTTCAGCAACGGGAGGGGTGAATTTCGTAGGATTCTGACGACCATCCAACAAAGCCTCCTTGAAGTCGGTGATTTCGACACCAGCTTCCTTGGCTTTGGTCTTGGTTTCCTCATCGAGGTCTTTGCTTTCAATGATGATAATGTGGCGCAAGGTCGGCAGCTCCGACTTGTTGGAGATCAACTTCTTGACCTTCTCAGCGTTGTCAACGACGATCACACTAAAGGGTACGATCTAAGCTTTTTTTTGCGCGCTTATCTTTTACCTGATATCAGTTTGACGCACAATGAATCCAGCCGCTTCAGCTCCGAGGGTGTCGTAAAGAGGAACGACGACAATGGAATGCTGAATGCAACCGACTGCGGTCACAAACCATTCAGGACAGTTCTTCGCGTAGATTCCCACATGCGTGTCGTTTCCTGCAATTAATTATACATTTAAATATTCTGCTCGAATTTCAAGGTTTTTTTGCACGTAAACGTCTAATTGCGCTCGTCTGTCAAGTCATTTTGTGCTCGTGACATCTCGTCATGCTGATCGATATGATCGCGCCACTCGGGAGGGTTCAAAGTACTGGCCGTACGCGCTCCCATTCGGCTCACAATAATAACATGACGAATCACCAAGGTCCCCTTGTTTGTTTGTCATCTTAATCTTCGAGTTTAATTTCGATGGAGGAACCACCGAAAGCGTAGCCGAGCGCGTGCGCTAACCAAGATAAGAAGGAATTTACAATGTTCCTCCCGTGCAGGCTTAACTTATCGCGATCAAATGAAACTACTTACCAGCTTTAAGTCCGAATTTGCTGATAAGAGAGGCTCCAAGTTCACGAGCCATGCGATGCACATCGACGTAGTTGATGAAGGTGTACGGTTGGTCTTCCCCGGTACGGTATCCAAGGCAGGGACCGTTGTTGCTGAGCTAAAAAACAGAAATTTCGCAATTCTCTAATAGTGAGTACTTACATCCAATCCGCGCTGGAAAGCATCGTAGAGGGTGCTCACTTCAGGCCAAAAACTCTCAATTACGGTTTCCTCTGAGTCGGCAAGAAGTCCGCTCTTGTAAACTCCTTTCTGACCCTATAATAAACAAATCAATCAATTGCGTCACTAAAATCTGTGTTTACCTTGACTTCGATGGCCTGCTTCTCGACTGTGACTCCGGCTGGGGGCTGGATGCGCTTGCGTTCGCCCAACTGCGAGATGTAGTAGATGACGGCGCCGACCACCGTGACGGCAACAGTTCCAACAGTTCCAATGACGACGTCCTGGCCGTACATGTTTTTGAGGGTCTGAAGATCGAGAGGCATGATTCGAAGAGTGTCCGCAACCGGGCCACACGAGTAGAGTGAATGTGGAGTACAATACGGAAAAAACCACGCCACCCCAAACGAACCGCGCTATTATCTACGTCTTTCGAGTCTCGCAGTATTGATAAGAAGTAGCGATTGGACGAGCGAGCGGACGGACGCAAGACAGAGGGCGCGACAGCTAGCTACACCCGCGAAGGTCATTGGAGTAGGCACGCTATGACCTGGCCAAAGAGCTAAACAGTACACAGAAAAACTTATCAGCATCAGCTCTGGGCGCCATCGTTCGAAGATGCCCAGTGCCAGTCTCATCCTCCGAAACACTCGCCCAGTAATACCTAATTAATGTCAGACCACTGGCGGTGATGCACTCACTCAAGTTGATGTTGATAAAGGAATAAACGGGCGCGCTGGAAAAACCGGCCATGAGTAGCAATGTGAGGCGACGTCTCTGTAGGCGCAACTGCTTGAGGCGGTCGCACTTTTATGTAACCGTCCCTCGAACACGTGTTGAATGTACAAAGTATGAAGTTCACGTTGCGGGCGATGAGGAATCCCGTTCCAAACAGCGGCGGGCAGAGAGGAAGGGAATGAGAGAAGCAATGAGAGTTGGACGCAAATTACGACTTGCTACTGATAAGCAGACAACTCGCATAAAGTCATCGCCGAAGGCGCCAGGGTGTTGTGAACTTCGTATTCGCGGGGGTCACAAGGAATCCACGATCGGTCCGAACGATCTTCGACCAGGGTACATTTGCCTCGGCATCGCATCTCACGCCATCGAATATCAGTTGATGATTGCGCAAATCGAAGATCAGCTGATTGCGACATGTTTTTGCATGTCGGAACGAAATCGGGTTAAATGGTGCAGAAGCTATGCTTCCTTGTACGGACATTCGGTTGAAGTATTGCTTTTCAAAGCTTGCTCAGTTGCAAAAAATGGGTTTGCTCCCACTGACAGATCTGAAGGTCGTCAAAAACGCTCTCTCATCATCAGCTCAACATGTTTACAGCGAAATAGTTTAATTCGCTTGGTTTGAAGGAAAAAGAGAAACACAGTGTTACAATAAGGATGCAAAAATCAAGGTGGAGTGATTTGAAATGCTCCATGTGACCTTCAGTGCACGGTGAACGCTATTTATTTTAGAGACTATCTACTCTAGCTTGCCGCAGACCGTTGGGAAGCAGCTCGTTTTACGGCCTTTTGCATTGTTTCAAATTGCAACGATAAGAATGTTCTCTAGCGAATCTAGTGAAACTGTTCTGCAAACCGGGAGCAGAGTATCACGTTGCAGAAGAGCGGAGATACCGCGGCACCGTTTTGTCCCAGACTTCACTTCCAATTTTGGGGTCTAAACGCACAAAAGTTCAATTTGAAACAACGTTCAACAGCAGCGGTTTCGCCTCAGCTGGGCAGAGGGCTCTTTTTATAGGAGGGCTGTTCGCATTGTCTACTTTGAGGTTAATTCTTCTCGACAAGTGAAAAATACCTGATTTCCCCGACAATACACAGAATGTCTACATCAGCGACTGTGCTGAATCATGTTTTCCAAAGATTGTTTCTTACAGTAGTACGAACATGTGTGCTGTACTTTTCAATGCATTCAAATGATCTTGACACGACCTTACTGAAAGCATCGCTTACGGTCGCATCGCTTTAAGGTGTGGCGGATAAAGAGATTTAATCAGGTTCTTAGGTCGTTGCGATGTATTTCGACGGTAAGTAGTTTAAATAGAGCGACTTCGCGCTGTCGCTCTAGAGATCAGCCTTTCTCTCTAACCCGACCACTTTTTAGAAGAACCAAAGGTTTGGATGGAGCCGGAAAATACGGTCTATATTGGTGGCCTTCACTACAGAGTCACAGAGGACATATTGGAAGAATTGTGCATTCAGGTAGGTCCTTCGTTCACGCATTCTGTTCTTATTGATTGATTGAAGATGGGACCCGTGAAAAGAGTGATGCTGATGGAAGACAGGCATTATGCTTTCGTTGAATTTCAAGATGAAGAGTCTGTCTTGTTCGCTTCTGAAATGCTCGATGGAACCAAGTTGTACGATCAGAGCATAACTGTTCAACCCCGTGCCAACACAGAAAACCAGAAGAAGTACATTGAATATTTGAGAACTCGCAAAAATTTTTCCCCACCAGCTGACTTGGAGGCGCTTACAAGGAATGCGAGACGCTCAGGTACATTTCCATGTCTGATTTGCCTCATTGACTGTTCGGTTTTCAGGTGATGGAGAAGGCAGAAACCGAAGTCGAGATCGAAGTCGCGAACGCCAAGATCCTGACCGACGACGAAGCCGTGACGACTCTCGACGATCGTCCCACCATGATGAACGTGATCGTCGTTCTCGCGACCATCAAGATCGAAAACGAAGTCCGCGTCGTAGCCCAGAACTGGCTGTTCGTGAAACCGAACGCAGCAAGAGCGATGGCGGCGTTGAATACAACAGCGGTATCCCCGGATATGGTTACGTTGGTTACGTTGGTCCTGAAATGTCGGCAATTCGTGCTGCGAGAAGAGATTCGAGGGACCGAAGGGACAGATTTCACCGAAGCTCAAGAGATCATGATTATCGCGAGCGAGCAATCGAAAACCATCGGTTCAGTCGAGAGCATGACTACAGGGATTCGCGGGAGCATCACCAAGCTGGCACCTCTAGAGACTCAGGGCGTCGCTAAATCTACTTTGCCATGTTATCTGATCTCACATTATTAATTGCAACATCGGTGTCGTCATCTGTTTATTAACACATCAATAAATGTTTCTTCTACCCAGCATACGCAGAACCTCGACCCACCCACAGCTCATCAATCACTGACTTGTCTGCCAGTGTGCTCGTATCTCCTAGATCAGCATTGCGGTCGCCTTCAACGATTTTTCTCAGAATCCTTCTCGTAATTTTACCAGATCGAGTTTTTGGGAGTGAGGGCGCTTCTTGAATGAATTCAGGCACGGAGATTGCGCCGATCTGCTCACGTACTTTCAGTTTCATCTGCGTGATTCGCGTATGGTTGAGTCTAACGCCCTAAAGCACTCCGACTTCCGAATCAAAATGACCTTGAAGAACTTACGTTTTTGAGAGTGACGAATGCATAAGGTGTCGTCCCCTTGATGGGATGAGGCGATGCAACCACGGCAGCTTCTACAACGTCCGGATGCGTCGTGAGTGCGGATTCGATTTCAGCCGTAGAGAGAAGATGTCCGCTCACATTCATGAGATCGTCCACACGACCCGTGATGAACACATAACCATCGGAGTCTCTATAGGCGCCATCACCAGTGAAGTAGAAGCCATTGATGGAGAAGTAGGTGTGCTCGAATTTCTCGTGGTTCCCAGCGATCGTTCGCATCATACCCGGCCACGCTTGACGAACGCACATCATGCCCTCCTTATTCGGCTCAACAATCTGAATGAATGTAGTTATATAGATTCATCAGCTCACGGAATACGCACTTCATTGCCCTCAGCGTCAAGAATTACGGCATCGATGCCAAAGCAGGGTAGCGAGGCAGATCCGGGTTTCATCGGCATTGCACTGGGTATCGATGCTATGATGTGCCCCCCTGTTTCAGTTTGCCAATACGTGTCCACGATGGCGCACTTCTTGTTTCCGATCACTCGGTAAAGCCATCGCCATGCGGCTGCGTTGATCGGTTCGCCCACCGTGCCGATGATTTGCAGTGAACTCAAGTCGCAGTTTGTAACAAATTCTGGTTTGTAGGCCATCAGAGAACGAATCGCAGTTGGAGCGGTGTAGAATTTTGTCACTCGGTATTTTTCAATGATTTTCCAGTAGCGGTCTGGCATCGGATATGTTGGCAATCCTTCAAACTGGAATGGATAGAAATAGAAATCATTCCATTGGTGTGAATTAAAGCTACCATCACTGAGGTGACCCCATTGAGAAGAGGGCCGTACACAATGTAGGTGTGTCCTGTGATCCAGCCACAGTCAGCGGTACAGAAGTAGACGTCTTCTGGCTGCAGGTCGAATGTGTTCTGCGTTGTCGCAAAAGCGAACGTCTGATATCCGGCTACAGTATGCACAATTCCCTTGGCAACACCGGTAGATCCACTGCAATGGGACTTTCAGTAAATGAACTGTCGAGAAGGGACTCACGATGTGTAGAGAATGAAGAGTTCATCTTCGGCGTCCAACCATTCGCACCCCTCTTCGTGTTCGATGCGACCGTTGAGTTCTTGGCTTAACAAAATATCCATCGCGTTAACAGAAACCTACAGTATCGAAGTGAAAACAAAATATACGATAAATACCAACCTTCTCTCCGTCGTAGACGCAACCTTCTGGCAATTTGACGGATTGAATGTAGTCTATCATAAGGCACGTGTCCACACGAGCACCTTCCTTTGCAGCAAGCTTGATTGCTTCGTCCGCCAGTAGCTTCAAGTAGAAAAGTCTACCACCACGGCAGTAGGCATCACAAGTTATCAGCATTTTAGCCCGCGCATCGACTATTCGAGAAGCCATGGCTTGTGCGCTGAATCCGGCAAACTGAGAAGCAATTTTAAAAAAACTTTCAAAATCAACAAAAACGTACCACAACTGAGTGAACAGCCCCGATGCGAGCGCAGGCGAGCATTGCAATGGGTAATTCGACTATCATCGGAAGGTAAATGGCCACACGATCGCCCTTCTTGATTCCATTCTTCCTCAGCACTGTCGCAAACTTGTTCACTCGTTCACAAAGTTCATTGTAGGTCACCGTAATCTCATCACCGGGCACGTTTCCTTCCCTAAATGCAGCAAATTAATGTTTTCAGAAACCAATTCATGTACCAGTGATAAGCGACTTTGTCGCCAAGATCTCGCTGAAGATTTCTCTCAAGGCAGTTGTAGGCGACGTTGCTAGTAGATCCTTTCATGTAGGAAACAGAGATTGGACCCTTTCTTCGATCAAAATTCCATTCCAATCCAGAATCCGTCCGGGTTTCAAAATGCAACTGGTTGGAGTATCGTGTCCAGAAGTCGTTTGGAGATGCGATTGACTCTTTGTGAAATTCGTCATAGATGCCCTTAAATACACGATGATACTAGAACACTCAGCGGAATCTCACTCACAAAGTCTGGGACGTGGGAGATTGCCTTCAACGCTGCCGGAGGATCGTAGATCTCCTCTTCTGGAGCGAGACTGAATTTTGCTGTCGTCTGCATAGTGGAAGAACATGAAACACTGAACTAAATGACGGAAATTATCTTTATATAGGAGTAATTACCACAATACGCACAAGAAATGACTCAACTGATAAGAAACGTTATCTCCATTACTTTCGTTGTTGACATCACAACCAAACAACGTCTTCCCATGTTAATAATGCGCTCAAATACTGAATATTCTGTCGCAACGTCGACTGGAACACAAATTTTCATCTTGATCCTTTCCGCTCTTACATGAACCAAATGAGTTACTGAGACTCCGAACGACATCTTCACAGAAGTCTCACGTGTCAACTTTTCCGCATTGTATTCGCATCATCCGTTGATCGCTTTGTGTGGCGTGACTTCACGATATGTCCTCACCATCTGTAGATAAGAACACTGCGACAAGTACCGTAGTAAGGCGCGCGATCGAACCACTTCGTTGGAAAAGTGGTCAGCGTCTCATGCGTTTTATCATGTTTGTCTGCAAAGGTACCGGCATTCAAAAGGTCCTTCTCAGGTTACAATTTCTTTATTTGCTTCAAAGGGCACCGTAGGAATAGCTGAAAAGCCCGTAACATCGGACCTATGCTTAATAAAAATGTCTTGAGCTTGCGTATAACTGATTGTGTGCACCAACGCTGACTGCACCACGCTGCTCACGGAGGAACAAAGAACTGCCACGCTTCAATCCATTCGGCTTCAAATAACTGTAGGCATCCTGCCAGTGGTCAAAGGGAGGTGAGTAGGGCAACATCGAAACAGCGAGACTGAAGAGAATGTGAGTGTATTCCTTTTGTGCGTAACTACGTCCACTTACCCTGACCCTATGGTCGCCATAACAGTAGAAACGACACTGAGTGGATGAACGATCAGACCCATTGTGTACGGAGTCAAGAACTTTGCCATCCGCCGTGCCGCCTTTGCTGCTTGGTGAGCCGCGTTGTCATCTCCCAAAATCGTCTTCTTCTGAAAGCGATGTTAGTTAAATAGAATGATCGAGCGGGGAAAGCACAAACTTCGCCATAAATAATACAGCGGTCAAAAGCATAGACAATCAGATGCGCTCCCCAGACGTACGTTGCCTCCATCAGCAAGGCAGGAAGCAAACCTGAGAAATAACCTGCGGGCCCTTCTTCGTGTCCAATGCGCAGAACGGTCTGCACCAAATGCGTGTACTTCGTTTCCGCAGCAATCAGTTGCGCGATCTTACGGATCATAATGACCGTGAACGGCCGACAGACGATAATCCCGACACAGTTGGTGAAAGTTCCTCGAATCGCAGTGCGAATCACACGGCGGAAACTTTCGTGATCCGATAAAAGCTCTTCGGCTACGGGAGGAGTTGGTTTTCCACCAAAGTTGGGGAAATACTTATCGATGTACTGAAAGACAGAAAATTAAGGCTTTTGTCGGAATGCGGTGAAACGTACAGAAGCGGAGTATCTAATCGTTGCCCTCGAAATCACGCTGGAGAATACAGCCGATTCATATCCTGTGTAGAGAACTCGAAATCCGTAATCCCGTATAAGATACCGCGCATACACCACAACGTTAGGTAGGAAAAGTGCATTGCGACCAACGACGATAAACTGCTTTCCTTGGGACAACGGATATGGCTCGAATCCGAGTTCAAATAGAACTTTCAACACCGATATCGGATAAGCAACCGTCGTAATACCGGTCCTAATTATGAGGTTCCTAACAAAAAACGAATATTAAGGTCCGAAATCCACAAAGGCAAAAAATGTTACATTAGCGCTTCTTTAACTTGTAATTCAACTTCTTCCGGATCAAGTTCGGGCTCATCGTCCTCAACCAGAAGCTCTTCTTCGTGACCGTCATCCGACATTGCAAAATGCTCTAAAACATAATGAAACCAGGATTTTAACAAATCAACGCGGGTTTCAACGCATTTCTGTATCGAATCACAATTATTCTCATCTAATTGATTTGATCATTAAAGAGATTAGAAGAAAATCAGATTTTCAGACAGGTAAAGGCCTAAAATAGCTACAAGAAGTTGGATTAATATGTTGTTGTTTAAGTTGTTTACGCAACACAGAAACAGAATGTTCCAACAGAGACATCCCCTACATTGCTAACGTTCAGACTCCTTCGCTAGAGCCGCACCAATGGTAACTGATCTCTCATCTGATAAATAATCCCATCATTGAGTCTTTCATACTGAATGTCGGCGTAATGTGAACTTTAAATCGAAGTGCTTGTAAGTTCTGCTTAAGTTTGTCCACAAAAAAGATCAGTTACTGTTTCCCAATGAGGAGGAGATTTAGTTTCCCTGCAAGTGCAAATTGACGTCCGGTTAATGGCGGCAATCAGCTGACGATCGTTTTTTCCACTCGCGAGATGATAAATCGGACAAATTCAGCGCCGCTCTCAAATTAGAAGTCGGTTTGGTCGGGAAAACAATGAAGTGAAAAACGCAAAGTGGCTCAAATTCCTCCGATTGGAATGTGAAGGATGTGGGGACGGTCAGTCACATCGGCGTCACACATTGAACTTTGAAGAACTTTTGAATTGCCACAACAACTAAGAAATGCTGAGTTTCTCCAATTCTGTTCGGATTCTCATTGACACCGTAATGTTCACGAAGTTCAGTTCCTCATCGAAACCCCCGGAAGTGATTTCTCGTGTTTCTTCTGGTTTTTTTTGGCATTTCGTTTGTTTGCCACTATGTCGAGGGGGTAACTCGTTTCAAGTCCAACGACGTTCGCAAAGCGAACTGTAAGTGGTGATTCTTCCTTCTTGTTATTGCCTTTCTGGGCGACAACGAACAAAAGATCGAACGAGAGCCTATACGTGAGGGTTGAACCCAGACGTCGCATCAGTACTAGTGGACATCAATAAACTATACATAAAGAAACTAATTGCAAAGACTAAAAGAACATAATCCTGGTGAGCGAAATTTCCCTTCCAGAATCTGTGGATGTGCACACTGACCGCACCCGATGGCCGATTGCGGTAGTGACGTGACAATCTAACCATTGCGGAGCTGCTCCCGACTCGGCGCATACCAATTCTCGAGAAAACAGCTCAGAAGAACTCTGATCGTCGAAGTCGATCTTCTATCTTCGTCTCGCGCGCATTCCAGAGTGGCCGTCGGCGATCACGGCGGATTCCTCGGCGCAGTCGTCGTGGCGTCGATTCCCCTGCGTCACGACGACCAAACAGGCGAGCGTGAAAACGGTCGTTTGTTTACGCACGTTCTGTTTATAATTATACATCGCACGCGCTCTTCTTTGGTCTCTATCGCCGTCTATAATTGGAGCTCGAAGTCTGAAGAGAAACGACAAGGACGCTGCTCTGTTCCAAGTTACTGTAAACAGAAGTGAATTCTTCGTACAGTCAGCTGACTGCTAGGAAAACATTGGATGAAGCTCTGCGTTTCTTCACGTGACGGATCTATGACGTAGTACAGAAGGTCATCGTTTTACAAAGTCTGAAAGAGATTGTAGAGTGGGTTACCGCAAAACAAATGCATTCGTCTTCCTCACACGAAAGAATACCGGTTAACTTGAATCTGCAATTTCAAAAGCGCTCTGGCTCCGGCGTCCGCTTTTTCTAAAAAGCTTTCAGGCGTAGACAAGTTGGGTTCGCGTGAGCACTTAATCCGAATCGAGAATGCGCTCATCGTTGACACAAAAACGGCCCAACCAGTTTCTCTCCGGACTTGATTATTGCTTAACAATGCAACACAAAGCGAGCTTTAGGGCTTTTTCCCTTTCGAGAACGCTAAGCACTTGATCTAATTGATCGCCCATTGGCGAGACATGTTTACAGGAAAGAGCCCGACAACTCAAACTTTGTTTCCTTTACGGGAAAGTTTTGTTCTCGACCGGTTTTCCATCGAGTAACGACTTCTTGATCGCCTGTGAGTTAGCGGCTGCCGAGTCATCGCTTCTCTTCCCTTCCGTGAAAGAAGGATGTCGCGCCCAAGAAAGCGTTGCATGTGTTTCACAAACACATAAATTATAACCTCAAAAACAAGGTCGTTCACTCGCTGCGCGACCCTTAAATTACCATAGAAATTGCCTCAGCTCATCTGAGCACCTGTGCCGCTCGCCTCGCTTCAGCACCCTCACGCGCGCATTCAATTCTTTTTCACATTGATTTCATCAAAAAACGAGGTGCAATTTTCATCATTTTCTACTGATCTTCACGGCTTTCCGTATCGGCATCTCGTACCTGATGGTTATCGGGGCCAACAGGTTCCAATCAGATTACTCTCTGTTTTGTGACAGTTTTTTTTTGTATTCATTCACTGTTTGTCGTCCACATACGGCGCATTCCTTCCGGCGCTGATAACATCGGCATTCCCGAGCAACGTGCGCCGGAAACGCTTCTTGGAAATTTGTTTTCAAGTTCAGCGATCTCGCTACGAGGGAACTGCATTAAGACATTGTTCGCATTCTTCTCTCGGTTGCTTGCACCCGCGTTTCCCTAATTCGCATAAGTGACCAAATCGAAGTAGAAACTCTCAAACGGTAGCGCATCTCATTAGGCGCGTTCCTTTCTTTCTAAGATCAACTGAATAAGATCATCATTGGAATGTGCAGCTTGCCTCTGGCGTCAGATCACAAAAACGACTGTCGTCAGAAGCTCCGCCTCAAAGCGACGCTGACTCATGACCTGCGCGTCCTTCGCCGACAAACAACCGTCAACACCTCTATTTAAGGCAGTTGCTGTCAGTTTTAAGAAAAGCCCACCTTCTCATACGGCCGATATGCGTTCCCTTTCAATAATCGCAGTTGTCTTCGTCGCTGGAGTGGTCGCAAAGCCTCTCGATCCTCGGACTCCAGAAGATGTACCGGCAGAGACTCCTGGTATGTAGAAGTGTGCCTTTCTCTCTAACCTATCCGTTTTAGCTCAGAGTTTTGGTCGTTCCGACGTGAACAAGGACGAGTCGCTAACTTTTGATGAGTTTCTTCACTCCGACCTCGTTTTTGAGCAGATCAAACGAGACGAATTCAACAATTTGGACACCAACAGTAATGAGTTTCTAATCTGAACATTTCTAATCTGTGCGCTTGCAGAGGATGGGGTAGTGAGCAAAGAAGAGTTTGACAGCCACTACGCAGCTGAGAAGCAAAACGGAGACGACCTGAAAGCAGAATACTTCGGTCAGCTCTATGAGGTAAACGATATTCGCGATGCGCATGGATTTCATTCGTCTTTCTAGGACTTTGATGAGGATTTTGATCTCAAACTTGACATCGAAGAAGTGAAGAAAGTTCTGGAGAGCCGATTCCTGTTGAAGACGCGCGACAACTTCGCAGAGATCTTCGCCCAATTTGACTCTAACCACGACGGAGGACTCGATTTGAGCGGTAAGAGAAATGTTCTGTCTGGAGATAATTGCGTCTCTTCTTCTAGAATACCAGAAGTTTGATGCGGATATGCCTTTCGAAGAATTGGACCCGATCGCCGCTCCCTCCAAGACAAAACAGCCAATTCTTGCGTTCAAGACTGAGAAGCTCCCGATGATGAAGCCGATTGCGGGAAAAGTCTTCTGAGAAGCCTCAGAGAAGGAAGCATCGCCTAACTTGCCTCAGATACTCGCCCTAATAAATCTCAACTGTACAATATGATGATCCGTGTAATTGTAAGTGTATGTGATATGAATAGAAACTAAACTGATGACGTCCAATCACAGACATTCACTGAAAACGTTATCTTCTGAAGGAAGATCTCCACGATCAAAACGATTTCTCAAAACATAAAATATATTTAGAATCCTCTTCTCTGACAGCAATTGATCACGGGATGATTTTGTGGGGTTCAGCGAACAGCTGAACCGAACGCTTTGTTACACTCTCACTCCGCACAAAAATAGACCCACATGTAACAAATCAATCTCCGCTGACCGTTCGTCTCTCTGGAGCGTTCGCAATCGCCACGCGATGTAATCTTCGACGTTATAGACTTCCCAAAACAGGTAAATTCTCTTTTTTTACTTTTCTTTATTTTACGTGCCATTATGTCGTAAAATTGACGTTCGCAGTGAGTTGATCAAATCTAACATAAAAAAACGCCATTTTGCTGTTCTCAGCATTCCGTTTGATTGTTCCAGAGGGGTAGCAGTGCGATACTACGCATACTACGTTTGACCCCAGAACGGCCACTAATCGAGCCACTAGGATCTCATCTCAAACAAGATGAGATCCTTTAGCGATTTGCTTTATTGCCGCTTGTTGGTGAAAAGATCCCGAGGTGAAAAGATCCCAGGCGAAAAGATCCCGAGGTCAAAAGATCCCAGGTTAAAAGATCCCACGTGAAAAGATCCCAGGTGAAAAGATCCCAGGTGAAAAGATCCCGAGGTGAAAAGATCCCAGTCAAAAAAACTTAAGTTTTGAGTAAGATAAAAAAAAATATGTTTGAGGGACGCACGCTCCAAATTTGCTGTCTATCACACGGTTAATGTCTATCACATGCACGCGCTATAACAAACGTTTTTCACTTTTTTATAAACAGAAACACATAACAAAAAATTGCACTTCGAACACTTCCAGATACCAATCACGCTTGTTGCACTTCGAACACTTCCAGATACCAATCACGCTTGTTGCACTTCGAACACTTCCACCGCTATCCCAGGTGTTGCCAACCCAACACATCGATGACTGGGGCGACTACAGCTTCTTCGTTTTCATGAATCACAAACTCTTCTTCGTTGTCATCTTCAGTTGATCCGTTAACGAATAAGGCGGTTATTGCTTTTCGCGAGCAATTGTGAGCTTGATGCCGGCAGTATCGCAAGAGAACGTCCATAGACACATTCTGAACCCCAACCAGTGCTAAATGATTGTCGAGTTTCTGTTTCGCAATCATCATCTTTTCTTCAGCTCTGGTGCTGTTAACCAGTCTTCGCTTCGGTTGCTCTTGTCGCAAAAACAACTGCTCACCTCGAATAGCTTGTGTATTCAATTCCTTTCGAATTTCCTTCAGAAACAAGCCCAATTGAGGGTGCTGTGCGTTGAACAGAGTTCGCAATTGATTATGCCAACCTTCAGCATGATTGGTTGTTTGGTCCATCGTTTTCATATTGATCCCAGGTCATTCTGTGCCGGAACCAATAATTCATATATTCGCGAAATCGCAAAAGAAGTCCGGCTTCGATTGGATTGTGTCCATTCGGAAAATTAGATTCCATGTAAGGCCGAAGTTTCTCGTCATATACGTTCCGTGGTAACATAGCACTTCCGATAAAAATTCTTATCCAGTCATAGAAGCTTCTGTCTTCTTGATCAGTGTACATGTTGATCAGTCCAATTTTCTTCACTTTGTCCATGATATTCTTTGCAAAGTGGAAATAGCAGGTTGTGATCTGACATCCGCTGAAAACTTCGTGACAAGCGTTCATGGCAGCAAATTCCATGTCGAAATGAAATCTCTTTTCAACTCCAGTGTCTCCAAATTCTTCAACCATGGCGTCACGCACTTTTTTAAAGAGCTTTACATACGTTGCGCGAGTTTTTGAGGCTAGCAACGCTACAACAGATAAAACTGATTCAGACCGTTCGGGTAAATTCTAAAATTTGCTAATGTCGTAAATTAATTTTTAATGCGTCCTACTTGATAGATGGAATGCATCGAATACATTTGCACGAAAGGAGTGCTTTCAGAATTCGGGTTGTACTTGAAGTTACCGTCACACGAAATGTGAACAACATCCCGCAAACAAGCTAACCCAGTAACTGTGGCCAAAATGATCATAGGTTCATTATCCGGGTCTTGTTCATGAAAAATAATCCACCTGTTACCGTTTTCACTGTTGCCATAGAACGGGCGTGGAGAAAGCGCCGACTAAACTAATTATATTAGCATTGATTGCAAATTGATCCAACCTTCAATTCATCAGGAATTTCCGCAAAAGCATTGTCAATTCTGTCGTAGCTCTTCGCGTTATGATACGTAAAAGCTCTGCGCGATAGCAGTTTATTAGGAAGCTCCCTGTTAACGGCACGATGGAGGTCGTCGATATCGCCTGCGGTGTTGAAATTAACGATTTCATCGCGAACCGAAGCGGCCATTTCGTTATGCACATGCTTTGGCTTCTTAGCGTCAATGTCGCAACTTTGCGCTGCTTTTCTAAAAAAATTATGCTTAGAGTTAAAAGCTCGTGAGATAGGCATACCTGTACACTTGCCGGGCAACTGTACGCGCAGTCGACGTATTTACCAAATCATCCTCTATGCAGAAATGTGCGTTTGGCGGATTATCTGGATCCGCGGTCCACCTTAACGTTTCTTTATACATATACATATATATTTACACTTACTTGGAATCCTTTATCCACAAATAGGGCACTGCTTTCGTTACATTGCCGTCCTTGCGGTATTTTGTGTTAGTTGCCATAGATTTCTGACAGCGAACAGCGATATCTCCGTTTCTTCCTCTCTTCTTGACCACAAACGAGTAGGTATGGCCTGGACGTGTCCGACTTTCGTAAATGGCAATTTCTCCGCCTTGCTGACTTTTTGCGAAAACAACAGACGAATTCATTTTCTGAAAGAAGAGTAAGTATACATTAATTTACGAAAGTTCCCAAAAAAACGAGAGAGGCGAAAAGTCAGTAGTTCCGAAGTTGTATCCATGCTGGTACGGTTAGCAGTATTCGTTGTGAGATTCGTTGTGCGTTTGATTTGTCAGCGAAGTTCTTCTTTCTTTTCGCTCAATTCGCTTATTCGGTGTATTCCGATGCGCTTCCGGGTAATATTGCAAAGATTTTGCAAAGTGTTTATTAAGATAACGAGATAATGTGTATACAATAGCAAAACTTAGCCAAATTGGCTACGGGATCTTTTCACCTGGGATCTTTTCACCTGGGATCTTTTCACGTGGGATCTTTTCACATCGGGATCTTTTCACCTGGGATCTTTTCTCCGCGGGATCTTTTCACGCGGGATCTTTTTACCTCGGGATCTTTCCAGTTATAATCTTTATTGCCTCGTTGTTGTGTGCGCGGAATTTGAACAATTTGTTCAAGTACTCGTTAAACGCGTTGCACTTTTGCAATGACCGTAAAAAGGTCGCAAACCGTTCTTAATTTGATCGGTTCGTAACGACTTGCGGAGTTCGCAAGGTTAGTTTAAGTGGAAAAGTGGAAATCAGTTCTTCAAAAATGTAACGGCTTGCGCGCAAACATCCGAATCTTGACCTTATACAGTGCACTCTTTGAAGGAAGGTGAAAATGTGCGCCTACGCTACGGCAGGCAGAGTGGTTACTTCTTTGACAACGACAATCAAAGGGACTCTACATGTATTCAAACAAAGCTGGCATTCACAGGAAAGTGTTTCTTCAGAGTCGCTTCGTAACGAACCGAACGTTTTACTCAAAAGTAAATGACTTTCCAAAGGTCGTTCAGCATGACAAACAACTGAAATGAGAGCTAAGCGTACTCGGCATTCAGTCCAGAACAAAAGCTGCCCTTTATCGGGATCTCTTCCCCTAGTAGCGTGTCGTCTATGCTGGTTGCATCATAAGCCCTAGTGCGAACCGTCGTTTTACGAGCTCCGAACACGTTTTCCCACTTCTGAACGAAGTCAGCACTCATAACTGGCTGACGAGCACCATGATTAAATAGCGAAGAAAGCATGTTGGCTAACCGTGTCGTGCGCGCGTCAGTCGCGAATGAAATATGTCCGATGCTTCTGCGTTGCATCTTTTTGAGAAACCTTTCAGAATATTTGTTTCGCTAACGGAGTGCGTGCATAATTCCCATCATCACGAGCTAAGCGAAAACAGCTGTGACGCGTAAGATTAAGAAAAACAAGCATCCGAAAGCTCGGAGAGAGAAAGTGCGATTCTGTAGACATGTTTGCATGCAATCAGGCACAATTGAGGAAACGTGCTGCATTTGCTTTGTGTTTGTATGTTGCGAAAACATAGAAATGTTTCCTGAAAGCGATTCCTTCTTTCCATTTCCTTCTTCGCAGCGCTCACAAGCACAATCCGCTCTCATTTGATTCCTCGACACCTGGTCGCATTGTTCTCGTTCCGTCAAGGAACGAGATTACCGGTGCAGGTGATGAAATGCACGGAATTCCGATTCTCTCGGCTTCGGTCGAATTAATCACTACTCAGTTGCCATAGCGATACTGCTTTCATGCGCCGTTGATTTCAGTACCGATGTCAGTAGGAGGCTCCGCTCGCCGCTTCAATTCGGCCCAGCTGAGGGACGACGCTGGTGCTCATTCAACAACGCCGACAGTTCCGCTGCAGATGGCGTTCGCCGTTTTCCGCTTTAATTGTGGGAACATTCGCTTCTTCAAATTGCGTTCTGTTGTCCCGACGACGTATGCGCAGAGGAGACGGCACGGTTTCTGCCTCTCGTGCGCGCAAACTCATTTTTCACGCTTCCCGACATTCGTTTTCATAACGCGCCGATGGGTTTTTAATTTTGATCGCACGCAGCCTCCAGAAAGTAATATAAAACCGCGCGAGCAAATAGGACAAAGTGATGCTCGTTTGCTTTTGCTTGTTCGTCTCCTCTCCTCTTCGACATGCGCTAAATGAGGCACTTTCAGTCTTTGCACGTGCCCTCTAGCCGATCGGATAGAATCGCGCGCGTTCATTATGCCGCAGTGCCTTACGGCAACTGCAATTTCAATTCGTGACTTTGGGTTACTTGACGAGGGAAGAGATTAAGCGCGCGCGACTGCTGCTCATGATCAGTCGTGCTGAAGTCGATTATTCGGTGTTTGATTATCCTCACTCACGCAGAGAAACGAAAGTTAAAGCTAAAGTGTATTGTAAGAACCGTGCCCACGAACAGAAACTAGAATTGTTTTCAGCAAAAGTGCGTCTCAATTTGACAAAATCGATTTGGCCGAAGAGAAAATCGAATTAAATTTTAATAAATGTCCAGAACAAAAGAAGTACAATTCGGAAAGAGCCTCTCTTTGTTCCTTTTGATTGTGAGCAGTTGAGAAATGCCGCACAGATGAAACGATCGATGCAGATGATTGTCCTGAGTTTTCACACTCGGGCATTGTACTGAAGACCTGTTCAGTTAAAGTGAAGATATTTTTGCGTAAACTTGCGTTTCGATGTTATGTTCAGCGAACGTGGTTGTTTACAGTGCTGCTGCGTTCAGAAGATCTCCTCTTTCACGTACTTCTTTCCATTTTCTTTCTGTCCTCACTCCCATTTGCGATTAACATATCATTAACGGGTTGTGTCGGCGCTACGCGTGGTTCGCCTACGGATACAAGATGAATTAAGTGCTCTAAGAAACCCGCCATTATGCGTCGATTTTAGGAGAAAGAAGAGATGGCGATGGCGTTATCCTTTTCCAGCTGACTCATTTATGCGCAGTGCTAATGTAATTGTGATAGCCGATAGATGGGATTTCGGAATACGTAATTGTCTTCGTTATCCCCTCTCTCCTGGCCACTCGATCTCTTCGTTCTCGGCTCTGATATTTCGCCGCAAAACGAAAAGATTGTTTTGTTTTGCAGCTTCCGAGCAGCCGGAGTGGCAGGATGAATATACAGATTATTAGACCTGCCATTCAACTGCACACAGCACACGCTCGCTCTTTTTGACATCTGCGCAAATTCACTCTTTCGACCTCTAGTCCGTACACGTTCATCAATCAAATTCGGCACTTAATCACTCAACTTTATGCCACGAGGAAACGTCCCCTCTCGCGCTCGACTTTTGCGGTGCTCTCGCGCACTGGTGCTCCTCTTTTGATAACTCGCCGCGACAATCTCACTTGCTTGATCGTTCGATCAGCCACGATCAAAGCCGAGCCGAATTGAATCGATGCCAACAGCGGCGTCGCACTTGTTTAAACGACAAAATAAACACAAAAAGTCAAACTCACTCTCGCCGTTTGCTCGGGGCAACGCCCGAGCGTCAGTTGATCGTTTGTTCGGTTCAATTGAAGTAATCGTCAGTGGACGGACGACCACGAGTGACGGGGTGGGAGAGAGTTTGGGGCACCGCTCGCCGTTTTAGTAAATGGCGCCAATTTTACGCAAATTGCACGCAGCTCTCGATGGATGAGCCAGCAACGCGGCCCATTCCACTTTCCCTTGCTTGTGTGTTCCGCCAGTTTGTTTGTAGGCGACAGACGGTCTCGTCATCGGCATTGAAACATGTTCTCGCAGCGGTTCACATTCTTCACTCGCTGCTTTTGCCGATTTTATCCCTCCATTCACTCGTGCGCAGCTCCACTCTTTTGGCGGACCATTTCGGGGCCAGAAGGCCGTATTCCTGTTTTATCGCACTCGAAATCTGTCACTTTATAGACACGTTGTGAACGGACGCGCTGTGCTGCGAACGTCTCATCCTTTTACGGCGTTTTTCCTCTTCTTTTCCTTCCTCCGATGCACTTGTGCTTTGCTGGTGGCATGTGTATCGCGCGTCTTTTTGCTCGTTTTTCGCATAATCGTTATGAGGCTCAAGAGGAATAGATAGATTGATCAATTCGTTTGCTTGTTTGGTCGTTATTCACACTCGCTTTGAATCGTGCTTAAAACCTTCACACGCCCAATGAATCACTGTTTTCCAAGGCTCCACTTTGCTATTTCGATCGCTTCAGTGCAAACAGTCCAATTCACTCAGAATTCTTCTTTGATTTGCTGCTAATGAGAATTTCACCGCCTTCGCTTCACTTCCGCTGCCTGAACATGCATAATGGAAGGTGCTCTCGCGTAAAGCAGAGTGCAATTCGCGTAGGCATTCTTTTGCACAAAAGAAACAAGCAGACCAATCGAAGGCTCTCTCTTCTTGAATTCTGTGGTATTCGAACAACAAGAGCAAAGTAAAAGGTTGTTATTTTGAAGCATTTGCTGTCCCGCGTGCGAGGCTCCTTGCGAACGTTTTGTTCCCGAAACGCGGCAGCTTTTCTCTACCGGTTCACGTTGCAAAACGAGCCTTCAATGGCGACAGATGTTCAAATCGGCGACGACGCCTCTGCGGGGCCAGAATTCGCCGGGAAGGTCGTCCCGTGGAACGATCGTTACTTCTAGACGTCCCCACTCCCTCTTGACGTGGCTTTTCCATTCTTGACTCCTTCGTCGTCCTGTTTTGACCGCGCCGGTTAGCGTCTGCACATTACTTCTTCTACACTTTTGAGTTGTCTTTTGTGACATGCTCGCCGGGCTGTGCGCGCCACACAATGCGCGCTATTTGTTTTGAGCCCTTGAAAATTGCCTTTGTGCGCGAAGCGAGGAGGCGAACCAGCCGGAGAGAGAGAGAAACGAGCGAATATCGCGCAACAACGCTGCCGAATCTGTAATTGAGCGACAGCGACGTCCTCTATTCACACACGCACACAACGCACGCCCTGACGGCTCACTTAATCCGATCTGCATGTTGCATGGAATCTTTCGTCCAGTAACGCTGTTCCACGCCAAAATCAATGCATCCTCCACTTTGGGTGTTTCCTTTCAACTGAAGAGGAAGGCAGATCTCTAACAGCAAACGCATATCACGTAAATCACAATATTCCTGCTTTGAATCGAGAAGAAAAGCGGCAAAATCCCGCCATGTTCTGATGCAGTTCGCGTTGTCACTCATTGCCGTGTACTCTCATTAACGCTTGTTCTACGCACGCGCGTAATTAATTCGGTCGCTCGCAGCGGTCATCCCATGACCAATTTTCTGCTCGCTCTACAACGCGAGTAACAATATTTGATGGTTTGCCTCGACCGACTCTTTCCTCGACTCTTTCCAATCGCGTCCGCTGCGTTGTTGTTGAGACTTTATTATATTTCCCTCCGGGAAAAGGGCCGAGGCACTGAGCGACTGCGGACAGCTGTTTTGGGCGTTTTTGAATGACGCCCTTGAGTTGTGTGTGTTTTCTTGTTTGTTTTTAATCACATTTGCGAACGTTTGCTTTGTGATCAACAGAACTTATTCGCCGTATGGTTAAATCGTTGTCTTCTTGACCTACACCGTGCCAAATCCCCTTTTAAGCAATCTCCGTGACACGTTGTCGATGAGCAATGAGAAATCAGCTGTATTTGCAGAGAGATTGCGAGCGAAGAACGCAATTCCTCGCTTACTCTTCACAATTCATAAAATGTGCCTGTGTGAGTTGACCTGTTCCCTGTTGTGCACGCACGCGTTGCAAGACAACCCCGTTAAATCAATTTTCTCGCTCTCCGCTCAGCACTAACGACTTCTTCGCTAACTTAAACTCACTTTCCAAAGTTTGTAGACGACAACAAACGAGCTGTTGTGGCGCAGCGCGTTCCGAAATCCGTTTTTAACATTCAGTTCTGTACTTTCATAGATAACGGAGTGTTTGCTCGTTCAGAATTAACAAAACGAGCGATTGTCGTTTGTTCGAAATGGCGTTTCCAAAGGGTCGTTCGTTTAGTTCCATGTGTACTTTACGTTGGATTTGAGGGTGCTTGTGATTGCGCGTAAGAAAGTCGTTGATTGTGCACAGGTCGACGACAAGTGGGAAACTTGTTTTTGAGGAAGAAAGTCACGAAATTAAAAATAAATTACGCAAACGGGCAGATATAACAACTATAAATACGCTTTTACGGCTTCGCTAATGCAGAGATGGTTAATAAACGATCACAGTTGAACGACGTTGCTTTGAAGTTGCTTCTGATAGCGTGCCGAAGTGATATTTGCCGACAAATTCATAATAGTTCTGATTCATGAGGGGAAATGTTTGTTCGACAAGCAGTGCTTCTCTTTACCTCCGCCAATACGTTCATGTAACCGCCGTTGTTGGCCCTTTCGCGCTTTCTTTCTCAGAAGTTTCAATGCAACGCGGCTGAGATGAACGTGTATGCCAATTGGTGCCCTCCAGGTGCTCTCGCATGTCCCCTATTTTCTATTAATGCGTGAAATGTAGTCGAGTGGGATTCCGTTCTGAATACAACGCTCCTAGCTTGAAGGCCAATTGTAGCACCGTCAACTTCAATCGCCTTTCAAATCGCGCATTTGGAATACGCGGGCGCGAGTGAGTGGGCAAGTTCCGCGTCGACAAAACCAAAAAGCATTTGAATAGGTTGGCAGTTTCTCAAGCGGCGCTGTTTTCTCTCGTGGCGAAGAGTGCAAAACGATTGCACCGAATTCGGGAAATCCCGCCGGTCGCCGTTTCTTTCCACTGTCGCTCGTGTTGCGTTTTCTCTTATCACAAACGACCTCCACTCATCATCACACCTGCTTTCTCTTCGACCGCAATTTCTTTCCTTCTGAATACTTTTCCGCTGAGTAATCCAATATTCATGAATTGTACATGACAGCAACGAAGCCGCTTCAGTCACGCGTGTGTGCACGCAGAGTGCGCGAAGAAAGCGTCGCCTGTTATGTCAAACAACAACAGGAATTAGTCCTAAGCCGCCTGATAGCCTTGTTGTTGGCAACGTCGAGAAATGCACTCCGGCGGAAGGAAGTGCGGACTTGTTCATCTCTCCTGGGGAGCGAGAGTGAATCTAGAAAAAGTATCGAACATTTAGGGCGTTTTGTTTATTTAAAGCCGTTGTTCCGTGCGCCGCTGTCGTGTTGTTCTCTCTTTTCATCGCCTTTTCCTTCTCTCACTTCAAGTCGAACACAAAACCGATAAGAAACTGCGCGTTACCTCTTCAAAACACGAATTGTTTTGCGTTAATCCATTTACAGGATGTTCTTTGTGGCGCGACAATTGTGCGCGAGAGGATGGCGTTGCGAGAAATGATTGTTTACGCACGAAAATGTGCTCCTTGGGCGAGGAGTGTCCACCTTTTATCACTATCAACTAGCAACAGAGTCGTCGCAGCCAGGGACATCACTATCACATCATTGCTTATTCATTTTCGTGCCGCTTTTCTCGCCGCATCGTCTTCGTCGACTTACTTGAAAGTGTTTGCGAGTGGAAACGAATCGGAGAAGCAGCGCCCATGAAGATGGGAACGAAGAAGAAGAGGGTGCGTGACTCGCGTATTTCTCTCGGTAATTGCTTATTTGCGCGCGAATATCTTTCGTCTTCCCTTATTTTGATTTATTTTAATATGAGAGAATGTCCCAAGTCTGTTAGCGGATAGATTAGAGTTCTTGGAAATGGAGGAGAGATTAACGGACATTCATTCACTTTTTCGCGATGTGTGACGCTGCAAAGAACAAATTATTGTTTTCTGTACTTAGCACTGCGCTTACAAACGCTTCTCAATCGTTGTTCCTCTTGTTCACAGCCCTCGTAATCCACTCCTGCTGTTTTGAGTGCGATCAAAGTGAGCGGTTTGTGCAGAGTTTGATCCGCCGTGTACCTTTTGCCTCCGCTGATCCACGCTGCCTGTTGTTGGCATGGTGAGCGAATCGTCGACTCTTCAGGGTTCTTGTGGAGTGAATGCGTCTCACACGCTCTCTGTCGGCATGGTGATACTGGCACGTCGCTAGAGCGCGCGCGATGACCGAAATAATCGTCAACATTGCCACAGGCGAAATTCAGCCCATTAACCCATAGCGCGAGGTTGTTTTCATTCCGAATCGGCGTCGAAACGAGTGAACGAGGGCCGCCAAAGGCAGATTTCGGGGAGTAAAACTGCAAATATCTCTTTCCAGTCCTCTTCCGAAGAGATTAGGAAAACGCAGCGCGTCCTCATCATATAAGAGATCGTTTTGCATTCATTTCGTATTCCTTCCTCTCCCTCTCTGTTCCTCTCTCGCTCCCTTCGGAACTATCCGGTTTCAAAAGACTTGTTTGTTTGAAGCGCCGTGTATTTTTTGTTTGTTAATGCGCAAATATATGTTCGCTTTTGTGGATATTCGTTGAGCGAGCGAGCGGAGATCAATTCATTGCGTACGAGCATTTGCTGAAATAGTTTCTAGCAGGTGCTGAATGACCGCTTGACGACTCAAGCAGCAACAACCACATCGCTTCACGAGAATGTTCACTGTGGGGGGTCAAACACATTTTCTCCCTCTTTGCTCGGTTATCTTCAACGGGCGGGCAGCTTTCCCGCTGCACAGTAGTTACTTGTCGCTTTTTGAGCATTCCTGCTTGCTCAAGTGCCATTCTTTCGCTTTGAACGCGTCGTTTCGCAACGACAGCACTTTGCATTCCACGTTTGCCTGTTTTCGGTTTCATTTGCAGTCCACTTTTGCCCGGAAACAACAGTAAACGAGGGTTACTAGGTTCGCTCTGTCAACAGCTTTCAAAATAAGATCGGGCAAAAGTTGTCAATGGAAACGCGTACGATGACAATGATACGGGGATCGTTTGGCGACGGCTGTTTTCAAATAACCGTAACGACCTCCGTAACAACTGGTCGGCACGCAAATTATGCATTTCTACGCCCTCGAGACAACGATGACGACCGCCAACACCGAATGCAAAATCGCATTTTGCCATGGAAAGTAATAAGCGTCGTAAATTCTTTAATTTCGTCCGGTGACGGATTTTCTCCTCTCGTGCGCATAACGAATGTAATTGTGAGAGAGTGGGGGTTTAAGGGTTTCCAAGGAGTTGCTGAAGGGGGAGGGAAAGCGAACGCGTGCAGCGTATTTCAAAAAGGCGGTTCTTGCGCGCTCGCGTCGATCATCAGAAAGTGCGTTATTCTGAATCTGAAAAATAGTTCTGCTTAATTGCATACAATTAAAAACCGCGCTGCTGAGCGGACTCGAGCACGAAGAAGCGCTGAAAACGAACGCGAAGAAGTGGAAGAGGCCGTGCGAGTTGATAAGAGTCGAAGGGTGCGCGAATACAATGCAATTAACCGACTGTGGGCGTGTCATGCCGTTGGCGACAATCGATCGCGTGTGCCGCGCGCTTTTCGCCAAGTTCTTCAAATTCTATACCGTTCTCCTCTCCTTCAGACACCACCTTGGAGGGAAACATCATTCTGCGTGATCAGGGGGGCATTGGGACATCGATGCCCGGCCCCCCTCTCGTCTCCTACCAAGTGGTACCGCCAGAAACGGGCTTGGATTCGGGTGGTTCAACTTCTTCGGTCTATTCCACGTACGGGTATGCGACACTTACCGACAGTCCCACGTCTGCAGTCGCCGTCTACGGCACGGGCATTGATCATCAACCCCTGCAGCAGACAACGTTCGTGTACGTTCCGCAGCAGGGAGAAACACACACGATCTACAGGTTGGTTCTTTATTCTACGTGATCGACATCGAATTTTCTTAGAAAATCGACTTGTTTTTGTTATCTCTTCTTCGGTTGGTTGGCTTCAAAACGTCGTTCGCTGTAATATGTATGCATGCGCGCGTCCCGTTCGTCCCTTTAGAGGCCCCTGCGCGACAAAGTCGAATAAGAAATATGATTTGGCTTCTATTTCCGCGCGAGCTCGTTGGCGCGTGAAAACTTTGACTTGTCACCATTATTTATGAACATGAAATGCGACGATGTTCAGCCTTGGAAGGGAGACGAAGGAAAGAAGAGACATTTTCTGCCGCTCTTCTCTCCTCCGCTGCTCTTCTATTCATTTAGAAGTCACAAATAAGACAGCGTGCTCAATGTAGCGCTGTCGACTTTATGTGCATACTTAACCCGGTAGAACTTTGCGTCAGATCAACAATAATTCACACCAAAGACGAAGAATTGCTTGAGCACAGAAGGAAAACGGAATGACGCAAATTTTGGTCGCCGCCTGAAATTCTGACTTCACCAAAAATTTCGCCGTCGCCGATATACCCGATATATGCGAAATTTCACTTTCATCTGAGAACAGTCGTCATTCATGTCCCTTTAAACAATAAATCTTTTGTTTCCCAAAGTTCAGTACACGTAACGTGAGCTTCTTCTAAAACCGTCGATCGTTATCCTTTTGTTTCACAGTCGTTCTTTCTTTGTTCGCAGCTTAGTCTTTCCGTCTACACCACTCAGAACGGGTGTTTACGCAGCGAAGAAACCGTAAAGTCAATCGAAAAAGCTAAATTCATGCACTAAAGTGCAAGAAACCCGAAATGAATTTGCCAAATGCAAACTCCCAAGGGGTCGTATAACCACAGCCAGCTGGGCCGCGTATTCTCTTGTGGCATGCAGCTGAATTGTGTGATCATCGATTTGTCTATTCAGTATCATTCCATTGTAGCTATGAAAGTACGAAAGACGAAGAAGAGATTGTTCAATCTCCAGAAATCTTTCACTCATCACCAGCTACCGTAATCGCAGACTCAGAGAACACGGCATACGCCATCCTTCACACGCAACCCGCGACCGCTTACGTACAAAGAGTACGAGTTGTTAAACAATCAAGATGTTTGCCTATACGCCGTATTTCAGGCTACCGTATCCTCAAATCGATCTCGACACTACATAGTCACCTCTTCGGGTAACATCGGCGTTTCAACGGCAACCGCTCAGCAAATTCCAATCAGCGCAACGCAGACACAGACGTTTCTGATCAGGCCAGCTACCAACAGTTTACCGACCTCAACGCAGCAACAGACTCAGGGTACGGTCATCGTCATTGCATGGACCTACGCAATCGTTCTGTTTCAGCAATTTACAATCGCAGCTACGTGTATAAGCCGGTAGTCACCGGCACTCCTCAACCTCCATTAGTTATACCGGCGTCCTCGATAGCCAACATTCCAGCATCAACGGCGAGGACCGTCGTCTCTTCTACTTCTCAGGGTCCCTCTTCTCTGAACAATCCGACCACACCTCGTCCCAACTCCAACTATGTGCACTACGTCCCACCGCGTCCATCGTTTAATAAGCCAAGCGGGACAAAAAGCAAATCACAGAAGAAAGATCCGATTGATCAGAAAGGAGTCGACGAGGAAGTGGCCAGGTGAGTTGTAGCCTTTGAAGTGTAACTGTAAAACGGAAATTGTGTTTAACGGCGGCGTTTTGTTTCATTTTGAACATCAGTGGAAGCGGCCATCTCCCGCACAAAAGCGCTCTGTTCATCTCCATTTGTTTTCCTTACGATTTCTTGTTTTGACATGTAAATGTTACACTTACCCCTCCACAACTAAATCACTGCGACATGTGGTGGAACTGGAGGCCACGGAGATGTACTCAGATAGAGTAAGCAACACCGTGAATCCGGTGGAACGATTGCGGAAACCAAGGGCAACGGTCATATGCTTCCTAATCGTATAGTTTGGTGATGTTAGCGTGTTTGCGCGATCTCTCATATGTATAAAACATGGTCATATCGACGCTTATCACCCGGTGATGTGTTTGCATTCGCCGTTTGAAGAGTCGGGAGCGAAAGTCACATCGGAACTGATAACAACTACGCTACTTTTAGCTTGTGTACGGGGTGTGCAGGTGGTCCTAAAGCGATGTCTTCCTAATAAGACATCACTTGCGTAGATATTGATAAAGTAAAAACTCTGAACGTGAGATTTTTACGGATTCGCTTCCCTCCCCTGTGACTTGCGTGTCGTCTCTGTTTCTGTCTGGAATCTCTTGTTTACCGGTCATACACGATCGGGAAAGCCACACGCGCACAGCTGATCAATTAGAACTATCCTTTTTATTCATTAACAATACAGTTACAATAACAGACATATCGATCTGCGACGCAGAGCCCCTTTCGCAGTTACGCACTGGAATGCATTTTTAAGTCGCTCGGTCCCTTCCCTGTAATGCCTAAGAACAAATTTGCACTCTTATCAGCGTTTATTAACTTTCTGTTTTAGAAACGTGTCACAAATCCTTAATGCCTCGATGAATCTGAATCACCGTCTCTCCAACTGCTCATCAAGCTCTTCAAGTCGATCTTACTCTTCTTCTTCCTCTTCGAACTCAAGTTCCAAATCCGCCAAGAAGCAGCAGCAGCAACAACAACAGCAAGAGCAGCCACATGTGTGTGGCGCGTGCAATAAAACCGTCAGCTCGATAAGGAACCTTTCAAGGCATCGGCAATCATGCAAAGCAGCCCATCAAATTACGCTCTCCCCAGTTAACACAAAACCAGCGTCGGTCCCGTCGTCCACACCTCCAGCCTTTCGAACCGAGCAACCGGACATAAGTCCGTCGCAAGACGTCCCACAGTCGGCCCCTCCGACTGTCGAGCATGTCGTGCAGCCGAGTTTTGCGGAGAAGAATACAGTCGCGGAACGCGTCAACTATGTGAACATTACGGTGCCGACATCTGCGTCAATCCGTGAAAGCTCACAGCGAATAGCTTACGTGCAAAGCGTCTCCTCTTCCACGAATTCGCTTCCTCATCCACATGTGCAAACCTACGTTCCAGTGGTCATCAAAGAACAGCCGCTGATGTCCTCAGTACAGTCTCAACTTTTTGAACTCCGCACTAGCGAAGTTCAGCTGGCGAATGGTCAGCAGGCAACGATTATCTATGACCAGTACGCCATCGCCGATCCTAACAGGTAGGCTGATTATGCGTGTTTCTGTTGTTGTCTTCCAAACAATCCATTTTGTTCAAACGAGCCTATGGATTTCATATCGGGCTGTACTAGAATCACCGTTTGCACTCTCTCATTTCAGCTACAACCTCTCAGACGGGCCACACTGCGATGAGCAACTCCTTGACAACGCAGTGGCCGATCTCTCCAACAATCCACTAACGCTGATCGATTCAAATGAGTAAGTGATGTGTGTCTCTGTCTGCGTTTCTACTTGAACGTCGTGCGAAAACATAGCGGTCACGGTTACTTCAAACAGTTAGTAATAATTGAATTTTCAGCCTTTCGGGTCTCAATCCAGTGGTCCACATGCAAGTAGCAACAAGTCTACCAGCAGCAACAGCACACTCTCCGACGTCTATGGGAACTCTTGTCACCTCCAGTTCGGGTTCGACTACAAAATCGAAGCCTCCAGTAGTATACCAATGCGAATCGTGCTCGAAAGTGGTGTGTTCAGCTAGAAGTCTCAAGAGACACAGAAGCACATGCAAGAAATACCTCGAACAGTTCGGACATCTGCTCGAAGATCCACAAGTCAAATTGGAGTAAGTAGCGCGCATGTTGTGCTTTCGTTAGTCACACCGTTTTAGTGCTATTGGCAATTGTTCTGTTCGCACGAGCACGACTAACGTCTGTGAAGCATGTAGTCGTCAGCTATGTAGTTCTTCCAACCTTAAACGTCACAGAGCGACGTGTAAAGCCTTTCCAACAAGGTAATTAGGCGCTTATAATCATTTAAATTGTTTGCTTGCGGGATGCAGTGGGGCAGAAACATCTCTTTATATTAACTTTTCAGCGGCGAATGCGCTGATGGACAAGGAGAACTGGTCGCTGGAGAGGAAGAAGAGTCGATACAATCAGGGTCTGTCAAAAGTGAAGCTGACGAGCAGAATGTTCAACCATCGACGCTCACGTTCAACGCGTGCTCATCGTCCACAGACCCTTCGACAGTGTCGCTCACTTCTTCCGTAAATGAAAAACCTTGGGTGATTGATTTGTTTTTGAACTACTCTTCAACTACGACGTTACAGATCACTGTCGGGGAGCATTTGCGTGCCCAACACAACCAGAAACAACGTGAGTTGCAGCTGCAGAAGATGGCGGCCGCTCAGATCGACCACGGATCCATTGATGGCACCGACGACTTCTTTGAAGCTACTACAACAATGACTGCTTTGCCTAATGATCCTGTAATATTCGAAGAAAGCAAAACGTGAGTCTGAAAACTGTAGGATAATGGTGTAACATGGCTGTTACAGAGTTGATAGTTCAACAACGCCTCTGGCCAGCATAATCACCACGGAACCTCTATCGAGCGAGCGGCTAAGTGCCGCTTATGGGGTTACTTCGCAGAAGCCCATCAAACACACGAAACTGCTATCGCCTTCAGAGAGCTCAAAGATGGAAGCGACAACAGTTCAAGTAGTGTCCACAACGACCACAGCCGCCAAGAAGAGCAATCCGAAAGAGGATCTTCGATACGAGTGCCCCGAGTGCTCCAAAACGTAAGTCCGCGTGGTCCAGCGTCCCCGCATAAAATTTCTTTGGGGAGAGCGAGTAGACTTGTGAACTCAAACCTTCAGATTCAGTTACTCGTGTCGAAAGAATGTCAAACGACACCGCATGACCGTTCACAAGTTGACACTCGAACAGATTCAACAATCCGACCCAGTGCGTGTAGTTGTGGTCAGCAAAGTGGATTCGTCCAGCATGACTACGTATTCCCACGTATTGGACGACAATGGAACAACGGATGCGGGTGCGAGGATGTAAGTAAAAGCGATGACCAAAGATATAGTACTTTATTCAGACAACCATCGGCTATTACCACCGTGGTTCCTATCTCCGAAGATAGTTTCCCCGTTGCAAGTAGCAGCAGTAGAGAATCACTGCCCCCTGTTAGCTGTTCCTCAGTACAATCGTCGTACATTGCTGCTGATTCGAGAAATGAAGTCGTTAGTTCGATGGAAGACTTTGAATTTCCCGGAAAAGAACTCCGAAGAGATACGGAAATCTCGCGAGCACCGGCAAGTGTGGTAGAGATGGACTCCGCAGTCGGGTATACGATGTCACTTGAAAACTGCGACTACGGTATTGCGGACAATACAACTTGTGCAGAATTGGCTGAAGCGGATACAACGTTTTCGGAAGAAGTCGATGATTTCGAAGAGTGAGTGACGAAGAAAACTTAAAATACTGGTTTCCGAAAATCTCAAATCAGTGCAGTTAGTTTGGGTCTTGACACGATCGTAGCTAGCAATTTTCGAAGTAAGGCTTTTCGATCAGCGGGAATTGAAAGCGAGAGTGACTGTTGAGGACGGTGACAATTCAATTGAGCATTGAGACACGGGATGCTGAACATAAGCATTTTTAGTTTGTACTTTTATTTCTGGTGACGTAATTTCCATTTCACCTTTGTTCAAAGTATAATTGATGCAGTTGATGATCTTTTTTTCTTTTCGTGTGCACTGACTTTTCTTTTTCAGAAGTCGTCACACCGTTTCTCCCCCGTCACTAACACTTGGATATAATCCATTCACTCAACTAAGTGTTTCCTTGTCTCCTGCAGCTGCAGCTGCACCAGTCCGGGTTCCTTCACAAAGTCTTCCGTCACCGAAGGTCGCTCAACAAGCAACAGCAACCACACAGTTGGTAATTTCGACGACCAGTGGGTCCCCATTTCCATCTGAAGCTAAGATCATGAAGGCTGCGCATGTTTGCGAAGCTTGTGCCAAATCGCTCTCGTCAGAGTATTCTCTCAAGCGTCATAAGTCCACCTGTCAAGTGTATAAGGCTATGATGGAACAACAAAAGAAAAGGTTTTTGTCGTTGATTTTTCTGTTTATCTTTATTTTTACATTAATTTCAGTTCTGTTTCAAGTGGAACTCCTTCACCACAGATTACAATCGACGGAGAAATTTTTGAACCGCAAATCCAAAAGGTGGAATCCGCAAATAGAGTGTCAACTCGTTCTACAACTGTTGCTAAGTTTGACTCTGCTACATCGGGCGAAGAAACTGTTTTGCTTGAGAAGATGCCACCTTTCGAAGAGAAATATAACAGATCTGTTGAGTCAAGTGAAAGTGAATCATCTGAAATGGATGGCAGCGACCTTTTGACTCCGGAACAGAAGAATGTTCTCTTTAAAGAGCGGGAAGAAACCGAGAGCGTGGAAGTGGTTGTTGAGGCTCTCATCAATTTGATGTGTGATGAAGTGTTCATAGATGAACCTCGGGTTGAACACGTGGCGAAGACCAGCATCAGCAACGACAGTCAAATAGACAATGCTCAGATAAACGGGTTGCCAGTGGAGTCGAATCAGAATCAAGAATTACCTTTCAACGATACTGAAAGCACAACGACATCTTCAACCGAATCAGTGACAACAAGAAGTTCAGTGCAGAATATGGAAAACGGATATGGACCACTAATCAGTATTCGGAAGCGGACAATGTTTGATGACATAATAAACGTTACTGATCCTGACTCAGAAGACGATGGACTGCCGGATTTAAAGCGCATAAGGTTGGAATCCTATGATGGTTCAGGTGAAAAAGTAAGTTAAATGCAATGAAGTTCGATCGCTATTTTTTGCTCATATGCTTTTGTGTACTGTTGAATTCTGTTCTCTATTAACTGAAGAACATTTTCAGGCTCGTGATTCTTCGTTAATTAATGGGCAGAACGGTAACAATGACGATGAATTGGATAACGAATCCGCTGTTTTTCCTTTCGAACAAAGGTTGGTTGGCATTCTTGTGGTGGAAGTGCTGAATTTTTAATTTTAGGCCATCAATCAGTTCAATAGACGATGTCGTCATCTACGTAGGCAGTGTCTTTTTTGAGCTACCGAAACAAGTAATTATAAACCCAGATAATTCTTATATAGTTTTTGTTTCCAGTTTCTTACATCTCATTCTCGGCATTTCGGACAATTGTTTACCGGAAATCCGCAAGAAAGAGAGTTTGTTCTATCCGAAGAGGTCACTTGCTCTGCGTTTGAAGAGACTCTCGGAGTTCTAGCGGAACAAGTTGAACTGCATCGTATCGATGTGTTTTGTTGCAAATAATCATTCTGGTTTTGCAGGTACAAACATTGATTGCGTTCTCCTGGTGGCTCACCGATTGAAGTTCACAAGACTGTTTAAGCAATGCCGACGTTTTATCAAGCACACAGTTAGTTTACAGCTTGTAGAAAGCCATCAGTTCGTAATTTTCAGTTGTCGGTATATTTCTTAATGCATGCCATCCGGCTTGCCGACGACTTTGGTATGATTCACGTCAAGAATCGGTTGATTCGTTCGGCTGGAACAAGCGCTCTACAAGCGTTTAACAAGAGTGATCAATATCCGCTGATGAGTATTGGGTTGAAATCGAAGCTCTGGGAAGAGTGGGGTAAACGTATCTAGTTGCCCAATGTTGGTTTTCGAAAGTAGAGTTATTAATATTTGTTGTTGAACTCATGTTTATTATGTGCTTTGGTGGTTTGAGCTTTACTAATTAACAATCTCAGTGTGTTATGCCACATGCGCATTTCACAGAGCTGCCGTAGCTTTACATCGGACATTCCTGACGCTATTCATTGTCTTCTCTCACGAGCCCTTTACGGTTTTCCTTCCTGCAGGTAATTCTCCTCGTCACATTCCGTTCAGAGTTTTATTTTGAATTTGAAGCGTACATATTTTAACTATCATTAAGTCACCGTCTTACGTTGTTTTCTCTTGATCTCGTCTTTGACTCGTCCTGTGTGAATCAAGTTTAATTTAACAGTTTAGATAAACATGATCTCTGTCTCGTATATAAGAGTTTTATTGTGGTATATAAATTTGGAGAATATCTGTTGATCTGTTCGTTTCCAGATAGACCATTTGTGTTCATACAAGACGTTTGTGGACGATCGCCATATCTTCGCGGCGTAAAGGTGCGCATCTGATCATCATTTTTATCGGAAACACACCCAAGAGAGTAGTGTTGATAACACTAACCTGCGCGTAAGCAGTTGAGTTCAATGCTACGATCTGAAAAATCTGGTTTACTATAGCACCGCCGATAAGTGCTAGCTTCAAATCAATCCTTTGCAACTAATACAACCATCGTCTACTTAACGCGTTCTGTCTTTCCCTCATCTACTAATTCGCATCGAAGGGATTTGTTGAAGCGGGGTCGTGGAGCTATTTTCGTATCACGAATTGGTGAGAACAGAATATCGGTTCCGGTAGAGACTGCCGACCACCGTTAGTTTACTTCAATGATTTCGACTTACATTCGAACTCTGTGACGACAATAAAGGCTCAACGGTCCTAGCACGATTTACTTGAAATACGATAACAACGTCACGGTCGAGATTTCTGAAATGAAAAAAATTGTTTTTTGGCCATTTATTACGTTCAACGATCGCAGTACATCACGTCATTATGATAATATCTCTATTATATACGATTCGTATCAAATCATCTTTTCAGATACGATGGACAATTTCGAAATGGATGCAGAGAAGGAGAAGCCAGTATTGCAAACGTCGGATGCGACGTCGATGCTCGGACTCCGTGCGGAACTCTTGAAGAAAAGTGCGGTGGCAAAGGGTGCTTCTACGTCAGGAGGATCCTCTGATTTTGTCCAATCATCCCGGAGCAACATTTTGCGTGGACCAAGAAAAAATGCAGATCGAGTGCAAGCAGAAAAAAAAGGGCGACGACAGCGCATCCTTGATTGTAGAGAAGAAATCACCAGAAACCACGAGATCGATGAAAAACGACAAAAAATATTGGAAGAGAAAAGCAAGGTTTACGATCGTATGGCTCGAGGCGAGGTTCCGGTCAGCGATGATGGTCGTGAAACCGAATTCCTGGTAAATTTTTTGGAAAAGCGGGATGAATTAGAAGAAGTTCGTCGTTGTGCAGATAACGCTCAAGACGACCATCCAGAGCGAGCTCCTTCACCTGAGCGTCCTCTTGTGGAGCATTACGTTGCCAATGAAGAACGCCGTGTTTATGGTGCGTCGCATGTTTTCTTCTCAAATGACGAAGTCAAAAGGCAAAGTGAAATAGAATCTTTGTTGGCGTTATCTTCCGAAACAACTTCTACTCGTGAAAAGATTACCAAGAAGGCTAAAGAAGGCGAAATGAAAATGTCGAAGCGTATGGCTGAATTGAGGAAGCAGTATGGATTGCCTGAAGAAGAAGAACTCCCCAAAGCTGCGGCCGAGGACGAGGTGCCTTTGGATACCATCTCTCTTCCGCCAGAACAGCCTCCTCCAGAAAAGCGTCCACGGCCTTCATATGGAGTACGTGAATGGGATGTTGGAAAGGACCAACAGATGAGATATATGGAGCGCCGGCGCGACGAGCGAGACGATGAATTTCAGCCACCGTCTTCGTATTATCGCTGACCCTTTATTGTGTTTACTATGTAAATCTGTTTTTTTCACGTGCATGTGCCACTCATCGTATACTGGATCTCTCACTTTCAAATAAATTATTGTCTAATCGGCACCCTCAAATATTTTAATTATCTGTATGTATCTTCACCACTGAAAACGATCGATAGAAGTGTTCGCTAACAATTGTGTATTCAAAAAATGGTTATTTAACATTAGCTTAAATTGTACAATTACATCCAAAGTTGCCGCCACGTTACCACAGAGCCATGTCCGCCAATTCTTCGTCGTTGAAGTACCGGAAGTACGAAATGATGCTACCAAACAGCACGATGTTAGCCAAGAAAGTGAAAAAACAGGCACCAGCACTAATCTATAAGAGAAATCAATATACATATATGAAAATATACAAGAAAGTTCGTGACAACGAGTGCGTACAACACAATGGCAAAGAATGATATGGGATTGGAATTTACAAACGTGTTTTGACTTAGAATAGCTGAGCGTTCCAGCCACCGCTGTCGTCTTCGCGATGTAGGTAGTAGTAGGCCAGTATCGTCGCGAACATCACTACAGATCCTAGGTTAGCACAAAAGCATGCGGCCCATTTGATCTAAAATTGGCAACATCCATTGAACGGAACCCAGCGTTGTTGGCAGTGTACACCAAAGTTACTTATCCAGTGATTTCACAGGGAAGGGCTTTTGAGGTATATCATGCAGGCCACAACGATTGCATTTTCGATCATGCGATGTATCATGCAGACCACACTGTCAAATATACCACATTAAAGAAGACTTACCGTTCCAACATGAGCCAGCACAAGAGGAAGAGCGAATGCAGAGATTACGATACCCGTGGTGCTGAATAAAGCGAATTCAATGCAAGCAGATGTTCCAGTCAAATCCTCCTGGTAACGACGAGCGATCATCAGTGGGATTGGAGCTAAGATGTAGAATGTTATAACAAACATAGGCCACCAGGATCTAAACAAAACCAATTTTAAAAACCAAATTCATTGTCCCATTGTTCTACCCGAAAGCTGGTAGAGCGCATCCCAAAACGAGCAGTGTAAGTCCAACAACACCAGCAAGAGCTAATAAAACAACGGCTAAATAGACTTCGTATCGTAATCGTCCACTAGCACATGACACGTACCTTTTACACCAGCCATAATCGAAGCTTGAAAAACGCTCGTGACCCAACGTCAACTTTCACGACTAGATCTGAAACAAAAAAATTATATTTGACTAAATTACAGACATATAAAAACGATCAAATTATCCTATAACACAACAAGCGCACGACCCCGGTTGGAAAATTGCGTTCAACCGACACGCGTACACAGGACTGCCCAAATATAAGAAAACGCCAGATTTCACGAGTGGCGACAGTGAATCGATGAAGCAAGCCAAAAAAAGTCGGAGAAAACAAACGGAAAACGACAGTGGTTGGAGAGAGCGATTAAGACGCGTCGCCCCTTGTGACATCGACGCCGCGCAGCCGATCCATAGTATTTAATGAGAAATCTTGAGGTTCATCGCGTTAAGACCACAGTGCAAAGAAAATTCACACCCCACGGCGCAATAACAGCGTACAGTGTTGTGTCGTCGTTTAAATACATTTTTGGCATGTTCCGCTCTCTGAAGCTCGTCACTTCTTTCTGTGCATTTCAGTATGCTACACATGTCTTCGAAGAAACCACTGGGTGAAGCGATTGCTGAAAACATCGATGATCTCGAGGCTATAGTCAAACAGGTTCGACAGACAGTTTGGAATGTGATGTTGTTAGATTTAGATGGTCGCGAAGCTCTTGGACAATAGAAAAGATAAGCCACGTGAAGAGCTTACGTTGGTTGATCTCACTAATTTGTTCGAGCAGAAAATTGAAGCGTTGCATGGCCTAATACTGAAGAGTAAGTCAAGAACGTTATTCTAGTTTACTCTATTATTCTCGTAGTTCATGCTCACGTGGAAGGGGAATCCTACAACCGAACGCTTGAGAAATGTGTTGAACATAGAAACGGAAACATTGAAACCATCGAGCAACAGTTATTAGCTGCTGAAACGGCGTTGAACAATCTCGTATTCCAGGTAATTCAACTTTGCGATAGCATTATTTACTGGTTTTGTAACAAGGCGAACAAAAGGATAAAAACGAGTCGACAAGCTGATAAGAACCGTCAATACAGTGAAGATATTGTTCGATTCGCAAGTCAAATCAGCAAGTCATATGCAGTGGCTTCTCCCCTCTTTTGGCAACAAGGCGATCCGCTTCGTCCTTTTCCCAACGAACTCGAATTTGTGAAGAGTAAGCTCGCTGCTCCTAGAGTAAGGCTATCCACCTATTACGTTGCTCACTATACTCATTTAGGTGCAACCTGCTGCTCCTGCTTTGGCGCTGTTAAGATCTTCAAGTGCTAACACTATTGGTATGCAATTGCGTCCTGGTATTCGAAATATGGGTCCACCTGTTCCAGGACAACCGCAATTTCAAAACGCTACTGGGATCGCGGCCCAGCGTCCAGGATGGACTGGAAGTCCGTCTGCACGTAGTGGCTACAATACAGCAAGTCCTCGTGGCGGAAGCGCTGCGCGTGGTCCGACACCAGGAATGGGACAAGGCATGAATCCTATGTTGCGCGTTCCGTCACCGAACACGCAAGCATTGAATGCTCGTAGAATGCAGGCTGGTGATCGTATGACGAGTCCTGGGACCCTTGTCAAACAGCGTATTGCGCCTCCGCTAGTAAACAACGTGGAGAATATGTCCTCCGACTCGAGTTCTAGCTCAAGTAGTGATGAAGCAAGTCCAAGTTAATGCACTCTATTTCCTAATTGGTCTCAGGTATCACTTTAGTTAATTATTTTGGCAATTTTTTAATTTGTGTAAGTTGGCGAAACGGCGAACTTTCTTTGATATTTGTACAATAAACTTTCGAATCATTCTTCGCATTTACTCGTTGACAGAGTGGCTCTATGATTTCTTTTTTTCTAAATCTCCGCGTATGTCCGGATTGCATTTGTAGTAGATGAGTAACTCGAACGGCGCTCGTGAACATGTAGATGAAAGAAACTAGTATGAAAAATCGAGGTCAAGTTAAGCTCGGTCTGAAGAAGATTCGAATCTGACCTGAGCTGGGATGAGAGCGGTGTGAGTGGAGGTATACGGTACCTCTCGAGAATTGTAATACATAATTTGAGTGAGTTGCAGAACAGGAAGCTGGTAAAGATGGTCACCATCGTGTAAATGGCGTTTTAGTTTGGAGTGATTACCTGACGCCGCAACGAAATCTTCTTTTTTCATTTATTAATAAATTTGGGTGCAAATCTTGGGAGGCATTGGAGGTTTCAATCTTTTCGGTTTGTAAATGATTGCCGGCGCATCAGTTACAGTAATTCGATCCAGGCTTTCCGTTTCAGTCGTCGTCAGAAGTGGATCGGCAGTGGTAGCATCTACCTCGCTCGATGCCAGCGACGTGCTATTTGTGGCGTCCCAGCCGCGATGGTAGTAAGGTATGTTGTAGTCGCCATTCGGCTGCCACATTCCCGATGCCTTGCGAAAACCATCGATCAATCCTTGATGGTACTCTCGCATTTTGTATTCGAACTCGTCGAGTTCTCTACTTTCCTCATCATCCAATTGTCGCACATACAGTGACCCGATGTAGACACGGTAGTTCTGCAACGATTCGGATGAGACTGCATACTACGATTGTCTTACCTGCACAGCACATCCGCTGAAACGATGAACGACTGTATCTCGCCCCGTGCAGAACGATGGAACAGAAGGGCGTCGAGGCATCGCCTGATGATGGAAACGCGGAAACATTCGACCTCCCAGTATCCAGTTCAGGTTGGCGCCGCCCGAAACGTACGTCCCGCGCAAGAAATCCGCGAGAAGCTCAAACAGTTAACAGGTAAAGAAACGCCGAGATTCGCATACTTTGTTGTACTCTTCTAAATTCGCTTCATATTCGGAAAGTTCCTGCTCTTCGACAAGAGTGATTTCGCGCACAAAGTAACCGTTTGCATACAACATATTTGCCTAAACAACATTTGAAGCGCTACTATTTGGACAAATTCGTACCGTTACAGTGCACAAGTTGTTACCGTATGGTTCACGTGAAGGGTGTCTCTGTAACGCTATCGGACCGTCGTTAGCTGCTTCCTGTTGTGGAGACTTTTCTGCATTAGATCCAAATGCTAAGAACAAAGGGAAGAGAAGAGGGACTGTACGCATTCTATCTGCTGAACAGTCGTGATAAGACAGCTTTTTTATACGCTGACCATCAGGTGTCAATGAACGAAAACTCAAATCGTTTGTTTGTTTCAACGGTCGGAAAAGCGCACGATACGCGTTCCTTTCGTTTGTTTTTATTCGATTTTGTTCAAACGTCACTATTTATACAAAGTGGTCACTGCATTTGATGACACGTCTGTTTTCCGCTAAGGTACCTCTTTCTTCAGTATCCTAGATGAATCCTTCACCGAACGCTGAAATTACCGTAGTTCAGCAGTCCAGCATTCCAAGAGTTTTTCAGTCATACCTTTCATCATTGCGAGCGCTTCGGATGGAGGATTTCCGTAGCTGTTGTGCGACGAGTGATAAGAACTGTAAGATGAGGAGCTACTGTGAGATCCCGGTTTGTTGCTACTGCTGTGGCTGCTGTACGTTGAGTAACTATCGCCGTTTTTCGACTTCGAAGAAGATGAGTGCGACGAGGAACTAGAAGACGCGTGCGATGACGATGAACCAGAAGACGCGTGCGATTTGGAGCTTGCAGAGCCGAAACCCGTGCTGTGATGAGAACTGAATGACGGCGGCGTGGTGGGGCGTCGGGTACTCGTGCTAGGAATGACAATTCAGATTTCGATACAAGTTCTACTTGAAAACCTCACCTCAAGGCGTCTGAACGCAAAACAAGAAATATGGTCAATAGCAGAGCAACCAAAGGCCAACGCATAACGGCCATCGGTTCTTTACTCTGGCGACGATACTCAACTGTTTATATAGAAAGAAGGAAGGGGGAACAAGTTCATTCTTTCGTCTTTGGTTATTAACACTTTACAACAGACAATGTTTATAAAGTGAGAACGTAGTGACGTCTTATCCGAACCAATAGGGCGAATGATCGGCAGTGCCCCAAACGCCGTTGTAGTAAGGTCCTGAAATTCGCCAAATGGAACGATTAACGATTGCCAACACTTACCGAATCGCTCCTGTTGCAGAATCTCAAATTTGCCAGCGACAGGACGCGACTCGCGATTCTTGTAGGAGGAGAACTCTTCATAGAAATTCTTGAAGCGGTTGCGATCCTTGTGTTGATGGTATTCTTCGTAGTAGTTACGGTAGGATGAGAAGGTGTATTTGGCGGGCAGTCCACTGTTGTAGAACTTGTCTCTGTAGAATCCGAAACTGTCGAAGCCTCCGTTCGCTGGTCCTACTCCGAAGGGGCCGTAGCCATAGTTATTTGTGAATCCATTTCTCTTCACCCTGAAAGACAAGATTAACGAAAATCCTACAAATTGACCGTACCGTGACAGACGGCGGTCCGATACGATACGAGCTTCGCCGTCTTCAATCCACGATGCAATAGCGATCGCCGCGACCACGTAAGCTGCGATCGGTTTCATTGAAGCTATTCGCAGCTAATGAGACAAGATACATTTTCGTCGCATTTGCAACCAGGGGGCGATTGCGCAACTTGAACAGGTTTTACTATCCCTTCCTATCTTCGCGAACCTGATCAGCAAATCAATTCTGAAAACGCCTGTTACGTAACCACAATTTTGAGTACTTGAACTCAAAATCTTTTTTCATGGTGTTTGATTGTCACCTTTATTGTTGAAGTTTCTTCAAGAGCATGAATCACTCACTCACTGACGATGGTCGGGAGTTCGTCAAATCGGGGTTCTTCCTGTTCTGAAGGCCATCAACCCGATTTAACGGTCTGAAATTCTCGACAGAGTGACATATGAGGCGTTGTATTCTCGCAAAACAGTCATCTTCTGCTCAGCGTTACTCACCAAACCATTTCACATCCTGCGCACCTAATCGGAGCATTTCCTTAAGGGATTATCAGTTGCTGTCGAGGTCAACTTCAACCTTCGCCGGTGCTAAAACGCTTTTCGGGTGACGTCTGCAAGTATTATTGCTTTCAGTGTCCGACATGACCTCTCAGATCGCTCTCTGTCTCCTTCTTGTCTTCGTTGGTTTGAGCAACGCTCAATTCGTACGTTCATTCTTCGATTTTCTCTTCAATTTTTGTTTCTTTTCAGTTCAACAGGGGATTCTTTTCTTCCGTCGTCGATGAACCCAATTATCGGCAGGAAAATCAACACGCTTATGTGAGTCCGGAAGAGAGAATCCGTGAACTTGATGAGAAACTCTCCGCTCGTATCTCCCAACAAGTCACTCTGATGCGCGAGCGCATCGAACAACTCGAGAAACAAGTGGGCGGCTATAATGAATAATTCTTTCATATTCGGCCTTCAGGTTCGCGAGTTTCGCCGGTCCAATGTCTACGATTGGCATCGTTCGGATTCTGGATCGCTCTACAAGATTTTCACTGTCCCGAAGAACTGGGACGAAGCGCAGAGCGTTTGCAACTCCTTTAACGCTCATCTCGCTGTCATCGATACCGAACACAAGAACGCGTTCGTTCGCGCTTTGCTCCAGAAACAATTCGGAGACAGCGAGAACGTTGCGGACGCGTGGATCGGCTTGAAGACGAAAGCGGAAATGACGACAAGCGACTCAAGCTATTCGAACTTCTCTGATTCCGAGAAAGTCGACGGATGCACCGTTATTGACCGCGAAGGCAAGTGGCAAGTGAAGGCGTGCTCTTTGCAACGCATCTTCATCTGCCAGCAGATTAACGTCCGCTAACTCCCTTCTAGCACCACCAACAATGCCGTAATAATGAGTATTTAATCTGTTCAAGCGCTATTTAATTGAATCATCTTTATTTGACGAGGTAGACCATACAAACAGTAGCAAAAGCACTGCAGGGGAGTTCATCGGGAGAAATCGGCTAAAATATACATTAATAAAATAACGAGTGACAATAGGAAATAAGAACAATTATAATGTACAGCGTCTTTAAAAGCAAATTGATATGAGAATCTTAATGGAAACAAACACATCCAAAACATTAATTTCCCTCATGGGCTTTTCTCTCGTCACGTTCACGTTTGCGTCGATTCTCGAACCACTTGTTGACCTGAGTTACAGTGAGTCCAGTGCGCTCAGATAATTCTTCTTTGATTTCACGAGTTGCGTATTGTTCGCGTTCGAAAGCCCCTCGGAGAATTTCCACTTGTTCCTCGGAATAAGTCAGACGAATGCGCTTGTGTTCGCCAGTGGGTTTCGGAAGTGGAGGTGGAGTTGGCGTTGGAGGCGTCCAATCATCGGAATCTTCACGTTCTCGCATGATTCTAGACGGTCTGCTCACGCGTTTATTCGCTTCTCTCCGGTTACGAGCTTTCCACTGAGCAGCTCCAGACGATGCAGGTTTCAGAGTAGCAGAAGGTTGTTGCTCGTCAACGTTTTTGACTCGCGGACCACTGCGACGACGTTTCACTTCGCTCGATTCTTTCGGTTCTTTCGACTTTCCCTTAAGTTTCGCTTTCGGAACCTTCGACGTCTTCGGCGATTTGGTGGTCCCTTTTGATACTTTCACTGCTTTCGGCGTCTTCGCAGGCCTCTCGCCATCGCCAAAGTCGGGAGGAGGCGCATTCTCGGAAGTGTCGTGGATCCAGCGCCACAGCTTCATCTTTCTATCGAAATCTTCAATCGCCTTCTGACGCTCGATACGAGCGTATGCCTGCAGGAACGGAATACATCGCTTTTTGGGAGCGTCTTTCATAACGAGTGCAGCAGTCGTCCAGCTCGCAAGTCCAAGGGTTCGATCAATGAATGCTTCGTTAATCTGAAAGCAGGCAGTGGTAACACGCAAATAAGTTGAACACGCTGACGATGACTGTATCGACGGGGCAACAACAGCACATGTGCAGTATATGAGGTTGCAAAAGCCAAAGAAGCAAGCGAGTGGTCTCAAAAGACCGCAAGGAAAATTGATTGGTTGGTGCTAGTGGCAACAGGATAAGCAGCGCTTCGAGGGTTTGAGCATTCAAAAAATAAGCCAACATATGAATATATGCTCCTTATTTGTGTTTAATGCATCGTAGCACTTTGCAAACTACCACAAAAAAGGTCTCGAGTCCTCATGAAGCTGCCTGGTGACAAAGTCCCTATTGAGTCACATGTATTATGCAAGCGAAACTGCGTTTCTTTTACAAAGGGCTCCAGCTAAGCATTCGTATATATCAAGAGCCATTTGCGAAATGACTTTTTCTTTATAGAAGAACTTCATCGACAGAGCAAATCTGAGAGAGGCGCATTTGTCCCCTGCCGAAAGGCGTTCCTCAAACAATCCGAAACCCAAAAATCGATAACGGTTTTCACTCGTCTCCCAATCACTGGAGCGCCTTCAAATAGCCTTACATTTTTATATTTTGTGCAAAAGGGGATTTCTATGAATTTCCTTAATCCCGAAGTGGAACTGAAGGGCTTTTCTCTACGGTGGGCAACGAAAAACGTGAGGCAGATCGGCATGAGACCAGTCAACTTGCGATAAGGGCGCAGCAACTGGAAACCAGACGCAATGATGAACACGATTACTATTGAGAGCAATAGTTGGTTGAGAGTGTCACTAACGTTGGACGCAAAGCGCAGACAGTTCCAAGTGGACAAATCGAACAAATGTTGGAAAAAGAAAAGTATACCTGAAGATTCGTTCGGTCTCATCACATGTGATGCTCGATTTTCAAGTCTGGTTTGGCAGTCATCCACTCCTTGCTGCTACGTACCAATTTCGCGACGAAAACAAGGCAACGCATTGCTCTTGTTTATGTTAGTCGACAAGGAAAACGACGTCGGCTTTCGCAGTCGATCTGGAACTGAAATGAGCGAACCCAAAAATCATTTTATTCATTAATTACGATGCTCGAATTTGAACGGAATAGAGCATCAACAATGGCCTCACATATTAGAAAGGCCGAAATAACTAAAGCGCCGAGGAGGTGAGATGAACTGTGTGAGTCAAAGGTCACAATCAATGAGGATGTGCAGTGATTCTCCATCCATCTTGCAGTGAAGAGAACATTCCTTCTGTTAGTGAACACCTTCGGACATTCGTTCATTTGCTTTGTATCTGACGCCTCATATTATGCAAAAGACAAACTGGAATTACACACAACGAAATTGATGCCGCGCTGATGTAGAACGCATTCATCTCCTCAATTACTGCAAGCCCCTGTTGCTCACAACTCAATTATTTACTAAATTATTTAACTTTTTCGTTCTGTTCGGTTCCGAACGCAACAAACCGAGGCAGAGACCTTTCTGAAGAACAGAAACCATAGGCGCTCAAACTAAATTCCAAGCTTAGTCACTACAGGGCACGTTTTCAGCAACGTTGTATGCGACTGCGACAGACCATCTCGCAATCTCTATTATGTAAAGTTTTCATTCTTGCATGCCATTGCTTTTATAATAATAAATCAGTCGCTGAGAGCTGTCGGCTTCTTCCTGCCTAGATATAGTCTCAAATGGTGCATTGGGTTCCTGAATCATGTTGATACGGCGATCTCAGCGAGTTGGACAAAGTTACAATTCAAATCTCGACAAGGTTTCGGACAACCTCGGACGAAATGTCCGAGGTTGTTCACAGTAAACCCAAGGAAGTGATTCAACTCATTCTTCACGTCTCGTATACTACAAAGCGCCGGCTGCTCAAAACTGTAGCTATGAAATGTAGCTTCATTTTGCATTCACTCAGTCGATGCGCAGTCAGTGTTTACCCGAGATTCTTTTTATTAAATCGGCCAGGAAAGGGGTAACTTAATCTGGGATCCGCACTGCGTAAACCCAAAAACGCTAATAACAGAAATCACCGGTGGGCACAAAGCTTTGGTCACTCACTTCCGCTTTTCGCCTTTATACAGCGGTTTTTCGAATTGCTCAAACACCTGTCACCAATGTCGCGCTGATCGGAAAAACTAAATTTGACACCCTTTTCTTCTTAGTCACCTCGGCCGCTTGCTCAGGTCACTCGGCTTCTCATTGTTTACCCATTTCATTTACGTTTCGGTCTGTATGCACGCAATGTATTCATTAGGCTAGTGTGGAGTGTGGCAAAGTCAACTTGCCCGACCAGGGGCCACTTCCTCGAAGCATTCGCTCTGAGTGAGTCAGTCGCGAGATGCGGCTTTCTGAAGCTCTTTCTTACTTCTTCGTCGTTTACAGTTACATAATTTATTACTCGGTGACCGTCTGAAGTGGTCCCGCGCGGAACTCAAAGTGTCAATGCGCGAACGGTTTACTTTATAATCGACTTATAGCCACCCAGAGTGCTCTTAGCGCCTAATTGTTCGTAATTTTAGATATGCTTCCGTTGAGCTCGCTCGTCTTTTTCGCGGTCTTTGTCTCGCTGACAGCATTCGAAGGAAATGCAACGAAAATAGGTCTGAAAGGATATATTGGACCTGCTTGCGCAGTTGTGGTAGGAATCCATTAGAAAAGCTGATGTAAATTTCACTTCAGGATGATGACCTCTATCTGCACGGCCTCCTCATTCGAAAATTAGATGAAAACGAAATTGTCGAATTCAAAAAGTATCAGGACGGAATGAATTTGGTGAAAACGCTCAGCGAGATCAAGTTCATGTCGTAAGTTTTAAGAATGCAGATTGTTTGCAAAAGACTGCGTTTTAGGAACGACATCAATCTACCACCAGCTCCCCAAATTCCGGTATTTTGCAATGGTCTTGACGACACCATTGAGGTCGTTCTGGAAGGCTGCACTGTGAGAGTAAGCAAAGTGTCGCTCTGAGCTCTCTTTTCAATGAAAATTTAGAATGGCCGTGTTTACATCCAAGACAAACTGATCAGACCGTTAAACGGGCTCGAACGGGACAAAGTAAACAGTTTGTTGGCTGCCAAATCGTTCCCGAAAATGATCGCCCGAATCAAGCGAGCAGCGGAAAGCAATAAGAATGGAACGGAGGATGGAAAGAGCCCCACGGACGATCCTCTGTCTGCGACCCAGAATGATATCAGCGTAATTCTGGAAAGGTTTCTCAATGTGAATTCCACCGTCGCAAAGAGATTCCTCCCTCTCGCCAAAATGTCGCCTCTACTCGCCCATGTTGATCAAGCCACACGTCCAGGTGGATTCGACTTTTCAAAGGGTGCGCAGAATTTGTCGTTTCATCGCAAAGTGGGAATTGCGTTTAGAGTTTGGGAAAAGTCTTGAAGCTGCGAGGGCTTCTCGTGATGTCGCTGATATGCAGAACACCACGACGAACCTAATCGAGAAGAATACTCGGTCAGCAGGAGGTGACAAGCCAGAAGCGACTACAAAGCCGGAAGCAATCGTGAATATGAGTGGCGCACAGGATTCACCGACAGAAGGTACAAATTGCTGTAAACATCATTCTAGTCCACGTCTACAGAGAAAACGGTGGACGATCCCGTTATACTGCAACTTGTTCAAGCGCTTCTCGCACGTCAAAGTCAGTTGAAGCAACCCGTCGCCACCCCTTCGGCTACAAATCTACAATTTCACTCCTACAACCACAATCAACAAGTAGAAAGAATATTCTTAACCAATTTAAGCACGGGATTTAGAGTCCTCCGCGGTTCATCATCCCAATTAACATGGGAAATGGATTAAGAGCGGGCGACAAGACCGTAATCGGAGGCCAAACCTATCTCGCCGTTCCGATGAATCCTGCGCAGAGTGGAACGCTTCCCATGTTTACAAACAGCCTCCATGCCTTGTCGTCTGCCCGACAATCTCCAGCTGCTCCTCAGACGGACTACACGAACGTCTACGGCAACAGTGGTAACCAAAATACCAATTACTACAGTCATCACCCGGTGCGGTACAACGCTGGTTCAACCTATCATCAACCTTCGCAATCAGTTGGCCAGGACAACAATATTCCAATTGCAATCAACTCGAATCAGCCTCGCTACCACCCGGGAAACCACTTCTACGTCCAATCGCAACCTGAATTGCCAAATGAAATCTGTCGCGCCCACATCATTCATTCTTAAACTTTAGTTTCATTCGTTTATATGTATGCACGTGACCTTTCTGTACATATAATAAATAGTTTCGCACACATCCGTTTGCTTCAAGTCGCGATCTACGAATTGGACCTACTAACTTACTTCTATAGCAAACTTGTGTTTGACACGAGATGTTCACAATTTCAGGGTTTTTCTATAGTCAAAAGTCGAAAAGCTTGTCGTTCGAGCGATTACACAAGAGTTGTTCAAACAAGCGGATTACAGTATCGCACTTTCCCACTTTTGAAACCGATGCATATAAAAGAGCATGCCTCGAGTCTAAATACCGCGCCACAATCTCTTTGACGTCCTTTCAATCCTGTTGTAGTCGTCTCATAATTCTATTCTATTCGGGAGTTTGCTCAAACGTACTAAAGTCTATGCGATGATTTTCTCATTCTTCTATCGTAACTTGAAGCGATTGGATGTTAGTTTAGAAGCACCGTGACCAAAGGGACGAGATTTTAAGTTTCTTGTGGATGCGGGAGAAGCTACCATTGAATTGATGTGCGGTGTTATGTTGAAGACCGGAAACAGAAAGTGTCATGTTTGCTTTAAGCCGAATAGGCTTGTTCCCGCTCTTGTCTTGCACAGCTTGAGTGTAAATATTGGTCTCGTCAAAAGGCTACAAACTACGGTTTCCAAAGTAGACAGTTGTGCTGATGCCGATTCCAATGAAGTCACGGGGTCAACTTCAAGAACCTTTCCGAAACGCTTTTTGTTTCATTGAATCAAGTGAAGACCAAGAAGACCAAGCTCATAGTGAACATGCACAAGGAGAGCGCCAGAATGCGCTCTCGGTGCACTTGTAACTTTCTGTCAACCGAAGGCTGCAAGGCTGTCGCCGCGTGTAAATTGCATTCTTTTGATCAGACTTCCCCTCTTCCAGTACAACTTTTAACACCTTCGATTTCTAAAGTTTTCGGTTTGTTAAGCAAACATGAGACCTCCCGCGAGACCGAGACCTCCCGTGCGCGACACAAAATGAACACACTCAAATAGCTTGAGACTAACTACGAAGTAACTCGCAGAGTAGGATAGTTAGTTTACACGCTCTAAAAGTGATTAAAAGCATCCACGGTGTGAGTATCTGAGAGACGATTGCAGAGTAGAGTCGGCTCTTCGATCGCTTCTTGACAGATGATCGCATGCGCTCCCCCGACATATGTTCTTCCCCTCAACGACCAATGTGTCACACGATGTTTGCGCACAAAATAACTGGACAAACTTTGTGTTCCGCATTGTGTCTTCTTGAAAGATTCCAGCTTTTGCCCTCGCCGGTATAAAAGTACTTCGCACCGTTCAAACAGACACTCCTAGTGCTCACTTCGAATGGATCGCTCCGCGTCTACACTCTGAGCGCTCTGGTTATCATTCTCTTTCCTATCTCTGTGTGGAGCATCATTGAACAAGCTGCTATTTTCAGATTGACTGGAGTGAGGGATGAAGGATCCTTCTTCCAATCGTCTCGAATCGGGCATTGCGGCGCCTAAGAATTCTTCGAAAAAGAGGAAAAAAGAATTGCCGATTGTGGACGACGACTATGAAGATGTCTCGATCAGCTACGAACCAAGCTTTGTTGACAAAGTGTTTAATGTCCTCTTGTGCCGGTATGTAATCCCAATCATGGTAATTTCAATTCAGTTTTCTATTTCAGACCCGATTTGGTAAATAAAAAGCTGGAAGCCCGTCCCGTCAGTGTATTCGGATTGGTAATTTGACGTGCACCGTAGTGCCTGCCTACTGTAACGTTATTTTTAGTTCCGATATGCGAACTTTGCTGATTCCTTGCTTCTTATTTGCGGAGTCATATTTGCGACTCTTTCTGGTGCTAGTTTGCCCGTTCTGGCCATTATAAATGGCCGAGTCGCCAATGTTCTGATGGTGATGAGTCGAGAAGACGAGAATTTTCGTTCTGCCGCCTACGAGAATGTATACATCTTCCTTGGAGTCGGCTGCTTCACGGCGATTGTGAACTACGCTCAGGTATTTGCAGTTGTTCGCCTACCGCAGTTGTTCGCCTACCGCTATGTTACAGTACATGTGCTTTCAAACAGTCTGCGTTCGGGTTATTTCGAAGCTTCGTCACAGCTACCTGAGAGCTATTCTCCGACAGAACGCGGGATGGTTTGACCGAAACCACAGTGGAACGCTGACTACGCGCTTGAACGAGTAAGTGAAATGAAAACGGAGAAGATCAATCATTTAATTTAGTAATATCGAACGCATTCGTGAAGGAATCGGTGATAAACTCGGTCTTCTGATTCGAGCTGTAGCAATGCTGATCGTTGCTGTCATCATCTCCTTCAGTTATGAGTGGCGTCTGGCTTTGATGATGCTCGGTCTGTCTCCAGCAACGTGCATGGTCATGTCCATTCTTGCGCAAAGAATGGGAACAATGACAGAGTTGGAACTGGAGGGTGTCGCCAAAGCGGGAGCTATTGCCGAAGAGTCTGTTCTTGGGGTACGAACCGTTCAAGCATTCAACGGTCAGGAAACGATGGTCGACCGCTACAGAGACGCTCTATCACACGGAACAAAGTTTGGAGTGAAGAAGAGCATTTGGAGTGGAGTGCTCGGAGGCATCTTCTTCTTCATTCTCTTTGCTTTTATGGGGACTGGAATGCTCTATGGAGGCTATCTGTACAAAGTGGGCATTTTTGCAAACCCCGGAGAAGTGTTCATCGTCGTGTGGTCTATGCTTCTGGGGGCGTATTTCCTTGGCCTTGTATCTCCGCATTTAATGGTCGTACTCAGTGCACGTGTCGCGGCTGCAAGCATTTACAGTACCATTGACAGGGTAAGATTCGATTAGTCTTACTGATTACTATTGTTAATTCGATTTCAGCGACCGAAAATTGATGTTTATTCCGAAGAGGGAAGTAAACTGCCGGTAGAAGAGATTGCAGGACGCGTTGAATTCAAGAACGTTCATTTCCGATATCCTACGCGAAAGGATGCCAAAGTATTGAATGGCTTGAATCTCGTAATCGAACCAGGACAAACCGTTGCACTTGTCGGACACAGGTACGAATTGATCAAATAATTAACGCCTAAAATTTCGTTTTTAGTGGCTGTGGTAAGTCGACATCTGTCGGTTTGCTCACTAGACTCTATGAATGCGAAGATGGCCACGTGCTGCTTGATGGAACTGATGTGAAAACTCTCAATATTCAGTGGCTACGGAACATCGTAGGAATTGTTCAACAAGAACCCACCTTGTTCAATGATACATTAGGTACGAGACACCAATGTTTGCTGCGTTTACTATTCCAGTGTTGTTTCAGAAGAAAACATAAAGTTTGGGTTTCCCGAATGTTCGCGTGAACGCATGGTGGAAGTGTGCAAAATGGCGAACGCTCACGATTTTATCATGAAGTTACCGAAAGGTTACGAAACGCAGATTGGAGACGGCGGAGTACAGTTGTCTGGAGGTCAAAAGCAGAGAATTGCGATCGCAAGAACGTTAGCTCGAGATCCTAAAGTGCTTTTGTTGGATGAAGCCACAAGTGCGCTGGATGCGGAGAGCGAGGCAATCGTACAAGTTCGTTAGAGTTTTGATAAGAAATCGCCATATTCATTTGAATTTACAGGAAGCTTTAAACAACGCCGCACGTGGACGTTCAACAATCGTGATCGCGCATCGACTTTCCACAGTTAAAGACGCAGACAAGATTGTTTTATTCGAGAATGGGCAAATTGCCGAACAGGGAACGCATCGAGAACTCTACGAACTTGGTGGAAGATATGCGGATCTTGTGCGGGCACAGCAATTTCAACCCGACGCTTCCGAAACTGCCGAAATGGAGGGCGATGAAATCGATGAAGTTAATCTTAACAGGTGATCGCTGTGCCACTGCGAAATTAAATTCTAATCGAATTGAATTTAGCAACGAGAATGGCGAAACTGTTCCAAGAGCAACGTCTATCAATATCGACAACGATTTCGTCCACTACGATGATGTGCCGTTCGACGATATCACGCACGGCCACAGTTCTGTTCACGGCAGCACGTTTGGAAAAGATTCCTTTGTGAGAGGATCTTCAAGAGGTGTCGCAGGCGGCAGCTTGAGGTCGTCTGTCGTGAACGGCGTGCTCATTAATGCCGAGTACGAAGCATTTGCACAACAAGTGGACAAGGAAATGGCTGAGGACGGAAAAATCAACGCAGGAATCTTTACCGTGTACAGAAATGCGCAAGGAAACTACATGATGCTGCTCATCTGCCTCATCTTCAATCTTATTCGATCACTGCAGCTTCCTGCTCTGGCGCTTATTCTAAAAGAGGCGTTCAGCGCGTTCAGCATGGTCAACAAAGATGACATGATGCATACTCTCGTCATGGTCTGCATTATGCTCTCTTCCGTAGGTGTTGGAGTGGTTATATTCCAAACTCTCAGTGTAAGTAGATTCTCACGCACCAGATTTCGACTAAGGATGATGTTTAGACTGTCCTCTGCGGAATAATATCTGAGCGGATGACTTTGGACTTCCGCGTGAAAGCGCTTCGCAATATTCTATACCAAGACGCTGCCTACTTCGATAATCCACAACACACTGCCGGCAAACTAATCACACGTTTGGCTACTGATGCTCCGAACGTCAAAGCCGTCATCGATGGGCGTATGCTTCAAGTGATCTTCTGTCTCTCCTCCTTGCTGGTTCAAATCATTATCGGATTCATTTACGCCTGGCAGATTGCAATTGTCGGAACTGGACTGGCACTGATCCTCGGGGTGGTCCAAATTGTGTTGGCTAGGATCATTCAGAAGAGAAACATGGATTTGATTAAAAACGACGAGGCTGGCCGGGTAAGTTCCAGACCTGTTGCTATCGAAATTATCTGTAACAATAGGTTGCGATTGAAATCATCGAAAATGTCAGAACAATTCAACTGTTGACCCGCGAGGACGTATTCTATGAGCACTATGAGAAATGCTCGAAGGGTCAAAAGTGGAATGAATTTGGACGCGCTTGGTTTGAGGCCGCTAACTACAGCATATCACAGAGCTTCCAGTACTTTATGATGACCATCACGTACGCTCTGGGTATTCACGTTATCTACATGAACCAGAAGTCGCCTGACCACGTATTTCAGTGAGTTTGTTTCTACTCTCTGGTCTCTTCTCACACTTTCGATTTCAGAGGTATCATTTCGATGCTGATGGCAGCAGTTGCAGTCATGGATGGCGCCGCTTACTTCCCTGAATTTGTGAAAGCAAGGAGTGCATCAGGAATGCTGTTTTCTATGATTTTCAGAAAGCCGAAAACTGGAGACTCAAGTGTTGGTGAAAAATCGGTAATATTTATTTTGTCAGGTTCGATATTTAATTTCTACTTTTCAGAACATTCTGGGCGACATTCAGTTTAAGCACGTAAAGTTCTCCTATCCGCAACGTCCTCGACAGCCTGTTATGACCGATCTTCACTTTTCCGCTAATCGCGGACAAACAGTTGCGTTGGTTGGACCGTCAGGATCGGGAAAGAGTACCGTAATTTCGATGATTGAGAGATTTTACGATGCTACTGGAGGTGGCGTGGTAAGGAGTATTTTCGTTGTCTACACATGACTTATCTATTTTCAGTTGTTCGATGGGAAGAATATGAAAGATTTATGCCTAGACCACTTCCGGACGCAGGTTGCATTGGTTGGTCAAGAACCGCGCCTATTTGCTGGCACTATTCGTGAAAATATTTGTTTCGGACTCAAGGATGTTTCGGATGCCGACGTGGATAAGGCTGTGGAACTCTCAAATGCCAAACGCTTCCTCAGTAACCTGCCTCAGGGTCTCGATACTGAAGTCGGTGAAAAGGGGACACAAATGTCCGGTGGTCAGAAGCAGCGTATTGCAATTGCTCGAGCTCTCGTTCGAAACCCGAAAATTCTCTTATTGGACGAAGCGACTAGTGCTTTGGATGCTGAATCTGAAAGGGTAACGATCTGCCTTGTCACTTATAAATTAAGCAATTGCTTTAGGCGGTGCAAAAAGCGTTGGACATGGCACGAGAGGGTCGAACGTGCATAACCATTGCTCATCGACTGTCTTCAATTCAAAACGCGGATCTTATCATCTTTATTGAAAGTGGCAAAGTGAGGGAAAGTGGAACTCACAGCAGCTTGATGGCAGAAAGAGGGAAATACTACAATCTGATTAAAAAGCAAGATCTCAGTTAGCTCTCTTGCTCTCTTGTTTCCCACTTCCTACAATCCTTCCTTCGGGTTATAAGCTTGTCAGTCTTTTCACGTTCTGTTTAGTGCTCCTTGTATCAAGTTTATCATTGTTTTGTACATACCTACTGTGCCCGAGGCAAACAATAAATGCATGGGTGAACAGAAAGAAAATTCATTAATGCTGATATCAAGTTAGCAGCATTGCTATCCAAAAGAACCTGAGGGAAATGAAGAACTGCAGGTGGATGAACACGTATATCGTCTTCCGCGCACTTGACGATCCCGATTGTGCCGAGTTTCTCTCCGAGAGCGGTGAAAGAGCGGTGAATTGGTGACTCCTTTCGGCGAGCAGCAGCTTCAGGCAAACCTGAACGTCAAGTTCAGCATCGTGGTCGCATACCTCTTTTGAGGGCTGAACAAATTTGGTCAGAACAACTCATATGAGAACAAACTACAGTCTCCATGGGCTAGATCAAATTGCATCACTTAGACTTGAACGGTTGTGGCTCCGTCTCTTCCAAGTGTATCACAAATCGATCAAACAATTGAACAGGTCATTTCGCACGGCTCCTGTTTAGAAATGAAAATTCGTCTGTCTCGCTGCCACCCGAATCGCTTATCACCGCAGCTCGTATAAAAGAGAGTAAGTGAGTCTCTCCCCGAAGTCACTATGCTTTCCCGCGAACGGCACCAAATCGGCGCTTTGGCCGCTGTTGCCTACTGCGCAGGAGATATGATAGGCTCCGGAATATTCATATCACCGACTGCTATTCTCTCTCATACGGAATCGGTCGGCGCATCTCTTGCCGTGTGGATTGCTTGTGCGTTCATTGCCGTGGTTGGTGCACTCGTCTACATTGAACTCGGAACGTGCATCCGCCGTTCAGGCTGCGACTTTGCGTATTTGTCTCACGCGGAATGGTGAGTTATTTGATATGGTGCGGGTATCCATCCATTGCATGTTAGGCACTTCCTGGCTGTTGCGTTTCTGTGGGTCGGGGTGGTGATCCAATCGCCTTGTGTTCTTGCGATTCAGTCGACGGCGTTGTCGCAGAACATCGTCGGAGGCTTGCAGATTTACTACCAGATTGATCGCGGCTTACAATACCTGCTGGAGAAATTGATCGCAATCGCTGTCTTGGGTGAGGAATGAGTTTTTCGTTTGAAAATGAATTGCTTTCAGCATTGCTTGGTTTCCTCAACATGTTCTCTCTCAAACAATGGGCGTCGCGCTTCCAAATTGTCGCTTTCTTGGCCAAGATCGTGACTACTGTGATTATTATTGTGACGGGAGTGTACTTTATCGCATTCAAAGGTAAGTTGTGGTCCGAATGAAGCGTTCAATGTTCTTCGTGTGTAGACAAATACAAGTCCTTCGACGGCGCTTTTGAAAAGAGCACAAAGAATCCAGGAGAGATCGTTCTCGGCCTGTATGCGGGTTTGTTCGCGTATGAAGGATGGTGTATTCTGAATTACGGTCTCGAGGAGATCGCAAACCCAAAAAGGTACGTTCTCCAAAGTACAGTATCTAGTGCAGCTTCTAGGTAGAGTTCTTCCTATTGCTGCGCTAGGCGGAATCGCAATTTCAGCTGCGGTTTATGTGCTTATGAACGTCTCCTACTTTGCACTTCTGACGGTCGACGAGTTCAAGACGTCCGATGCTGTCGCTGTGGTTTGTGAAATTGCTGCTTTCTGCTCCCTTGAACTGTTTGCAGGCGTTTTCAAAGAAAGCGCTGGCTGGATTCGCGCCTGTCCTGCCGTTTCTAATCGCTCTTCTACTTCTCAGTAATTTGAATACCACAATTTTCAGTGGAAGCAGGTGAGTAACGATGAAGCTTGTAATTCAACAGATATCATTGTAAAGATATCTGCTAGCGGGTGCGCAACGCAAGGTCGCCCCTAAAGTGTTTTCGCTGGTTCATCGATCGTCTGCGTCCCCGAGAGTTGCAATAGTTACGGAGGTGCGTTCTTATCAGTCTCCAAAAGTGACATCTTTGGATTTTACAGCTGCTGTTCGGAGTGGTCATGCTGTTTGCTGGAGATCTGAATCGTCTGATCAGCTATATGACCTTCGCGGGAATGCTCGAACGTGTCGCAGTGGTTCTGGCACTGTTTTACATGCGCTACAGGAAGATTCCAATGCATCCAGACGGCATACGATATCCGATCGTATTACCGCTCGTCTTTCTCTGCATAAACATCACACTGCTTGCCATTCCGCTTATAATGGATTTTGTAGTTGCCGTATACGGTATCGTGGCTGTTTTGTTTGGACTTTTGGTCTATTTTGTCTTTGTATTTCCGTCAAAACTACCGGCATGGCTCGTCTCATTGGATGGTATAATGCCTGGTGCTGGTGGTTTCGTTTTCAGCCTCAGTTTCAGAATCCATTGCACGCATAGTTGCGAGGCTCTTTCAACTCGAACCGTCTTCGTTTGTGCCGGATGAATGCGTATGACAATCTCGACTGTAATTGTCTAAGTCGTTTGTTTAGGCTACTGAGCTACACAACAACGAGAGCACCTGTTCGAACTGCGAGGTCTTCACCGATTGCGAGTCAACAACGCAGTGCGTTCGTTTCTGAATGTTCAGCCGACGCTTCCCCGGAACGTTGCCTTCCTCGATTCTCCGGTCTTCAGCTTCCGTGTCTCTGAACGTACACGCAGACGATATCTTGTTTTCGAATATTCTATTTACGGGTTCTTTTCAAATTAGCATGCGGATTAGCGACGGATCAACCATAATGAGTTTCCGCAGAAGACGTCAGTATTTCATGCCCTCGGGCCGTCGAGGTGAGCAGGTGCATGTGATGCATGTTGTTGTTCGCATAAATATTGAAATTTTCCTATGGATTCTGCGGCAGATCATGTTGTAAAGCGAGCTTTATGTTTACAAAGTCACATGGAAACGCGCTGCTTGCAGCGTGAAGCGATCGCACATAGGAAATGTTAGCGTCGTGTCGATCACATCGGCAGTTGCAACCGACAATTAAACTGCGAACAGCGTAAAAACACTGCGAACGAGCTTCTATAATGAGAAGGTACCGTAGTCGCCGGTCACCGATTTGTTCGATAAAATCAGCGGCGATGGATCTCGGCGATAACTCTTCTCGAAAGTATTCTTTTTGCGGCATTTCCTTCTCTCTCCACTACCGTCACGTCCTCCGTCACACCTTGGCGAGACACGCGACGTTATGCGATATGCAAATTACTACCGAAGCCAACTTTCCCACACTTTCAACCTGCCGCGGACATGCGCGCCTCTTCAGAACTTTTTCGTCACGTCTCATCGCCGCGCGCGGATTAGCCACGCATGGCTAATCCAAAGTGTCAGCAAAGGCCAAAAGTTTACTCAAACTCGCACGCCACATGATTTGTGCAATGGAGTTTGAAGAAGGGGCGCGTGCCAGCGGTTTCCCATGATGATAAGGGCGCAATCACTTATGGGAAAGTCAAACAAACAGGTGTGCTACCAGAGTTGACGCGCGCCGACGATGTGAGCGCTAGGGGTTAGAAGTGTGCGTGATCCCAACATTGAAGTGTTGAAGCGAACGGTGATAACGCCGGAGGGTGTGATTGATGCCTCAATCACTGCCTACTTGTAAGCGTCTTAAACGGAGCGAACGGCTGAGCGAAGTGCGAGTCCGCAAAGGGAGATGCAATCGGCTAAGCTCCTTATTGTTTTAGAATCGCTGGAATGCCTTTGGCGGTACTCACTCACAAAAGAACGCCGGCACAAATCCGAAGGGTGATAAGACCGCTTAGCGGCGATCAACTAAGCCGCTGGTGGGTGTGGACGCGTGGAGGAGAGGAAAACGACTGCACGATTACTAAATTATATTTATGCTTCGCTTCTGCCAGAAAAGAGAACAAACATAGAACTTTGCGTTAAGACCCAGACACTGCGAGAGAGGCCAACGGATTATGCGAAAAGGCACGTGTTTACGAGAGTGATTGAGCGATTAAAATGAGAATACAATTTAGGATATTGTAAAGTATATACAAAATATCTTGAAAACCCGCGAGGAAATGTTGATGGTTCTTCACGCCCACAAGTACCCGTTTGACCTAATTTGCTAAGCACTGAAGAACGAAAGATCAGGAAAGCGATTGGTTACGGTGTTTACGAGTAAGGGCGCCACATGGACTTCGAAGGAGACGCTGAAGTCGAGTTGGGACGATAGTCTGAGGATGAGCAAGGAGGTGACGCAGCAGATGAGTTGCCAACAGGAGATGTTGAGTCATCGTTGACAACGTCGACTTCTTGGTCAGCATGGGAAGCCTCTTGCTCATGGCCAGTGGAAGGCGACGCCTGCCGTGACGAATAGGCGCTGTCCTCCGAAAGCGATGCGGGGCTTGTCATCTGGGAAGAAGAGGTCGGAGTGAGGAGAATTGGCTTCTGCTCGGGCACTGGGTTCATCGCGAAGACGTGTGGAATAGGCGTCGGAACAAAGGTGTTTGGGGCAGAAAGAGCGGGAGGAGGACACATGGCTTTCTGTTGGAGAGCCATGTACAGACCCTGATGGAACTGCTGCGCCTGAGGACTTGACGTCGGACCGGGAACTGTTGAACTTATGTATTGGGTTACGGTATTCGCGCAGACATTGAATCCTTCTTGGTAATACATCCGATGAAGAGCGGGAGAAGCTTAAGAAAGCGAACGGTAATCAATGCTGCAAAAGCTAAGAGGACTTACTGGGTTGTCCACTTGCAGACACTTGCTGCCAGAGGGCTCGTAAGCTGTGAACGGCCATCTCTAGGATATCGGCTTTCTCGAACTTTGATCGGTCGTTCGGGTCGATGTTCATAAGAAGTTCTTTCATTTCGAAGAGGGATTTGTTCATTCGTTCACGGCGTCTTTTCTCCATCAGCGGTTTTTTGAGCTAGAATGATTATTATCAGATAGAGAACATTAAAAAAACAGTTTCTCACCTTTCGTTCCAATGGATACGGTGGAGGACTAGGCGAGGAGAACTGCGACTCGTATCCCATGACTTTAGGCATAGCGAAGTGATATCTGCAAGAGCCGGAGAACATTAGCACTGATCAAGCAATCGACGCGAAGGAGATTGTGTGGCCACCGGCCAAGAAGCACCGCGGAGGAGGGAGGGGACATCTGGGAGTGCCCCCGGATGGTGTGAACGGTGGCCATCGAGTGAGGGGCACAAGAGCGAGAAGTGATGCCAACAACGGCCAATTGACGGTCCGATCAGAGTTTGCGGAATGCGCCAAATGTGGGCGGAGCTTAGGGCGTGGCACGCTTATGGACACGCGACTGTAATTAGACTGATAGTAGGAGCGCGCGTGCGAACGATCGCTCTTCGCTGACAGCAGCGACGTCGCCGCGCGACCGCGACTGACTTGAGGCAGAAAGAAGGCGCAAGAAGAAGGCTCGGTAGCCTGGGAAAGAGCGACAGCGCGGCGAAGCGAGTTGCGCACGCGAGCGCGCGACACGCTTTGAAGTTGCCGGCGGGAACAGTGAGAAAAACGTCCGTTCACAGACCAATTATGCTTAATTGTCCGCTTGGTCGCGCCGTACCATATAATCCGGCGGATATGAGAGCGCGCGCGCTCAAAAAGTGAGGGTGCCGATTACCTCGTTGCGCGACAAGTGTGCGATGATGTGGGAACGTGCGCACGACAGAAGAAGATTTGTTAAGGGGTCCCTTTCATTTGACCGGCGTAATCGGATTCGAAGTGAGAACTCTGGAAACCCGGATGAAGTGAGCGAGCGCTGAGAGAGGGAGAAGCGAACTTAAAATTGAACTCTTGCAAACGCGCATGAATTAAGATGGATTAGCGCCCAAATTGACGAAAATCATGTTTGTTCAGAGTCATCTCTTGGCAAAGGTGCTAAACAGGGAGTAAACAAGAAGACAACCACTGCAGAAACTGCAAATCCGATGACCGAATTTCAGCTAATTCGCCAACAATTGGCACTCATCGTTAGTGCCGGTTTCATTAGTCGCACTTGGCCATTAGCAAAATGCGCTAAAAACTGTAATGAGCGTTTTTCAAGTCTTCTCGAGATGTTACCATTACTACAGGAACGACACTCCGCTCGGTAACATATCGGGCCAATAAATCTCGGCGGCGTCCGGCTCTCAGCTTCTGCTCCTGCCACCCACCGCGCGGTCTCTTTGATGTGAGCGCGATGAAGTGGGGCCGCCTGAGGGCACCTGAGCCGTTCCTCTCGCAAGAAGTACACAATTGAATTTTAATGGTATTATGATCGATGGGTTTGGGAAAATGGATTCGCCGCGTTTAACGCCTCGTTAGCAAAGTTTCCGGAAGATTTCCACGTTTTTCTCTTTCCTCTGCTACCGCCGACCGCTCGTCACGCGGTTACCGTAACCGTGTTGCTCTGCGACCAGAGCTTTGTTCGTATGAAAGAGTTTGAACTCAATCGCCGACAGATGGCAACTTTGCGCAACTGTCAAAAGTACTTTTCTGCTGGATTTACAGCCTTGCGAGTGATATTTCAAGTTTGAGAATGATGGGCATAATTATTAGTGATGCGCGATTCGACAATGATGAGCAAGCGGGGTCTTTTTGCCGTTTTTGATGACAGCAGCAAAAAGGAGGTGCGGAGGAGGTCGCGCAGAACTCCTGATGATGTGCGCACAACCGTTTGACGACTGTTTCCCATCGTAAAAACGACCGCTTAGGGTTGGGAGATGCAAATCCGCTCTGAAAACCGAAGATTCGGCAATGAAGGACAAGTGGATGAGGAAGTCGAGACCGCGCAGAGTACGGTAGATTGTTTTTTGGTCAGAAAGGAGAGAGCGAGCGCTCAGGTGACACATCGGTTGTGATCGTCTAAGAGGCCGAACGGAAGTTCAGCGGATTATGCCCAGGGTTACGGTATGCGCACCCTTCGTGCATAATCACATGTTCGTTGCGCAATCAAGTTGTGAATGCGGTGACGAGCGAGTGCGGAATCCGATGTTTTGTAACAAACCAGCAATTAAATATTCTGCGCGTGGAGACGTTGATTGCAAAGAGATAATCGAGATGCGTACGCGAAAGAATTAACCACTAGATCGCTGTTCCTTTTGGGCGCAGTGCCGTTCTGTTGCCTTGTTTGCCAACATGTTGCCACCGTAATCTTGCGAAAATGCCGTTTTACAATGCCGCCGAACGGCGGCTGACAGGACGCGATTGTCGTGGGAAAAAGGTTTTCAGGGACAACGAACAGCCAACATGTTTATGCAAATGAGTGCGCGGTGACCGGTCGGCCAAGTGCGCCGGACGCGCGTGCGAGAAGTGTCATCGGCTTTTTGTTATATAGTTTATAACATGTGTGGCGCGCATGCGTCGCACGAGCGGCATTTCCGATCGTGGGAAAATGTGCCGCCACACGTCTTCGTGTGAGTCTTTCGATCTTTCGATTGTTCTTCTTCAAGTTCGCAGGGCGCCAAAGGGTCCGATATCACCGATGAGAGGTGAGTACGAAACCGCAGTCGGTACGATTCTTATCGCTGCAGAACACGGTCGCGCAAGGCCGTAAAACGGTAGTCGAAAACGCAACATTTACGATGTTTTGGGAAGACGCTGAGAACGTGGCGCGAACGCCGTGATAGTGATCACGCGCGCGAGCTGATAATTATCGGTCCTTAGGGTGGTAGCGGCATAGGGATGAGTGGAGGACAGTGCTTCAGGTGAAGGAGGCGACAGAGGAACAAGTTCAGCTGCGAATTTGCATAACCGATTACGGAAGAATACACGAACCTAATTACTCGTTCAACGTGAGCCGACGGTCATCGTCCATTAAGCGCAGCGATTTTCATCGCGAACAGTCGAAGGCTAAGGAGAGCAGCTACCGAAACGTCTAATAAATTTTACGAGCGAAAACCATTAGATGGTCGTGAAGGAGAAAAATGTCTCCACAGTAAATGTTGCAATTTCAAGGACGCGCTACGCAGGGAAGTTTGAAGCATCTGCGATGACCCTTTGGCCATCTGAGAATGAATACCGCGAATTCGGATTCATGCAGAAACCGACAATCAGTCACTAGTGAACGCCTATCCGCTCCTTCTTTCTTGCGTCAAGGTCGCCGCTAATGCGCATATTATATTTATTGCCGGCGGAACACCTCTCATCTGAGCATCGGAGCACCGTATCGGCTGGGAAGATCTTGAAGACACCGGCGACGGACATCCGAGCACACACTCATCGTCACCTTCGGGATCGGCGTCATCGTCTTCCCGGTAGCTGCAAACGATGCGGCGAATAAGCGCGACGTGATTTATGCGATCTCCTTAAACACGTTCCAGATCAAATCCTACGACAACATTGTGAAGCCCAAACACTGACGGCTGGTCGGCCCGATCAGAAACTCATTCGCGCCTTGACGAATGACGGCTTATTTACGGTTTTCACTTTCTGTGAAAACACAACAACGCTTCGTTTACGACCATAATTCTTGCTCCGACCGATATGTTTTGAAATTATTTGGAAGAGAAGTGGCGATTGACGGAAACGACGGTTTCTGATTCACTTCCGCCGCCACCAAGGAAAAGGGAATTCAATGTCTACAGCGATGTGAGGAGACAAACCAAAGGGATGTGCCATCTTCTCGCCGGGCGTTTACCCTCTACTGTTCTCAGATCAATCTGAAATGTGATTGTTGAATACAAAGTCGTTTTTTACTTCAAAACCAATCTTTTCGCACCTTTTTTCGATTGAATTTGTCCGCCGACACAGATCCTTTTGTCAATTAACATTTCTCGTTTCAGCCATTTTTCAGTAAACGCTGTCTTTCGAGCGAAAAAAACAGAGCGACAGCAAAGGTGCGCGCGCGGTCGACGCTTTTTCCCGAAACGACTCTAAATTTTATGGTCTATTACGCGGCGATGATTGAATGGGCCGTTTAATTAGACGGAGTAAAAGGCGCGATGAGCAAATTGTTGCGATCTGGCCTCGCGCACGCTGGAATCGGCTTGCGCCGGGGAACTGGTTCTTCGACTTCTCAACTTCTTTCCCACATCTACGAGCTCAGTCTTTGGCTCCATGTACAGTATATCGGCTCCCGATCGCACACGCTCCGACGTCGTAAACCCACTTTAGAGTGGTCGACAGCGTCTTCAAGCGCGCAAGCGGCAGAAACATCAGCGAATCGAGCAACATCAACGAGCACTAAAAGTGCCTTAGGCACGAAAACCTCAATTTGCACTGTTTTGGTCTTGGCGGGGAATGTTGCAGTCGCCGTGCGGTTTATGGAATAATTGGTGGCATTCGCCTCTTCGAGCTGTTTGCCGTCGCCAACCTTCTGCTCGTTTCGTTTTTCGTTCGGCGACCATGATGACAAAATAATGGATTAGGTACCGTATACGTCGCGGCGTCGCATCGGACGACCTTCTTTGAAGTACGCCGTCTTTTGACAGCCGCCATAATTCTTGGTGACAGTGCTATGATTGCTGTCGTTAATCACTCTGGGCGAATGTTGCCATTTGAAGGCGCGCGTTCCTCCGGCCTCTGCGACGCGGACTGTGCAACGCCGCGCGACGTCTTGTTGTTGAGAAGATGGAGCCACACGACGGAGGCTATCTTCACGCAGCATCAGAGCTTGTTTTCAGAAAGCCGGCCACAGTTTGCAGATCCTAGTTGTAATGCCCTCGTGTTGCACTTGTCTCAAAACCGAACGCCGTTGATGTTGAATTCTAAATGAATGTTGCAGTTTGTGCGCCGACAGTCAGCAAGATAAGATCAGACATGACGATCGCCTTTGGCATTTGCTTTCACCGCTTTACCGGAAACTTGGATACAATGCTGATTCATTGGCGTCGAAATGCGTTCCGACCTTTTGCGTTTCAGTTGTGAGGGAAGTGCGAATCTGCACCCAGAGACAGAGACAATTATGCGACAATGTAAATACAACGTCAGAGCAGTTATCGCCAACGTGCTAATCGTTTGCAAAGAGAACTCAATTGAAGCTTCTTAGCACAACGTACAAACAAGACACAATCGCTAATCATAGGATCCTCAATTGTAATCACCTTGTGACAGTTAATGTACCATATATTCTCTCTTTTATTGTCATGTTATGTTTGTGACAATCGTCGCCAAAACTACGGTAGGAACAAGTAAAATCACACAGGGCAGCATATACGATATGTACGCATGGTCCTACCACGACCATACTTCCGACATTGGCAAGCCTCCAGCACTATTGTGCATGATTTGCGACAACTTTACTTCCGGAATCCACTGTACGTGACTTCTGTGTGCAGCAAGTTGATGTCAAAATCTCCCCACAATCCCCCTCGAATCTCGTCCTACTAAATCGTGGAAGTCTGCTTTCATTTTCCATCCTTCTTTCCTTCTGCAGTCACGTCGGTTGCACTGACAAGCAGTACACCCCCTCGCCGACGCTCTATTCACTTGTTTCAGTTGTTATCTTATCACTAGTCGACGCGGTAACAGATTCGTCGGCGAGTTATTTTTTGTTCTTTGCGAGGATCTCTTCCTGAATAGAACTTCTGCGTTGTTCATTGTGCTTCGCTACCATCATAACAATTGTCTTTTACGTACACTATCAAAGCGTGAGAGAAGATGCAGATTCGCTCGCGGGAATTGCTTCTAAACGTAACGTTGCTTTCAGTCGCCTCGGATCCATGTACGCCGTCGTGGCTTTGTGCCACTTCTGCGAGAGTCATGGCCCGCGCGTGATCTACGTGTGCCAACCGATGTCTAAAATAAACGAAGTCATCGCCCACCCGGGAGCCGCAAAGTCATCAGCAGTTGAGCCAACATCTCGCCGTCAAGCCAACAGTAATGCGAAGAAAACGACAATTTCTTCGTTGACAAAGGAATTCAAGGGATGCCTTGTGGACGAAAGCGCCCGCTGTTCAGCTTGCTCCTCATTCGGCCGTGGTCCTGGATTAATCACAAATGACTACGCCGCGGACATGAGCTACGTTTCCACTCAAGTGAGTTAGGCGCGTCTGGAACGATAGACGCGATTGCTTTACAGTCGGCAGTTGACGATACAGCTGATTTGCTGGTGAAGAACGCCTGCTTGCGAAGTCTAACGTGTGAGGTCGCTTCCGTGTCGAGGACTGAAAGTTGGTTTTCCCAAGACGATGGCGAACACGATTTGTTTCAGATCCAAACAAAGAAGGAAAGCCAATTCTCGAAATAGAGAGAAGCGGCGCTGTGTTCTTTGGTGACGCCGAGAACGGCTACACAATTTCGTACGTGTTCAGGTAGAGTAAAACGATTAAAACGTTTAATGTTTTTGTTTTAATGGTTAGGTTAGCCGATGCCCGAGCACGCGGTTTCGCGCGGCTGTATTCGCTAATCGTAGTGTGTTTGGATAAACTCCTTTTGCTCACCTACTATGACTACTTCGTAAACGGTTTCAGCGCAATCAGCGACTCGTTTGTAGTGAGTTGTGATGTGCAAAACACAGAAGCAATGATAAAGATTGCAGGAACAAGCACAACTGATATTCTCTCGCGAACAGAAGGTGGACGAAGAAGCAGCGCTTCGTTTAGCTACCGCACAGCAGAGAGCCTCGATGCTGCCTCAAGGATTCCTGAAGCAACGCAACGGAACCGTTGTTGACACGTCACGGAGTCTTGGCGTTATCACCGGCGACCACGACGTTTTCAACAGTTTGCACAGGTAAGCAGATTAATTCTTGCCGGAAAACAAACAGGCATGTTTTGAAGATGCGCGCTTTTCACGATCTTGAAACGAGCGCGGTGTCTCTAGTTACTTATAGAACTTATCCTCGTTCAACTTGCATTCCTTTCTCTGTTGGCTTTGAAATCTCCATACACGAATGGATAAACACTTCCAGTGACGTATTTGTCGTTTCTGGGAATTTGAACTTAGATTTGACCAATTTCATTGCGTTACTCGAAGTATTTCCTCTGCCAATCGCCTCATTTACGCTTCAAAGTGAGGTGCGCTTTTTGGGTGCGTATGGCTTGTTTGCATGGATGTACTTGTTCCAATAACAGCGTCTATCGCTCACGCGATATAAGAAATGTTTTTGTCGCGTTCGTTGCCAGCTTAAACGCGTTGCTCGAGTGCTCAGCTCAAGGAAGACTTCTTTTTGGGCCGCCGTTACATTTTCTCTCGTTTCCGAATGTTCCATTTTGCGGTTTTTGTCTGCATTTTTTGAAAATCTTCCCAAAAACGGGTATAAGTGACTTGTGAAAGCAAAAACGCGCAAATACCTTAGACGAGGCAAGCAAAAATGATTTTATTGAACTAACCTTTCATACGGGAAACGCTGAAGCTCTCAAGCGATTACTTCCAGAGGTGAGTTCGCGCAAAAATCGCGACGATCGGCTTTAAAACTCCGAAACGCTAATTCACCGTAATGAGTGAATGGCGTTTCTCCGTCTTTTCGTCTTCTTTTCAAGGTGACGAATACCTCCGCCTCGCCGTTGTCCGTTTCTGCACGCGCCGATTCTTTTTGTTCAGGCGAATAAGGTCTTGTCGACACCCCTTTTGTCTCTCTGCTGAAATTCTGAATTTTGGACGAAATCGTTACGGTGCGCTGATGCAGGAAGAAAGGACTGTTTATTTGCGTTTGAAGTGTAATCGCCTTGTTTGAATGCCCTTAGCGAAAGGCTTCCCTGTTTTGTCGGTATTCGAAAGACAACCACGATTTTGGGTTGTCTGAGTACGGCAGCCGAAACGAACGATCGGAAGAGGATGTGGCGAACGACGGTCACCCGCTCGTCGCCATTGATCGTCTTTAGGTCGTGAGCAGCGGGCGGTCTTGGCGCAGCAGGTGTTTGTTGGTTTTGTTTCTTGCCTGTTTTTGTTTGGGAGCTGCCACAGAAGTTGCGATTCGTCTTCTCTTGAATAGAAGAGCTGTTTGTACACAGTTCGTTTACATTTTGCTGCCTACATCGACCGAGACATCGGGTGTGTCTTCCTCACTCGGTTCTCAATATCGGCGCTGATTGTGAAATCCCATTCCCTCAACATTGTTATGGCAACGAAAGGCCATCTGAGGGATTTGCGAATCTCATTAGGGGCCGCGTGGTTTGGCTGTGAAACCCAGCTCGAAACTACTCATTTATCGAGAGCGGCGATGAGTGCTCAGAGAGCTGCAAATTATGCATGCGTGCGTGACATTCGAGATGTTAAACGCGGTTGATAACAGATTCCGATCACCGTCAATTCTTTATATCGTTAGCGGTCCATGTGTGAGCCCTGCTTAGATTACTTAACCTGTTTCACCTAACCACACCTAAGGCCCCTCGAGACATGCCTAGAGGTCAATGAAAATTGTTTGACTTTATGTGGTTGGCGTTTCTATTTGCGACTTGTTCCGAGCTGATGTTTTTGATAGATCAGCAAGTGATAAAATCATCCGATTACGAACGTTCTCTGTTCTCACATCTCACTTTTGAAAGCTCGTTTTTCCAGGCGAATCATGTGGCTTTTGCGTACTCAAACGATGCTTCGCGAAGAAATGTGCATGGAAGGACTGCCGACACAAGACATGCTGGTGTTGCTGGAGATGGATAAGGACGATCGCATTGAGATGGACCTTCAGGGGAGTAATCGTTCCACCTCATCCACCGCGACTCAATTGACGAATCTTAAGTGGATCGTGGAGAGGGTTGGAGAGCATATTGACGCTTTGTTGTATCAGATTATCACAGGGGGACAGGTTTGATCGGAACAGTCGTTTTGATCAGTCAGTCATCAAAGTTTCAGTTAATCGTGCGATCGGATGACAAAGCGCTGTCCAAGTCGTTTCTTTTAGCGCTGACTCATCTCCTTCCAATGGGATGCATACGCTTTCTTTCTAGCTCGACCACGTACTACCATCCGGCCAAGTAAGCCTCTTCTATCGCATATCGATTGTGAGCATTCTCTCAATTATAGGTACAATTTCCTTGGGCTCAGAATGGCAGGGCGAATCCCACAAGATCTCAATGTGCAGCCATTCATTTTACAATTGATTCCTCCGTCTCTGAAAAACGAACAGGACGTTGTGCTCGCAGACTGTGAGCTATCCGTGGAAAGCACTTCATCGACTCCCTTGCGACTGCCGTCTCTGTTGAATCGATTCAAGCAGCTCCTGAAAGGTTTTTCTTTTGATTGTGCTTGAAGTCATTGTACAGCTTTTCAGAATACACTTTATCGGCGGGGGTCTTGGAAGCCACTCTGCGTGCAACACGCGAAGAATGGCTAAGCAAAGCAAAGCTAGTCTACCAAGTCAGTCGCCAGAAGGAGCACATCGACATCGATGCAGTCATCAAAATCATTAAATGCGGGGAGCACGATCGTCCAGTTCTGCGCTTCTGGCAGTCCGGTCTCTCAAAAGTGTACAAACAGCAGGTCATCGATACGATAAACAACTCCTAAATGCCAAACGAAGCAAGAACCCGCGACCTGTGACAAGCTTTAAACAAACTTAGAATCTCAAAATTACGGTTTACATCACTTGTTGTTTGAAAGAATCACTGCCTGAACGCGTTTGTGCCATCATTCGTTCATCTGATTCTCCATATCACAATCATCTGTTCTCCTTATATCTTCCATACAGTTTGTTTACCATTTTTGTGCAAATTAAAACTATTCAAACCTTCGTGTTGCACTTTTTCAAAGCAAAGATATTATTACGTGTCCTTATCTTACAAACAAAAACGACGAAATACATTTAGTTAGCCGTCGAGAACGACCCAACGTTCTGCAACCGCCACTTTCTCAGATTTGCAACAAACGGTAACACCTTTCGCCGTAGATTCGACGCATTTGAAATAGGAATCAGTCCCACAGTGTCGATCGTCAAAACATCTATCAAAGCGATTAATTAAAGTCAAGGTTGGGTGATTTAATTCGCAAACCTCTTGGCTTGATTGGTCGTCGCGTCGATGAGCGGGGTATCGGTTTCTCTGCAAAAGGCGATTGGCGAACAGCAGATGTGCCTCTCCTGCAAAGGCGCTCGTCCTCGCTTGCACATGTAGCCCACGGGACATGCGAAATCCGTCTTATCACAGAAGAATAGATCATCCGTCGAAGGCGATCGAAAAGGCGCTCGATTGTCTGGGCATTCGGCAGTTACTCGAGAGATCTGTTCGCAGCACAGATGCTGATTGCCGCTTGCGCTCAACGAGCATTCAAATCCTTCGTGGCAGTCGCCTGAAGACGAGCATTTCACTGATCCATGGTCAACAGACACCTGAGTTGCTCGGTGAAGACAGCGCGCCATTTCCACAGTCGGCGTATTCGGAGTTGTGGAGGGAGGTGATCGAGCGTAAGGAGATGCACAGCAAAGTGACACCTCTGAACAATTTTTGCGTTATTATGAAGCAAAGTTGGAGGTTTGCAAACCGGGAATGTTTTCAGAGTGCTGGCATGAGGTGCCAATCAAACAGTCCTCGTCCGAATTGCATTTGTGAGGTTCTATCGATGCATGATGGGTTGCACACCGCGCCTCGCGGCAGCAGTACATCTTTGTATTCGTCAGCGAAGGTTGACATTCGAAGAACTAAAATTCGCATCGATTGAAACTTCCAAACAACGCGCATGCTTACATCGGGGCAACCATTCGGATCATTGGAGCACTCAACGGGTCGACCGGACTGTTTCAAAGCAAAGCCTATTTTTCCACAGACGTTGTCGTTTGCTTCACTTTTCCTAATCGCGTGACTGAAAGATCAGAGTTGAAAAGTCCATTAGAGCAAGAGAGCACCTGATCTTCGGAACACAGCAAACGTTGGTATTTGGCCGAGTAGATCGAGCACAAACAGACCCAAAAGGGCATTCTTCGTTTTGTCCTATTTGCTGACAGGCCCGTACATTACTTCCAATCATCAGCGGTTGCGATCCATCCGCCAAACACTTCAGCTCGTCGTCCCAGTTCGGAGCGATTGAACAACAAATGTAGATAGTAGGCTGAAATGACGTCTACTCGTTCAACAAGTGAAAACTAACCATTGTAGACTGCATACACGTGTAATACATCGGACAACGTTGGATTCCGGTCGTTGTGCACAATCTCGGCTGATTGTTCACGTAAAGAGCTTTTCCTGCGGCAGGACATTGTGGACTCGAAGCGAAACGACAGCAGATGAACGTTCCGACTTGACTCGATTGCACGCAGGAGAAGCCATTGGGACAACTGGGATCCATCACGTTCTGACAATACTCCAAAACTCCCGGTTGTGATTGGAAAGGATTCCAACCCGTGGGGCAGGTCAGTGCGATAACTGGAGCTATTGTGGGCACAATGGTAGGCACAAATTGTCTACAACACACGCTAATGCCAGCTCTATTAGAATAAGCGCAGTCATATCCAAGAGGGCAATCGCTGGGATATGTGAGAGGATTGCATTCATACGAAGTTCCTAAAAACCCGTTTCAGCTCGCCGCAATCCCCTTTGAGTTACCGAATGTTTGGAAGTAAGTTTCTCTTCCGTCAGCACACACAGCCGTTGGCTGATCGCGTCCACAGCATACCCAGGACGAAGTAATTGGCGAAAGCTGGCAATTATATCCACTACGACTGCAGGACTGACCCGGACCAGTGCAGAGTTCCAGCTTCCCCAGCGGAGTGACCAACGCATTTTGGTCGTTTGGACACACACGAGGAGCGACTGTGCTCTTGCAGCAGATGAATCGATTCGGGTGATTCCGGGATTCTAAACAACTCGTACCGCCAGGACACAAAGACTGATCGGTCATAGAGCAAAGAATCTAAAAAATGAAAGACATCATATTTAACTTCTAATAAGAATTAGCAGAAAACGCACCACATTGCCATTATCATCAAGGCCAGGAGTGTAGTCAATGGGACAAATCGTGGCAGACGGACTTGAACAGCAAATGAAAACTCCGTTCTGTCTCAGAGCATTCACGCAAATGTTATCATCCGGGCAGGCGAGCTGTGATCTCGGATTACAGTACTTTGGACGCCGATTTTCATCCTGAAATACTATTTATGCACTGAAAAGCTAACGATAGTCTTACGTAGTAAATTGCTTGTTGGTTGGGGCAGATAGGATTGGGAATCTGAGCCAACGAGCAGCACAAGGAAACGGAAAAGTCAGTGATGGAGTTTTGGCAAGTGTATCCATAATCGCACTCGTTCGGATTTGTCATATCGCAGGGCACGTAGCCAATTGTAGAGGGCTGCGGATTCCGCGAGAACGGACAAGTTGGCTGGTTCGGACCTCCATAACAACAAATAATCATTCCGAATGAATTTGACGCCGACTGACACGCAGCTCTAAACGGAAAGTCATCAGATATGGCTATTTGGTATACGAATTACGATGGTGGACAAACGCCCTGTTCTCCGGGATACTGGCATATGATGTTCTCGTTTCGGTTTCTTTCCGACGTTGCTGGATACTGACCAGGATGAGGACACTTGAAAGGAGGCGAATCGTTCAGCGGAGCGAAAGCAGAACTGCAGCAGAGCATCTTCTCTCCGAAAAACGGTCCGCCAGGCTGGCAGGAATAGCTGCAAAGGACGGCAAGCGTCAGCGCAACTTCAACCAGTAGCATAGGTCGGAGGGAAAACCCATTCGTTTCGTACTCAGACCGTCACTACTCTCACAACCGCCAAAAAAGCATTTCGGGGACTCACGATCACCTACCCGGGAGAGCATTGGTCATCTCGAGATTCGCAAACACGCACTCGTTTGAATCGACGTTCCACTCGCGAAAAGTCATTTGCGCAGCCGGCTTCACTGCTCGCTTTGTCGCCCCCTAAATCGAACGAAATATTAGACACGATGTTTCAACTCAACAGTCGTACAGGATGACCACAACACGCAATTCAGAACTTTAGATGCCGAAAGTAGTTCAACAGTTACGGGAGGAACAAAATAGACAGATTTTATTGGGTCACCCTGTACGCTATGTACATACACATAATAAAAGAAATGTACAACGATTCGAATTAGTAAATTACGAAACCTGGCACACAACAGACAAATTGCTGAGCAATCGGAGACCGCAGACACGAGGCGAAACCCGGACACGAATTTGTGATTTGCGGATTGCAGTACTGAAATGAAATGGATCATTGGTGGATGAAATCGTTTCCTCCGCTACCTGAACTTGGACATGGTTCATTTGCCATCCGGCAGGGCAGACATTTGTATGTTGCTGACCGTCGTTGCAACAAATGCTCAGTCCTGGAACGTTGCTAGGCAAACATTGGCTGGGAAGAGGGCAACTGTATGGGTCGAACGGACTGCACTGCTGTGGATTCGAAGCACTCGGATAAGGAAGTCCGGGAGCGGGACAAGAGTATACGTTCTGAGAGCAACAGAGTCGCTGACCGACCGCCGTGCTTGGTTCGCAAGTTGAACCTCCGGGGCACGTAGCGGAAGCGCGGATGGAACAAACGCTCATGCGACCTTAAACAGAGTTTGTTTAGATGCTTCTCTCGTGTTAATTTACCGTTTGCATCAGCAACGGGCGATTTTCCGACGGGACAACTGCCCGGTCGTCCGCAACAGACATTTCCGCCTGAACAGAAGTATCCATCGGGACATGGTTCGGAAGCAGAGCACGAGTAGACTTCGCCCGTGGATTCGATGAGGAAGGGAACTTCTCCAGCAGGACAAAGATCTAAAATGTACGCGTTAAAAGACTTGAAACTATCCCTCACTGTAATCCTCTGGTCCAAACAATCGGGGTCTCAATGCAAAAGAAGCTGTTGCTAGACAGATTAGCAGAAGCGACGACTTGGTCAAGGGAGTGAGAGGCATTAGCCAGGTCGCATAGGGTGGACAGCAAACGCAACTTGCGAGAATGCGCGGGGGACGCTGAGCGGCAAATGCTCTGGTTCGAACGCGGAATTGAGATCAAACATGCTCTCGTCAAGGGCCACTTGTGGTCCATCGTGGTCAAAGGCGCGCGCGCACCGAGGTCACCGGGTTGAATGCCCTTATTTAAACGCTTACCGATTGTGTTCAATGCGCAACACTGATATCCGGCGGTCCAGAAGTTGAATCGACAAGTGCCTCCGTTGGGACAAGGAGCGTTCTTCGAGCACGAGATCACGTCTCCTCTGTTGTCCTTCAGCGGGGTCTGCATGGTAGGACAGCCTGTAAATTGTAATTCATTTAGAAATTAATTTGGAAAACTGCTATACCGTTGTCCGGCTCGCAACACTGGTAGCGGTCGATGAGGAAACTCCACTGACAGATAGCCATGTTCTTGCATCCGTGCTCGTAGGATCCCGGAGAGCAAAGCGTTGGCTTTCCGTTCGCGTTTTTCACAACACGGCTTCCGGAAGGACATCCCTCTCCTGGGTCTCTTCCACAGCAGCGACGGAATCCATCCAGAGAATCTTCATGACAAATGGCGCCACCAGGACAACTGTCGGCAATGTTCGGGTTGCACGAGAGTTCAGTTCCGTTGGCGGTGCGCAGCGGTCGCGTGCCCATGGGACATCCGACTGGAGGTGGTTCCTGGTGGAGGGCGACCAGACAACAAAATCCAGAAGAGTGGCACACCGAAGGAGGCAGACATTCGCTGTCGAGTTCGCAGTTGACCAGACGACTTCCGTTCTCTGAAATCGCGATTCATTCCGGTCAGTTTCATTTTTTTTTGCGTTTACCTTTGACAAGACGACCTTCAACGCCGCACAACCTCTCGTGATCGTCTTCCGACTCGAAAAACGTGAAGTTCAGGATGGGTTCGCTGATCATCATTCGCGGACAGCAATATTTCGTGCTTCTGTCACATTCGAAAGGAGGTCCGCAGTTCTCGTCGTTGTCGTTGGCACACTGAAGAGCTGTTCCATTTTCGAATTGAAATGGACGGTTTCCATTTGAGCCTATAAACCAAGATTTACTAAATGCTAGAAAGAAACAGAGAGCAAACTTACAAAGATCGCTGTTTTCCGCGACTGATTCGTCTAGCGAGTATCCAACAGCGAATAGCGCCACGTAGAGAAATACTTTAAAGAGCATCATTTCGCGAACAACCTGTTGTTGTTTTCTGTCGAAGAGGGAGAACTGTCTGAGGAGTCGAGAGACAGAGAGCTTAAGTACTGTTTTCTCCAGACTGGTCATGGAGTCGAGATCCGGACGAAATCGCGGTGACTCATGCGTCAGTGTTTGCTTTTGACAGCAAAGACTTCTCTTTGGTCGCCGGGCAGGTAATTCAGATGGGAAACATGACATCCACAACCGCTTTTTGCGCTTAATGTGATTCAGACGATAAACAGCGCAGATTTTTATAATTTTCCTGTCTTTGCGTGTTCATAGACAAATGTTTCGGGCGGCAATGCTGACATCTCAACTTCCATCCGGCTCATGGCGCAAACTATTCGATGCAAATATGAGGCAAACCGTATGACCTGTAGCGACAAGACCGGGCGTTTTCAACGAAGAGCTTATGTTAAGTGAAGAACCTGTCGATCATAGCCAAAAGCGTAGACTCACAAATGCTCGATTTTACACCGATTATAACGAGTTCGTGGCAGATCTGATAGAAGTCGCGTTTAACAACGCGATTCGATACTTCTCCATTTTTGTTCACCTTTGCTTTCTTCAAGTAATTTCGTGGAAATCCATTATACAACTTAGAGAAAAATCGGAAATAAGGTTAACCCAGCGATAAACAAACGTTTTTGTGCAAATGCCCTCAAATGACCAATAATTGAGCGATGTATTTTGTTGTTTCATTGTTTTCAAGACCTTCGATGACCAAATACGTCCGTTAAGAAAAAAATCCACTGTATCCCAATTTTTCTCGCCAAATAGACCACAAAATTAGCCAATCTTGGGCTTGTTTAGTAGCTCAGGACTGTTCATCAATTTGTAAGCTCGATTCTTAATCGGACGCGCGCAGAGTGCCGCAGAACAAACGTTTTGACCGCATGCTCAACTCTGCATAGAAAAGCTAGATAGAAACCAACACAGCAATCATCGAATTATTTGCCGATGTTACTTTTCATTTGAACCAAATTCTTCCTCACAAGCTTCCCTTCCCCGTGAATTTCCCTCTTCTTGCACCTTCTTGCTCGATTTCTCCTCTCCACTCACTCAGTCAAACAAATGTGTCGTGAAATTTGATGGAAATCAACTCCACCTGTGTCTTCTCTATCTATTTGCATGCACTGCGACTGTTTACAATGTTTGCGATTGTCGTTTTTCACGAAGGCAGACTTCAAGAAGCTTCAACGTGCGATAATTTAGAAATAAATATTCAATAACATAATAAATAACTGAAATTAGTGACGACGAGTGGAGGTAACAGAAGGACATTGCGTAGATTTACGAGAGAGATGTTTGCGGTACTTTCTGTAGAGATCATCAATGAAGTCGGTTTTTGCAGAGATCCAAGCGCTGCTCCGAGCATCGGGGTCGATCTTGTTGGTTGCGATTTGCTCCTCGATAGTGTTGTAACGAGGATCACTGATTAGTTGAACTGAAATCGCCATCGCCTCTTCAACGACCGCGCGGACGTGAAACGCAATCTTGCTCGGATCGTAACCACATCGCGCTGCGGCTTTCTCGATGATCTCCAACCAAAGACTATCCTTCGCGTCGATCGCTTCTGACGTCGCTTTCTCCAGAGCGACGGGTCGTTCTTCGCGCTGTCGAACGCCCTGAGTGATTTGCGGGTTGACCTGCGAGGGAGCGATTTGCCCAAGAAAAGGATTAGGAGCGGGGAGAGCGAGTTGATTGGGAAGAGAAACAGCAAGAGGATTAGGTGCCTGCACGAAGGAACTGCTGCAAATCAACCGTTACAGTCTGATATTCTCGAATTAACTCGCAACAACCTTACGGGGAAGCGATCGGGCGCGGGCACTTGTACGATGTGGGCGTTACTGTAAGCTGAAACGATGTGTTCCACCATGCCCTGCAGTCCCATAGCGCTGCGACTCGCGCGGAAATGTCCCAAGTTTCTTTCGAACGCCGCTCGCAATACATCCTTCGACAATTTCGTGTCTCTTCCTGCTACAGTGAACACTTGACGGTCGTGGCGAGAGTTGACAATCACCACCATGGTGTCACACATTCCGATGTCCTACAATTGATCAGCGAAACATTGCGACAGTACACTCACTTGGAACTGCTGGTAGTGCATCTTTAAGTTATTCGTGAATTTCTCAACGTCGACGGGTCCGGCGGGAATTGTCCCGATCTTGTCGAGAAGCGCAATCACAATCTGCAGATTTCTGCCGGAATTCTCGCAGGAAGGCGACTGGTTTTTGATTCCTTGTGTGACGGTGAGAAGCTGAAATCAAGCTGAAACAGGAAGTGACAACCAAAAAACTAACTTTGTTGATCCGGTCAGCCAGGAACAGACGTTCATCCTCTGTAATTATTTCGCTTGGGTCGCAAACGGGACCTGGAAATGAAAGGTGGCAGGCAACTGGATCGGCCCTCGGATCTGGATAGGTCTGCGAACTCCATTGCGCAAAGGAGACAACGCTGAGAGAGAGGAGAAGTTGGACGACTCGGAGCATAATTTCCAAGCGGCGTCTACTCGACGACTGACCCCGGAGGCACAATTGGAGCCTTTGTGCGCGGGGACTGTGCACCGATTGGGGATTAAAAGTGAACAGAGATTGAGACAGGAAGGCGGGATCAAAGACGGCGGAGATGACGCAAGCCAGATACCGACTGGACACTCGGATGACAGATTTCGACAAACAGAAGTATCAAAAGTAATTAATTGCGGACGTTCTTCAGCGCGTGTGATTCACTTTCGCGCTTTCCCTTTTCATCGCAGAACGTGTCGCGGCAAACTGTGCGACCGTAGACCTTTTTCTGCGCACGTTGACCGTGGATCGGATATTCCATCCAATTCCACATCTCCTCCAATTGTGGGAGTTACAGTTGTTCGAGGCACAAAAAAACGAGGCGCGTTAATCCACCGAAATTGCAATCCTCCGTTGACATGTGCGGAACCCAAAAGACCGCGTTCGAAAGGGATATTCGACTTGCGGGCGATTGCCGAACTCCTGAAATCGGAGCAAATTTGCATAGTCGTTTGAAATCGAAAGTGGCGCATTTCGACATTCCGCTGCGTATCGCATTCAGTTTCTTTTCTGTTACAACGATTGCCGACCTACATAAACAAGTAAGCCCTAACGGACATTTGCATGTCAATCGCCTCTGAGGAACAAATCCTCCTCTCCCTTGTTTCAATCACCGTTTGTCTTGAATGCTTTTATGGAAATTCTTTGAGAATACGAAGACAAAGCACATCTGAAGCTTGGTATACGGTGGAGCACTCGACGATTGCTCACGCAAAGCTGAGATTCTGAGCAAAACAACGAAAGATCACATGTTTACATAACTGATTCGCTATTGGAGTTTGGTTCTTCTCTTCATACTCGTTCGCGACTTAAATAGTACCACCAGTATACGACTGAAATGTTTCTGTTTGCTCATCTTTGTTGCATTGCACGAAATCTTACCGTTAAAACATGCGAACAATGCCGGAAAGGTCTTCGCCGCGAATGCGTCCACTCGTGCCCCAACGGTAGATTCCGACGGCATCCCCATCCGGTAGTTTTCATCCAAGTAGTAGTTCGGACTCTCTCTGGAAGTGAACAACGCTGTGTTATCGGCGAAAACACAAACAAAGAAGAAACAATTATTTCTCTCCAAATAGAATCGCCCGCTTAAGGAAGCACTTCTCATGGTCGACGATTACGTGGAAAACACGAAACCCTTGTTTTGTTCCAGCCACTCGACCAGCCCCCATTTGTTTCGAATATAATTGCGTTAAATTGCGCTTTGCGGCTTGTTTGTCGCGGCAACTTCCCCGATCGGATGAAAACAATCTAATTTGCTAATTGTCGCAGAAACAACATACACATCTGTTTTCTGGGTTAAAGAGTGCAAACCTGATGTAATCGTCAGTCCCATAGCTGAGGCGTTTTCTCTTCACGTGGCCAAGGCCCGAGGACCCGTTCTTGGTGTTGGAAATCTGCGTGACGGAGTGCCGCTGGATGAAGTCAGAGGTGCCGTTGGGTGTCATGATGTTGATTGTGCCGCTCAGACGGTGGTGCGCTGGCATCCCGAACACCGGACTCGTCGGGGAAGTAGGACTCCTTCTAGGCACACACTTAACGGAGGATTCAGAGCAGAATGAGCTCACTTGGAGTTGAATAGATTGCTTTTAGCGCCTCGCCTGCTGTTGAATCTTCGATTACGGTATTTGTGATCGTCGACCTTGTCGACGAATCCTACTACGGCGAGTTCGACAAGTGAGAAGAAGATAAAGGCGACACAGACAAAGAACCAAAGATCGATCGCTTTGACGAACGAAACGCGTGGCAAGTTTTTGACCACGTTGCCGAACTGAACGACCAATTAGGAACAAAGAAGATGGACATGGACTCACTTGGAAAGTTAAAGCCATCAGCGACGAGACACCAAGTGTGATTCTTGCGGGCAGTGCTCGGGAGTCGATCCAGAAGGCAATCCAGGAGATAAATACCTAAGAACGCGAAATTTAGTTTATTGCCCAACTCATTAGATCATCTCGGACAGCCTTAACGACGACTCTACACAGTAATAGCATCTTGCAGAGAACAATTAGGACAAACGCGTCACTGACAGACAAATAAAATGGCTAATTGGATCTCATTAACGACGTTTTCGTTTCTAATCAGCACACTTGCACTCACCGAAAGATATGTTGGAAGATACATCTGTAGTACGTAGTACCCGTAAAGTCGTTTGAATCTGAAATGAAGTCAGCAACATGCAAAGTCGCACAGACTTCGAATACCTGAAAGTGACCTTCAGTTGATCCCACATGCCCGCTGTGTACTCGTTCATTGTGCGACCCCACGTGACGTTGTAGAATTGAAAATCAGGCAATCTGAGTTCTTCGGGATCGGGCATGGTGACCGGACTCCAATCTTGCCAAATGAGCCGAACTTCGGCAATGTTATACGAGTAGGACTCGAAAACCAACGTGCACTCCTAAACGAACACGTGTGTAAGCATAAACAGAACTCTACAAATGAGTTAACGAGGAAAGACAGAAAGTGCACCACTGCATCTTGTAGAAACTCCGGCTTTCGCACTTTCTATCCCTCGGAGCGCAGTTTCGCCTCTCCCTCGCTTACCTGACTGTCTATCGGAAAATTGCTCAAGTGAAAAGTGCACGGACCAGAGACGCGCACACGGTAGTTGAGCCAAGTTGTGCCTGAAATGGAGAAAGAACGTTTTTTGAATTCAACTGAGTGCAAGAGGATACCGTTTGGGTAAATTATTAATAGAACGTTATGGCTGGGACTCTTGTGCACTTCCGCTTGTTTACTATTCACAAAACAGACCTAAAAATAGGGTAAATGAGCACTGAATACACGGGAACACCCACGTTCGGTGTCCACAAGCGGTCGGAGACTGAAGAATCCAAGGAGAGATTCGTTTTGCAAGAGATGTTGCGATATTCCAAACGAGAATCCATCCATACTTGACTGAACCACACATCTGCGACGAAAGAACCCGTAATTTCAGAGATTGATGATATGTCCTGAAAGCGTTCAGGCTACAGTCGAGTAAGAAGAAGACATTCCTACCTGAACAGTTAACTCAACACTCACAGTCACACTTTCATTCGAAGGCACCACTGTTTTGTCGTAGTTGGCCATGATATCGGCCAGAAGACTCTTTCTCTGATTCGAGTTGTATTCGCAGTCAATCGGCTTCTCCGCGTTGGGCGAAGACGCCGACGCATCTTCGGACGCTAGATCCAGAAAAGGATCCGACGTCGCGAAAGTGGATTCCGGAGGGAGAGGAACGGCCGCTGGAGTGGTGTGATGGAATAGCGCTATCATCAGCAGCAGGTCGTGAATCATGGTATCATAATAGCGAGATAATCTGCAACGATGGTCGCCCATGAACGCAATGGCGATGGCAGATTCGGGGAGAATTCCGGGAGGAGGACGCGGCTAATTCGACACTTCGGAAGCGTCCAGAGTGCAAAACGATTTAATTATCTCCAGCGATTTATTCTCTACCGAATTGAAAGCGTTTTTGGAGAGAAATAAAAAGAGGAAACGAGTTAACGATGTGAGAAAAGCGCGATTGGAAAGTTTTACGATTTTTGGAAAAACGTCTGTAGGCGCTCCATTTCAGTCGTTTTCGCGCACCCAAAACGAAAGTCAGAGAGATAGACAAACGCGGAAAGTGCTTGGAGCAGGAGGACTTAAAGTCCATTCACACCAAGAATCGGAATGCAGCGTCCCAGATGCAAGGAAAACGGCTATTCTCGGAGAACAACCTCAATCACGCAATGTACGCCGTCACGCAAGATATGAGCAAACAATGAAACAGAATCTGATAAGTGCCACAAGCAACTACAGTATACGGGGCAGTCCGTGTCGCTTTAGTCAAAGACCTCAAAAGCCAATCATTTGGTCAAATGGCTTCGTGTCGATCAAAATTCTCGGGGAATCCGGCGATTTGCAAAACGCGCAAAGACAAAACATTGTTTTCTTTTCGGAAAGTGTACCTTAATCGTCTGTGGCACCATATCTTAGAGTCCTAAAATGGAGTGCGGCGTCGTTATGGCGCGTCTGTCTGTGTGTGGGCTGCCGTCCCATTTCCCAAAACGGCTATTCATAAACGAAATTATTATTTTTATGTTTTTTCCAATTACCCTGCTGGCAGCACAAGAACAGACGTTGCAGTGAGTAATGTGATTAGAAGAACGATCGAAGAATCTCGAGAATAGAACAGCAGAAGGTGCTAATTAATCTGGAAGGAGAGCGTGGCCGCTACAGAGACGCGAACGGGGAAGTGGCTTTTAGAGTTCCGCACAATCGTTCACCGAACAATGCGAAATGAACGCGCTTTAATTTCTTATTAGCTTGCAAGTTAGGGGGTTAACGAGTATGAGTTCGGCCAACGAAGCAGTCCACTCTCCGTGCACCGAGCGGGACTGAGATCTGTGGAGAGATTTTTGGATTCACCCACCGCTGTTTTCCAATTAAGTGTCGCTTCAGCTGACATACAAAAACATCCAAATTACCATAAGACAACCAAGAAACGCACCGCGGATTGAATCATGATAAAATCAGGAGACAAGGCGAGCAACGCGGTGATGTACGAAATGCGGGTTACTGTGGAACATCAAAGTGAATCCATTGGTTGGCTGGTTCGAGAAGACCGACGATTAACGCCGTTAAAAATGTCAATTGGAAAGCAAATGATGTATTTGTTTTCTTTTTAACTCGAATTATTGCGCCGTCGCAATGAGGGCCGACGAGTTTAAGCCGAGTCGAGCCAGATGACAACGGTTGAGCGAGCGGAAGGTCTCTGGGACGTGACGGAATCAAAGAAGCGTCGATTCAAACTGTAGCGAGTTTGTCTTCATCTGCAGGTTTGAAAATCACGACCACACACCGCTCGTCCAGTGGAACACTCTCAGGGACGATTACCCAAAAAGTGCACCGGATGGAGCAGTCACAGGAGGGCGGAAGCAATTAGTTAAGCGTACTGCAATGCGAATACACGAAGGCTTTGACCTCTCTCTCCACTCGCTTCGGTCTTTGGTTTCGCCTTTCAGGTGCACAATCAAAGCTATTAAAGCGGAAAAACGAAGAAAAATGACTTTCAAATAGAATATTCGCATTCTTCTTGACAGATCAATCAACTGCAGCGCAACATTTGGTGATGCAGTCGAAAAACAAGTCACCCTTCAAGAAGATTGAAGGCTCAAAGCGAGACTTGAGCTCAGAGAGTGTTTCGATCAAAAACTCATCCATCAGACTTGTGCAAACAATTGTTGTTGGTGTCGTCATCTTCAGAATTCGGCCGGATTGAAGAGAGTGATTACGGTCAGTCCCTCGGAATTCCGAATTCGATAGGTAGAATCCCGTTCCATGCCAGGAAGGGGAACGGAGAGGGCCACAGACAAAAAGAGTATCAAAATAAAAGCTGAAAGCGTAAATTGACGATCAACACTTTGCGGGGGCTCTCATTCTCGCGCGCAGGCGTGCGAACACGCGCATCAAGCAGCGAGGAAAACAAAAGACTAAATGCTAATCAAATTTCGGACGACTGGCGTTTGCCTTATCGAGCAAATTGTTTTTTGTGGTGCGTGTTCACTCGGTGAACGCTTTGGTGCGAATGTGAAATTTGAAAGCGAATCAGGCGAACGAGTAAACAACGCGTTGATTCTACAGAAGCAACTTCAAGGGGGGAAAATCAGACCAGGAACTGAAGGGCCGAGGGGGAGTTGTGCGCATTGATGGGAGGTTATTGGTGGATTCAAGGCTGGCTGGATTCGTGGAGTAGGTACGAGTAATAACGACAACACAAGACCGACTGCGCTCAGCATATCAGGAAACAATTTGGGAGAGAAATCCGCGCAGCCGCCACCTTGCTTCCGACGTTCGTTTGGTCACGAAAAGCGAAAAAGAAAAGGAATGGTAATGGGAGGGAGATGAAGGACGGTTTCATCGAAGCGAGGGCCTCTTCACAACGGTCTTCAACTCGCGCGTTTGTCCTTTTAATTGGTGTTCATTGAAAACCAACATGCGATCACCAGAGGGGAAAAACATCACTTCACGAGGTTGCGACGCTTCTTTGCATCGTGTTTCGATCTGTCGTGCGTCAACCTCATCTGCGGCGCCCAGGCGACGTCGTTGATTTGAAATGAAATGGTTATGGTAGCGCCGACTAGATTAGAACTGACGAGAGGACATTATTTTAGCGTGAATTCTAAAGAGCGCCGCAACTGGCGCGCGAACCTGATTTATTATGGATTCTAGCTCGGTCAAAGTTCGTTGTCCTGTTCGAACTCAGAGGCTGCATTCTGAAGGCAGAATAGAATGCGTACTTAGCTGATCACTTTGGGGTTAAGACATTCTGCATCGCGCGGCTGCAGCGGAATCTCCAAAACTTTTACGAGGCTGAGAAGTCTGTCTCTGCACTCACTAATTTCGTGCACTTACTTATTTAAATTAAGACCGCGTGATGTCTGGGGTTGAGAACCATTTGGAGATTGAAATCTTGCAGACGCGACCTTTTCGAATCAGAGTAGTCGCCTTCAATAGACACAAATAAGAACTGTGCTTAGCTGTGCCGCAGAATACGGTCAGCACAGAACAAAAGGCGCACTTAAATCAATCCACAAAATAAGAGAGAAATCGTCACTTTTCCAATTAAAAAGCACTTGACCGCCTAATCTATGTGCGAGCGACACGGTACAAACAAATTCATAATAAACGATTCTCTTTCTCCCGAACGAAAGAAGGTTCGATGAATTTCAACTGGTCGTAGACTGGCCGCTCGCATCGTTATCGGCTGAAAACAAACGAGAGCTTAGCGAGCAGACAGAGCGCGTTGGTCCTTTTAAAGTTTTTCAGCTCCGAGATTAGAAGCAAAATAAACAAGAATTATACTATTTCGCCTAAACCTCCGGATTATCTCCTGCAGACGGCTGCTGACGTGATTCAGACAGAAAAATCAAAAGCGGTGAAATCAGAAAGACGACAGAACACATGGACGACAACTCAAATGATTGTTATGAGATCGAGGCGGTGTTCTTGAGTGAAGACAGCGGTGCTGTCAGACTTCTCCTCTGTGCAATTAATATATATTGGTTGTGCGCATAGAAGTGGACGTTGGGACGTTTCTGTCCAAATCACATGAATCGAACAACAAGAAAAGGGTGAAGCGGAAAGTGCGTCGCGGAAAGCCTTTCACGTCATTCGCGGATTCTTCCTCAATCTCCGAAAACTGTCCTCATTGTTGGACATCAACTCGTTCCGGAGCATCCCGGGGTTGTGAGCAACATGAGAAGAAAGGCAGAGCGGAAATTAGAAACTTGGAGCGTGCGGGGCGTCGAAATGTTTCTATTAATAATTGTCACAAACACGCGAAGAGGAAGGAAACGCGCGGATGCGCACAGCACCGACGACTTCCACTTTCTTTTCTTAAAATATTGCTCCCGCGACCGTGCAACACAATGCGGCGATTGGGAAGTCGTTCGGAAGCTTCAGAAACTCATAAAAACATATTGTTTTTATGACGTACCAAGAGGCACTGATTGTGTCGTCTTAGAAGGACTCAGGAAATCAGAGGGTGAGCACGTGGCCACATCGAACGCACCGATTCTCGGGATTCTTCAGTGAACTATGGACATAGAAACAACGACCTTAACTAACGCGCTTTCCGGCTGGTCGCCAATTTTGGAGGCAAAATGGCGAGCGAACTGCAACGTCAACGTTCGAGCTCCAAACGTCATACGCTTGTGACAAGTATTGTGCGCAGTTCCTCAGACCACCAAAAAACAATAACGACAAATGAAAATGCTCGTTGAATAATTAAATAGGCGTGAAATTCGGTCGCAAAGTCAAAGGCGCTTGAGTGGCGTCCACCACAGAGGCATCGTTTTCACTTTTATCGTCGAATTTCGCGCAAAGTGGACAAAAGGAAGGCAAAACTGCGTAAAGACCAACATTTTTGATTGCGGACCCGAGCCCACTTGAGACTTCGATGTCCTTTCTTACTAAAAGTGTTTTTGTCGATTGCCCAAGCATTGAAAGAACTGCGCGACGCTCGATTGATCAAAAAGAGAACGCAACATCGGAGGATTGCGGATTAATGTTTGGAATCCGGTTAAACGCTCTCTCTTCGTCACAAGGAACAACGCCAACAGAAACCAAAGTCAGGTTTGTTTCTGCAATTCGTTTGAGGATCCAGAAATGATCCATCAGATTTTCTCCTCTGTCTATTCTTTAAAAACCAAAATGGGCGCCGCGTCTATGGAAAGCAACACCAAAACAATGCGCCGCAAAGGAGCAAATGGGATCATCGTCAGCTTCTTCTAGAGAGAAAACTTATTCATTTGTTTATAGGTTCGTAGGGAGCGTTACGGTGGCTCCTGAGAGACTTGTTCGGAGTGGGGACGGACGCGAAATTACAACTTCATGAATGATTAATATTTGTCTGAAAGAAATTGACAATTCTTTGAACTTTTCGCTTTTCAACCACTTGCAACGTTTCCATTTTGCGTAGATACGGCGCATTAGAGCAAACGCACTTTGAAAGCGATGCTTTTGTGCGTAGGCAAAAAGTTGACATCGTTGAATATTAAACGAATACGTGACGTGGTCGTAGAGAGCGATCAGAAAGAACTCTACAGCCTCCGAGCGGAGGACGAGGACTACGATACTGCAAATGACTCGTCCACTGCCTTTTGTGGTGGCTATCGTCGGATTAATGGAACCATCCTTAATTCGATTAAATCACAGAGACGTTGCGAGGGAGAGGCCCACATTCAAAGTGCCTCCCTTCTTTCGGATGCACTCATAGCGCCCGTCAACAACGCCTGGGGCCGTTCGAGTGGAACTAATCACCCATTTTGCAACATTTCGATGGAAGATTAACTCAAGTCGTTTCTGGAATTTGACGAAGAAAAGAACCAAACGCAGAATCGCCGCTGTTCTGACAACGCCACCCTTTTTCATTGGACCACCAAAGGGCTAACACGTTAATTTGGGCAGTAAAGCCCGATTACGACCCGGAGAAAGGGAACGAGGCCAGAGTTGTGTTGTCATAGATATGTGGGCTTAATTTGTGGATATTTACGAAATTGCTACCTGCTGCTAACGACCTCCTCTGAAGCGTGTCTTGTTCTTTAGGGACAAACGGAAACAGAATGTCCCGGGAAAGAGCCTAAAACGACAAGTACTTCAAAAGGATTTTGGAGACTAGTGATGCTACAGAATTGAGCATTTACAGAAAAGAATTGAATTGAATTGGCAAACAACGACCACATTCAACACAAGATGCTATCGATCAAGTTGGGACTAAAGCAATTGGAGGCGGCAAGGAAATAGCAGCAGTTTTTGAGGTTCATCTGCTCTACTGTCTATGGTCTAATGTCATAGTGCGTTTAGAGCCAGTTTGAGTGAAAGCAAAAAATGACAGTAGACCATAGACAATAGTGCAGATTTAAAAAAGCCGACAGGATTCATAAAGTGCAAGGGCATTTCACTAATCTGTGAGTTTGAACCGTTTAGCCCCTCAATTTGGATGAAAAAGAACGAAAGCAAAAAATAAAAAACCATGTATTTTGAAAATCACTCCGCGCCAACCCCGGTGAACAATTATTGAACGAGCCCGGACTGATCTGACCGGCTGAAAGCTTCACTGCACTTTTTTTAGAACACGTTGCCTTTGTAGAGAGCATGAAAAGGTTGATTCATGCAGCTGAAAGACATCGTATGGAGATAATCGTAAATTAATAATGACAAATTCGTTCACTCGAATGTATGACAACAGCGATTAATCGTCAACAACCTTAGGGGGTGGAAATTTATTGTTTGACTCCTTGCAGGACGTCGAACCTCGTCTGTGCTAATGGAATAGAGGACCAAAGACGAAAGTAGGCTAGAGGAATTTGTCAAATTGGGCTGATGAAAAGTGGCTGTTAGTGAAACGAAAACATTCAGAAACGCACGCCGAGAACAAGTGAAAGTTGTATTCTAATAGCTCTAGTCGGTCGTTGATAGCGCTTGTTCACATTCGCCTACCGGAGAACAAATCGTATTTTCTTCAAGGAAGCAGAATCTGCTTTCATGCATAGAAAATGATACCATTTTGGACTGAAAACACGTCGGAAAGATTTATTAATAAGCAGACAGGTCTATTTTTGCTCTTGTCAAAGTTGAGGTTCCCGGAGTGAACGGCGCGCACTCATCTGTCATTTTGCGAGAAAGGGCCACACAAGACAGGAAGGCAGTGATTGAGAAAGGCGACAAAAACGTTGCAACACACTTTTGCGAGAGGCAAAACGACGAAAGAAAGGACGATTTGAGTTGATGGCGTAGAGATTGGAATGAATACGCTACTTGGAACCGATGCATCCCTATTTCTCATCATCTTCTCCTTGCACACTTGTGAGGGCGTATGTATCACAAGTGGGAGCGCGTGAAATTGCTTTTTATCAACTGAATTCAGTGCAGACCAATAAATGAGCGATCGCTCACGTGAGTTTCCATCATACCCGTGCGGTTGAACTTAGAAACACGCGGACTGATGTCAAGTTGAAGGCACTTGTTAGATTCACACAATCAGATAATAAAAGGGAAAATAACGGTTTAGAAGTGGGTGTTCCCGGTTAGTACGCAAGGTCAATCCCTGTTTGTGTGCACAGGTCATTTTTTCAATCAGAGACTTCAAAGACTGTTAATTAAACCCAAAGCTGGCGAGGACATAAACCGGAAAGGACGTCAACGAATGAGATTAAGAAGCGAGTTCTGCAATAATCCACTGCATCCCACGAGACTCAATTGTGGACTTCCTTGTGAAAATTGCAAAAATTAAAGAATTCGAATAGTACAGAATGAACCAAAAATGTAAAATGCATTTCTCGAATCGAATTAGGATTGTCCCAGTTGTGTTTGTTTGTTTTGAATTTGCAGTGAGAGAGAACAGAAGAGCGTAGTGACTAAACTACGTTTCCTGTAGTCTGTTCTCTCAAGTAGTCATCACAGATAAAGACACACACGCGCGCACTTCTCACACGCTCTGACCAGCCGTTTTCGTTACTCCCTTCACTTACCGATGACGTTTGAAACTCTTCTCGTCACCCATCCTTCTCCGTTTGTCGCCCATGTGCAACTGAATCGCCCAGCAAAGCGCAATGCTTTGGATCACAAAATGTGGACGTAATTTCATCTCAATTTTCAGCCCAAACTTTGATTCCTCTCATTTTAGTGAAATTCCGCTTGCGATCAACGCGTTAGCGGTCGATCCGGACACGCGAGTGATCGTGCTGTCGGGAAATGGAAAATCGTTCTGTTCGGGAATTGACCTCCAAGGTGGGCTGACATGAGCAACTATGTATTCAAGAGGTGCCTTCTTCCAGATATCCAGCATCAGGAAATGTTAAGTCAGAATGACGATGAGAAATTGGATGTTGCACGACGAGCGAGAGTCGTGGGAACGATGATTCGCGCATATCAGAAATCGTTGACTTCGTTGGATGACGTGAGTTGAGGAATTTAAGAAAAGCTTAAATATTTGAATCGATGTGAATCAGTGTCCGAAACCAGTAATTGCCGCAATCCACGGATATTGTCTTGGCGGAGGAGTGGACATAATCGCTGCTTGCGATATCCGTTGGTCTTCGAAGGAAGCCGTTTTCTCTATCAAGGTATGCATTTCGCACTTCTCTCACTGACACCCTTCAAGGAAGTGGACATCGGGCTTTGCGCCGACGTGGGAAGCTTGAATCGTCTTCCAAAGATCTGCGGCAACTCCAGTTGGGTCCGTGAGTTAGCGTTCTCTGCCAGAACCTTTGGCGCACAAGAGGCCCTGGAGAACGGACTGCTTTCAAGAGTCTTCGATTCTCCGTCGAATGTTCTCGAAGCGTCGTTGAAGCTCGCTGTCGAATTAGCCAACAAAAGTCCCGTCGCAATGCAGGGAACAAAGGTGAATCTGAATTACAGTCGCGATCATACTGTAAAAGAGTCTCTCGAGTATACGGTATTGTGCTCCATGACGATTCAACTTTGATCGAACTGGTTGCAGGCACTCTGGAATCAATCGCAGTTGCTTACCGAAGACATTCCAAAGTCAGTTATGGCGGCGATGAGCAAAGCGGAACCTCCTATGTATTCAAAGTTGTAGTGTACTGCGTATGAAGTAAAAAGACGATGTTGTGTCAAACATGATTGCACCTGTGAGGGTGGAGGTGAGGGCAGCAGGCAGACGGAGGTCGCCGCGAGGAGTCTCGTGGCTTGTGGCCAGCGACGATCTGCTCCGAAGCGCGATCGAGTCGATTGATTGCCGCGGACGAACAGTTCGGTCACTTGGCCGCCGACCCGGCTCTGCATGTCAGCGAACTCGCTGTAATAATGTTCTTAGCATATGGTTTAGGAAGGAGGGCGGCCACTTACTCTCAGGCACCCGGCCGATCACTTCCCATCTTAACAATCGCTGTCCGTGCGATATATACTTGGCATAATTCCGATAAACGCGACGATTTATCGATAGTTCGAATCTGACTGTTTTCGCCTTCCCGGCAACTCACTCAGCTAACCGCAAATCGTTATTTTTGTGGTTTCTTTATGCACGGAGCGTTAATAGATGGATGGAAATGCGTGGGAGCTTGTGGAAGACGATAAATCCCGAAAGGGGACCACTGCGGGACGAGCATCGCGATCGCCGTCGGGTAAATCGAAGCTCGGATCTGAGGTCAACTCAAAATTATTGATTCATTTGTTTAAGCGCTCACATTTTCAGTTTCTGTTTGACATTGAAGGCGCCGAAATTGACGCGGAGGAACTTTCCAGCATTATCGATGAACATGTCAGGAAGGAGTCCGAGCGGAGACAAATGCGTGGAAAGTGAGTTTGCTGCAACTTGATGTGAAAATGGGACTTCAAATTCAGATCTCCCGCTGTCGAATCACTGCGGAAAGTTAGTCGTATCGTCCTGGAGAGAGTTGGCCTGAAAGCCAAGAAGAAGGAAACTGATGTGCGCGAACTGTCATACATTCATGATCTCCCTTTCATTCCTCTCACTGATCTTTGTATTCGACCGATCTCAACCAGCTATGATAGTCCCGGGCATCCGTCGTCACTTCTGCCCAAGATCCTCAGCCCGGCGTTACTTCGAGACACGAAAAAGGAGAAACTCACACACAGCGAGAAATGGTTTGTTTCGGGGTGAATCTCATCACCTCATTCGTCGTTTCAGTGCGTATTTGTTTCGGGGAAGCTCGTATGAGTTGTTAGATGAACCGGCAGCGCCATCGGGTCCTCAGCCAATTGAACGAATTCAAATGTATGATCCGTACTGTCCGGTGCACGGCTCGCGGAGAAGAGTTTCTCGCCGGAGGCAGCTTTTGGATATGCACAGTTTCGTCGCCAGCGTGGACACCGTTGATCTTAATGAAACGAGCAATCCGCTTCTGTACAGGTAGCGCCTTCTTCTACAGTCTGGCCTTTAATGAGTGCATTTTCAGTCAACAATTCGCAGCGAAATTTATCCGAAAACGACGGCGCGGAATCCTGACTGGCGAACAGAAGATTCGCGTGGAGAAGGCGCGTCACAAAATCCGCATGAATCTGTGGATCATTTCCATTGCTTTTCTCTTCCTCTTCACCGCATTCCACGGACTCCAGAATCTGCAAACATCCGTCAATGGCGATCTCGGCGCTGACAGTCTCTGTGTCTTCTACATTAGTCTGGCGATCTCTTCGCTCATCGTTCCCTCCTTCATGATTAATAGACTCGGATGCAAAATGACGCTGGTCTACGCGATCATCGTCTACATCTTGTATATGGCAGCTAACTTCTTGCCGAGGTGAGCGGAAGTTTCGCTTTCATCCAATCTTTCGTTAGGTATTATTCCCTGATTCCGGCATCAATTCTCGCAGGGATTGCAGGTAGCTGTTTATGGGCTGCCAAATGCGTCTACATTACGGAAAGTGGCATCAAGTATGCAAGAATCAACATCGAAGCACAGAACGTCGTTATTGTTAGGTACGGTTGTGAATGGAGTCCGGTAAATTGCGGTGTTGCAGATTCTTCGGGTACTTTTTCATGATCGTCCATTTGGGTCAAGTTATTGGAAATGTTCTCTCTTCGATGATTCTGACCGCCGCCGTGCCGATGGTGCCTCCGGTTGATCACGTTGATCAGACTTGCGGTAACGGATACATGAAGAATCACAGCTTGTTGAGCACGCGAGCTCAGAAGAACCTCACACGGCCTCCGCAAGCTGCCTATCTATCGGTCGTTGCCTGTTACATTGGTTGTGCTACTGTAGCGCTGATGACGGTCGCGATGTTTTTGAATTCGCTGAAGAGAGACAACACTATGAGGTATCGTCGCGTCTGTTCTGCTGTCAACTGAAGCAACATTCTCTAGGAACAAGTCACCAAATTATACTTGGGACGTTCTTCGGATAACCGCCAAGAACTTGACTCGTCCGAAAACATTACTTCTCATCCCGCTTACGATTTTCACAGGCATCGAGCAAGCGTTTGTTGTTGGACTCTACACTAAGGTGTGTCCGCAAATACGACCGTAGCTTAAATAACTTCTTTAGGCATTCATTGGCTGTGGATTGGGAATTAGTCAGATTGGATTTGTGATGACTTCGTTCGGAGTCGCCGACGCCGTTTGTAGTTTAGTATTCGGCCCGCTGATTAAGATGTTTGGACGGATGCCGCTGTTTGTTTTCGGTGCAGTAATCAATATGCTGATGATTGTAACACTTTGGGTGAGTAGTTATTGAAATATCGTTGTTGCTTTTTGCATTCATAAGGATCATGGTAGATTAAAGCGTTTATAATTCAGATTTGGCCGCTCAATCCGAACGATACTGGACTCTTCTATACGATTGCCGGAGTGTGGGGAATGGCGGACGGTGTTTGGAATACTCAGATCAACGGTATAACGTTAGTTCTACCGCACTCTTTAACTTCTCTTCATAGGATTTTGGGTGGCTCTGATTGGAAGAGAATCGCTGGAAGTGGCGTTTTCTAACTATCGATTTTGGGAATCTTCTGGATTCGCAATCGGTCTCATCTTAACTCGCTACGCCGATATCAGCCATTTCCTAGTGATTTCCTTCGTTGCTCTCATTATCGGAATGTTGGGTTACTTTGTCATTGAGTTGTACGAAAAGATTCAGGTAAAATGCGACATCGGTAGTTTCGTGCGACTTCATTCTCGACTTTATTGTAGGAGTATTTGAAGATCATGTTTGTCGTGTGTATCCATCCGGCTCGAGAGGACAGCTCCAGAAGAAGGCCAGCGGAATCGATGGAGGCATCTCTCATTAGTCGAAACACAACTACAGATTCCCGAATCCGGAAATAAAAGCACACTTAATTATTCCATCATAAAGTAAAAAATCCAACGAATGATAATGGTTGCTTGACACGTGAAGGTTGGACCTGTAGCTGACCACATACAGTTCATAAAACAATACGGTAACATTGCCACATAGTTTGAAATATTCAGCAAGACTGTTAACAAAATGGGAAGGAGATCGGGTTTTGGGTTGATCGAGGTAATTCAAGTGGATCTGACAACCTTCTTGATTACTCTGCCGCTTCTGCTCACTGTTTTAGAAGTGGACGGGGCAGGTTGTTTTGCACTTTCTGGTTTTGGTTTAAGTGGAAGCGGGGGCGGCGGTGCTTGTGGCACCGGGAAAGCAAATGGATACCGTGGGGATGCTGCAGGAGGCGAGGGTGGAAGATCGGCAGCAGATTCAGCGGCTTTTGCTGCTTTTCGCCTCTGCCGAGCTTCTTCTTTGGCGTTTACTTTGCTACTTTTCGGTTTTTCTTTTTTTACAACGAGCTCCTCTTTCTGTCGCGCAAGTTCAGCCTTTTTCGCTTTACGAGCAGCTCGTTTGGCCATTTTTTTGTCTACTTCTACTTGATGGACCTTTTCTGCTTCAAAAACTTGTTGGAGAATGCTGCTCAGCTTATCGGACGAGGAATTGACAGCTTTGAATGTCTGCGTCATTTTTGTAGTGCTGAAACTCCACGAATGCTTTGGCTGTAAGCTTTGAATATTCACTGACCTATCAACTCGTTCAACATTATCATCTCCGTTCAGTGTTTTGGGTTCCGGAATATTCATCGCTCTATTGAACACATCCTCCCAAGGCAATTTTGGCCTTCGGCGGCCTCGCTTCTTTCTTAGAACTCTCTGAGCTTCAGGCTGTAAATAGAAGCTTAAAGGCGCGTTGAAAGGAAAGAACATACAATATTTTCCATTCGATGAAGACCAAAGACATCAGTTTCAAACTTCTCTTCGCGATCGTCTTTTTGAGATTTCACATAATTTTGTTTTGGAGGTTCAAGTGCTTTCATGCGACCTCCGCAATCAACCATGTGGTTTGCCACTTCAGGATTCCCCAATTTGGCCAGCTCAATCACTACGTCACATTTTTCGCACTGGTAAATGGTGCGTTCGGTCCTCGGCGGAGGTGGCAACGGTACCGATGCACGCGCAACGGGAACATACGTACCGTTGGCTCTGCGGATGCCCTTCCGTGCACATACTACCTTGTGAAGAGAGAATTCCACTTTACACGTTGAAGAAAAATTACAGTTCCTGTTGCGACAAATTCTGAAATTAGCGGTTCGAATCTTTTGGATATTTGAAGGGACCTACAACCGTCTAAATAAACGACTATTCCAGCTGGCTGCTTCCAGATGTCCTGTAGGACAAAAAGCACACTTGTGAGTCTTTTTGCGCGGAAGTATGCGACGTCCTGGCTTTATCAGATCTCTACGAAGCAACGCTGAAAGTGAGAAATAGGTTGACGATGACAGAAGAAACATGTTACGCACCTTTCTGCACTTGCTTTAGTCTTGGAAAAAGTCTAATTTCTTCGAAGTGGCTTTTCACGTGACGTTCGTAACGATCTTTTTCAGCTTGGGTACCGGTTAACATTTTTACAGCACATCTGGGACATCGAGTATTCTTCTCTGTAAACGAACAATAACTTAAATGGCGTGCAGCCACCACTTACCGTTGAAATGTCGCATAATGTGGTTTACGTAAGCTTCATGTGAAACGATGGTCTTCAGTTTCTGATTGTTGGGAACGTTGAATGACTGCGTGCACACCGGACAAAGAAGAAGTGTGGTGTTCGCGTGACGTTCTTCAAAGTGATTGTAAAGTTGCATGCGGGTTGATCCTCTAAAATAACCAAATCAATAGCGAACGTCGCACAAAATCAGGTCTTGCCTGTATTTGCATTTCTTACAAGCGTACGGCACTTCAAGCGTTCCTTTCTTAGTGAGATGCTGCCGCAAGTGAGAGAGCTCGCCATCTTTGGTCACCGTCATTTCGCAAATGTGACACACCGAAAGAGATTTGAACTTGTCGACAGTTCGGTGTAACGAGTGTACGACGTGGTAATGAACAGATTTCTTGTGGATTCCATCAAATTCGGCAAAGCAGTGAGGACACTGCGACCAGTGCTCAAGCTCAGATCTCTTCTTGGCGAGCGGGCAGTTTCCAGTTGTTGTATATTTGCCGTTGTCGTTGTAGTCGTATGGCAAGACGCGAGCGAGATGCGCCCACATATGGTAGAAGTAGTTGATGTTGTTGTGAATACGCTGAGCGCAACCGCCAAATCCACACTAAATATAAATCATCAGGCACTGAAAAGTGGGAACGCTTACAAGAAAAGATCCCTCATAGTTGTCGTTATCGTGATAACGTTGATCCAGGATCTCGACCACCATGCCTTTCATTCCCTTCAGCTTTTCCAACTCCAACTTCTTTTTCCGCTCCTGTACCTGTTGCTTCTGCTGCAATTGGAGTTGTTGGCGGTAAGTTAGATTTTGAGGTTTCGACTGCTGAGCAGCACCTGTTGATGCGACTGTGTTCTGCAAGAAAAGCATCAGTAAATTGTAACATACAATGCGATTACCCTTCTATGCAACTGATTCTTGATTGCCACAGCTTGCGGATTGTTCGATGTTTTCTTAAATTTTGTTTGATTATAGTTGCTCGGAGGAGGCATAGTAGTCCTGTTCAGTTGCGGTTGCGGAACTGGTGGTCTCAGCATATTAGAGCCAGTTGCGGAGCGATTCTGTTGCAGAAATTAGGTAAAATAAGCAAAACGAACACTCACAACTGGATCCAAACGAGGCATCTGCTGAGGGATCTGTCTCGGCGGAAGAGGTTGAGCTGGCTGTAGAATAGGTGGTTTCATTTTTTTGTTTCGAGGAATCTGTGGTTGACGGTGGTGCGGAGCTTGTGGCTGCATCGCGGAGGAACGAGGTATTTGAGCTGGTACGTGTCCCGGAATCAACCCTGGTATTTGCCCTGGGATTAGCCCTGGGATCAATCCTGGAATCTGTCCTGGTATGAATCCTGGTATTTGTCCTGGTACAGGTCTATTTTTCGCACCGGCATTAGTAATAAGACCAGACGGTCCAGCACCCGAAGAAGAAGGACCATTTCTATTTCTTGATGACGAGGTCTTTTTCGAAGGACCGCATATGTCCGCCAGATTCAAGGGCCTTTCATTTACAATAGCAACCGAAGCTCCTGCGCTAACTGTTCCAGTTGATCGTCGCGTGGCGTTCGTTGAGTTCATTCCTCGCGGGATGGACATAGACACGCCCTTCTGGACTGGCATTGGCATTCGATGTGCTCCAACATTCAGGTTTCGTGACATAGGGGGCATCAGAACGGGAGGAGTATTCAGTGTTCGCTGATTCACAAGTTGGGGAATCGTATTGTAGGCAAGATGCATTGGCGCTCCATTCATCGGTTTCAACAAAGGAGGTCGACTCACGCCAACTCCAGGAACCGCAACTCCAGGCTTCCCATGAGCTCCTAGTACTGCGCGTTTAGCACCTTGAGCGGCACGTTGCGACAAGAGATTCGGTATCTGTGCTGATATCTGGTGATTATTTGAATGCTGATGCATTTGTCGGGAGGAATACGGTTGTTTCATCATTCTCGCCGCAGTGGCTGCATTGTGTACCGGCCTTCTGGGTGGTGGCGGTTGGTTTCGAACAGGCTCATCGTCATCACTCAGTTCGATGACTTCTATTACCTTCTTCGTGGCCGTGGCCATACCTGTAACCAAAGAAGTTATTTTAAACGACAAACAAAAGTATAACGCGCTAACGAACGAAATTCTGATATTCAGGATTCTGAGCACAGTAATACCTGAACCGTTCGGTTTCAGTCTGTTGGCTATAGATATCTAGCTGACACATCGAACACTTAGGTGAAGCGAGAAAACAACAATTGCGGAGGCGGCAAATAGCAACGCGCCACAGCAGTCGACTTGAATAACGCGGGACGCCAGCGTATAAAATAATACCGCTCGGTCGCAGCGCCAACGCCGTCGCGCGAAAATGACGTCACAACAGGACAATCAATAAATCGATAGATCATTCAGAAGTCCAAGAATCCTAGCGGTTGCACAGAATCATAGGGATTCACAGCGTGAATCTATGGCCGCAGAAACAGGTGTCGAGTGAGGCCGCTACCGCGGTTGAGGTTAAAGTTGAATACACATTCGTTTCGGGACCAACTGCAGGGAAGACGATCGAATTGCAGAAACGAGGATTTCGGGAAGAGGCGGCGGTACGACTGGGAGGTGGACATGAGAACATATTCGCTGCCACGTGCACAGAGCGAACCAGGTGCCAAGAACTTTGCGTTTTGTCAAAATAGGGAAGCACATGGAGGAGTACACATCCACCAGACGCAACGAGGATTCACCGAGGAGTGCAAGGCCGTTAAAGATGCGCGAATTGTTTGTTCTCCGCAGATGCACTTCGCAACGTAAACAGAAAGCGACGTTTCACGAATGTTTTCTTCGATGCGTTTCCATTCCGATCGACGGATTTCTTCACGCTTCTGTGTGAACGAACGGCGAACTGCGAAGGCGGATGCAGCTATTCTCGTAAGGTCTTTAGTGCGCATGTCGCGCTCGATAATCCAATTCGCCAATCACATGAATTAAAAATCAGTTTTGGAGGTTTGTGCGGAACCACACTGAAACGACTTTTCTTCGGGCTTTAGACGAGAGGAGAAGGTTGAATGAAAGGCCTTTCGATACCGTATTACAAGCAGGTGGATGTTTACGAATTCTCCAAGCTGGTAGACTTTATCGTCGTCGCCGCAGACACTAACCTCCTCAACGCTACTCCCCCTTGTCGCCGAGGACCCGAGTTCTGTCCGCGACACGCCGCTAAAGGGCGCGTTATCAGCTTTTACATCGATCAGCGCTTCAAAGTGTAAATGAAATCACACTTTGTTCACATACGATGTTTCTGAAATGAGACGCTTCAGCTAAAAAAAAAGCATCGCTTCCGCCGCCTTTCTACACAAAAGGAAACCGCTGGCATTGTTTATTGCGATTTCATTGATAAACAAGCGACGCAGAGACTGATTGTAACGATTGTGCTGCAAAATGAAAAACGAAACACTCTTTATTGTTTTTGGCAGTGTTCATCCGGCCGCTACGACATACCCCAGCTACAATCTAGTGCATCCAGGCACGCACACATGCACCTTTGGCGTCACAAACTAATTACGAGAGCCAGAGACCCGTCTCGTGCCTTGCACGGTGTTTACCGGTGGTCAGTAGCTATTATGGAAAGACTCATCAACACATTCCGTTTCACTCTTCCGCGACGCTCTTCCTAATTGTCGCTAAACCTCCTTCACAGTTCCAGAGGATGGCGGCTCGAGTTGTCGTGTCCTTGCCGCGCGCCCACTCCGCCCCCTTTATCTTCCATTTTTTGCAGACAGACGATGCTCAGGTGGTTTGGGAAATCTGTACAAACAGACCGCATACAGTCTAAAGGTCGCTCCTTTCCGTCTGGTCTGTATTGAAATGATTAAATTGGTTCTTGAGTATGCCTCATTCATTTGTAAAATTTGAATTTCACACCCTTAACAATTCATTATCTGGAGGTTGTGTTTGTAGACCTCACGTGAAAAATATCTTCCGATTTGTTCGCTACGACTACTTTATTCGATTGTGCGTGTGAAGTCTTCCGTACTATCATGCTCCCTGCAACATGGGAGGTCCGAATAGAATTCATTGTTTCCACGCTGACTCATGGAGACCCTCTCGCGGCGAAAACACTCTTTTGTGTCGATACTCCCATAAAAGATCGTTTGCGCGCTTTCGAAACGCTGTTCATTCATTAGGCGAAGCGTAAAAGAACCGGCAATTTCGACATAACTGAAATTGTCCGAAGGTTTGTGACGTAGACTCGCAGATGCCCGAGGTGATTTCGAATCACGTCTTCTCGCGCACGTCAAAACAAAACCGAACGCCGCTCTCCCAATCGCATCTCGCGTTTTGTATACAGCGCGCGCGAGAAGTGCACCGCAGGCTGCAGTTCCGAACAGACGCACGCGTGACCGTCATCATGGAAAGGCCGTTCCTCAAGCCTTGCAGAGATGTCCAGTGTTGGTGGCGCGGCCGTCTTCACCTGGTCAAGGCCTTGTTGGCACAGACACTCGCAGTTCTTTCGACCTCCCTCACCGTAATCTAGCGCACTCCGTTGCGGTTTGTCTTTCGATCTCTTGAATCGTGTTCGTCGGTCCAACGCGCGTACTCTATTTACCGCCTTGTTAATTAGGAGGAGCTCGGGTAAACATCAAAAGCACTCTTTGCGTTCTCTCTCGCAGCGCTATCCGCTGCAGAGTATCCTCCAGGTGACGTCCTCACCAGGCGGTCCATTACGCACTTGAGTTCTAATTCAAGTTGTTTGTGTTAGTCTTAAAACTCGCTCCGATTAAATCAAAAAGTATTTTCGTTTCCGATTTTCCATTCGGTCTTTTTTCAATCAGCCGCCCTTCTTTGTGCTGCCACCCCTTACAAGACGCTCGATTCGGGCACAAATTAATGTCAGACATGAATCACGACCTTTTCTGTACTCGCTTTCCCAAGACAACCGAAATGTGTTTTTTATGCCAGTTTTTTGTGGAGTACACGAGACCTCAAGAGGATACGGATGAGGGTTAACTGACTCATGCCCGACTGGATGCTTTGATTGTCCTTCAAACTTCCAGCGTTTATTGCCGAGTGAGTAACGGAGACATAGCGAACGCGTGAATTGATTGACCGGATTTGGGAGTAATTGTCAGTGTAGAGCGCCCGGGAGGAATGATCAAACGCGCGCAAATATAATCGATTAGTTGATGTAGTGGAAATGAACGTCTATGTATTAAAATAAAAAAATTAGCATAAAAGCAGCGTACAAAGCGTCCAATGGTGCCGGTACTGGCGACGGTTATGGAAGACGCCGAGAAAAGACCTTGAAAACCAATTTCGCTTCCTCGTCGGTTTGCGCATCGATCATCCCATCAATTTGTAATTGACTGAATAACCCTTGTATGAGGACAGGCTGGTTTCAAGGTTCTTCGTAGCGAGGCACCCGCGAGGTACAGTGCAGACCGCTCGCCATTTCTTGATAACGAGTCTTTCGCGATTCTTTAATGGTTGCCGGCGTCTTTCGCGCTTCCTTCCGAGCACAAACTCACCTCATCGATCTTTCCAGCTCCATCTGATCGGCTCGCTCGTCCCAATCTGAGGGTCATTCGATCGGATCAAACGCAAAACGGAACTGTCGAGAGCGAAAGAGCCGCGCGAGCGAGCAGTCGCAGTCGTCGTTACCTACCTGCGCGTACAATATTTGTTTTGTATACTGCATTCGGCGTTCATTCCAGAGACAACAGTCTCCGTCATCTTTGGTTGTTGTCGTTACTCTCGCGGCTGTCGATGATCTGTACTCGAGACTACTAACCAGCCAGCTTCTGCTCTAATCACCGTCCTGCTTACAGCGAACTCTAACACTATTTGATGTCGTTTCACCCTTTTAAGGCAATCGACGAGAGCCTATCAGGCGTGTCCTTGTCGGACGAGCAGCAGCCGTTCCATGTGGGCAGCTGAATCATCTCCAGCCGTTTACCCTTTTAATGCCGGTTTGGTTTACCCCGCCAGCGCCTAGGCGCACCTCCATTTAATTCCAATTTTTGAAAATTTTTGAATTGAAGCGGTTATCTCTGGCGGATGAGAGATGATGATGGAAGATAACCCCTTTCGTGATGTGTATCTCGTGCATTCTCCCGTCTACGAAGCTCTTCTGTAACCATCTGTTTTTGAGTTTTCATACTGCTCTTGTTTGCCTTCAAATTACTCATCGACGCGATTGGAGATATCGACTAGATCGATGAGTTATGTTTTCCACTCGTCTCTGTACTTTGGATTTGAACGCACAAAAGTCGATCTTTCAGTGTGGAAATTCAAACCGCTGACTCTTCGCATCTCGAATGCTCCCTTTTTATTGCTTCTTTATGGTCGTTTGCGTCGCTCGGCGGTTCAATCGGAGCGACCCTTTTTTGGTTTGGGTCCTATTCGAGTCACGGATCCGATGGGCTTTTGAAGGTTTCATTTGAGAGATATCACATCTTCTTATAGCCTTTTAAATGCTTTTGTCTCGTGTTCCGTGGCGCATTCAGTTCATTCGGGCTTTTGTGTCGTTCTCTGTGAGTGCATCCTATTTCGTTTCAGGCTAAGAACCCACCAGTCTCCGCTCGACGATCGTCTTATCTCAAACGTCGCACGGGAGAAACTCCCTCAGTGGAAGCGCACCCAAATGGACATTTAGCGTTGACTGGGCGAATGCCATCGATTCGATTCGATATTGTCTAGAATGCATCCGCTTTTGCTTCGCGTGCTTCAGCAACGCGACTTCCACAGCGCGGGAGAACTCTACACCGTCTCCAACTACGATATAATCACCGATCTGGTAGGAATCGATTCGAATCTTTTGTCACAAAAATTCTTCAGCATTCCGCACTCGTGAAGGTGAAGCAAATATTCTGCGATGTCACATATATCGATAATACGAATGATCAGAAAGTTGTGGAAGTCGTTCTCGGTTGCATCACCACCGCAATCAGGTGGGACAGGAAGCGAATGCGCCCTGATAATCGCATTTTGCAGAGAGACAAACTGCATGGAGACGTACGCAGCTGGTCTTGTGGATGTTCTTGAAGCATGTCTCAACCATCGAATGTATAAAATAGGATCAAGCGGGCAGATTCAGGACACTCCACACTGCAAAATAGCCTCCGATCTCTTGGGAAGTCTCTTCCTCGTAAGAAAATCTTTATTTTATCTCATCAGGTCGTTTCATACAGTTTTACGCAAAAAAGTCAGTTATGACGGTGACCATTCCGGTAGCGATCAAAGCGCTGAACTGTGGCAACGTCGAAATGGCACGAAACACGACGAGTTATCTATCGCTCGCGGCTATACACAACGGTCGAATTCTGGCGCAGTTTGCCATTCAGATTATCTCGAACATCATGAACGGTAAGAATAGTAATTCAATTGCGTATTATAGGAGAAATGTTCAGGTAACTACGCTTTGGTCCGCGTATTGCCGCAGGTTTATCAGGAAAATCGCGAGCCTTTTCACGCCCATCTGCCACGGATTTTCAAGTTACTCAAACACTCCGAATCAGACACTTCAGAAAAACTGTCACTGTTGCAGTTGGCGTCGTCGGTCGCCAACACGAAACCTGACGTAAGCGAGCGCGACCACTCTTTCGGAAACAAATTGCACATTGATTTAGTTAATTATTCCACACCTGACCGAATTCGAAGAATTCCTTCGCAATCCAAGCACCTGCACTGCCGTCCTTCATATCTTCCTTTCGTTGATCTCCATGAGCCGCTCCGATTGTCTCATTGATCAGTTGTCGCCCCTCCGCTGCGCGGCACGGTCGACCCATTGTCAGAATAACTTAGCGACAATCGCCAAAGTGGTTGGCGTTATCGGGCGAATCAACGAACGTCTGGCGACCATCGCTGTGCATGATTTGCTCGATTTGTGCCAAAAGTCGAACACGAGCAATCTTCCGATCCTGTTGAAGGAAGTAGAGGGTGAACTCCAACTCTAAAAGCCTATCTTGACCACAAGCTTTTAGGTGTGGCGGAGAAGTTTCCGGCGTCCGTGGCTGTGCACCTCGACACGATTCAAGATGTCTGTGATCGACAGTCGACGACTCAGAAGTCGTGGATGAGAATCCGCGCACTGTGTATGGAGGAGAATCGCAGCAGAAGTCGAAACTATGATTCGAACCAGGACGACATCACAATCATACCTGTGATTGGAGCTGACGAACGTTCTCAAGATTCACTTGATGTCATTAAACGATCTTCTTACTTAAACGACGCTCCAATAATTTCGAGGTTGGTACATACAGAGTGCAGATAACTTTTTTAAAACCTTATTGGGAGTATTCGTGGTGTTGTTTTGTTTCCTTGCGCCATGTCCTTTAGGAATTCCCATAGAGCCCAATTAAAAGGTATACTGTATGTGATATTTTCCTTAAGTAGATCTATTTTCCACAAAAATAGATTGGCGAGCCGCTGCGAACTGAAGCCGATGCGCTTTGATCACTTAACCAGTCATCTCCAAATGCGTTCTATTAATTCAGGACAGAAATTGCTGCTTTTGTCAAGAAATGTCATTCTCTTGCGCTGCGCACAATCTGCTCGAATAATCATTAACGTTTCGCAAGCACTGAATCATGCATTTTCAGTGGCATTCGAACGACGGTTGATGTCAGCGATTCCTATCTGAACAATCCACGAGAGATCGAATTCGACAGAGACATGAGGACAATGGTGGATTTCTACAATAGGAATCGGCCTGACTACGAGAATCGCTCGAGGGCGAGCCTAACACCGAGCAAGTATGTCTTAGTTTCGAAATAGCACGGAAATGAATTTCACTTTACAGTGGAACGCGCACAACAACTAATGCCAACGACTCCATACTCGACACGTCGCGTTTCACCGATATTGATCGGGACATTAAAGCAGTTCTTGAGTGGTCAAAACACAGAAATCTTCTCGATCAGTCGGACAGTCCATCTCAAAACAGCTTCGCCCTTAACACTCCAAAGTAAGTTCTCACTAGAAGCGCATACACGCATCGAAATTCAACACGTCTGCTGCTGTTTGCTGGCTGTCTGCGTTTCAATTCACTGCGAATTTTGTTTTGGAGCAAACTTATGAACTGTTGTTTAGCAACCGGTCTCAAAACGAAAACATCACCGTGGTCGAAACACCTTTGTCTGCTTCGAAGCGTTCCGTTCAAAGCAATTATTCACAGATCCGACCGCCCCCGTCATATCAGCCACCAAAGGGCAATTCTCTCAGCGTCCCTTCTCCAACCCCTTTTAGTCATACCGCTGTTCAGGTTCGTTTTGCTCCATCTCTCCCTTTTCGTTTTCGTTTCCACCCCGCGCTCATCTCAACTGGGCCGATTGCATTAATGTACAAATTATATTCAGATCGGGAAGGACGGCCGAGTAAGGCCAATTTCCATGAACAATCGGCGCAATCCCAACTGGATTCCTTCGACGAACAGTCTCATTTCATACGAAACAACTTTTCCCGCCAATTCAGGTCCTGTGACGACCACGAAAGTGGAATCGAGGTCTGGTAGTACCACTCAAGTTCTGGAAGACGAGCCTTCTTCTCTGAACGGACTTTCAATGGATATGGACACGACAGAGCAACGTTCCAGTCGTGCGAACTCCGACTGGACAGAAGGCATTGACCGAGGAGATGTCGTCAAACAGTTTGTGGAGCATCGCCGCTCGAAGATCAAACGCTACATCACGGAGCTTACTGCGAAGTACCCTATCCCCATCCAATGCACGGTTGAGGGCTCGAAAGGTAAGAACAAGCATAAAAACATCCGCTGGAGTCATCTGCTTTAGGATCAAAACATCGGATGCGCGTCCACCTTGCTTGCCAACTGCGTGACTCTCATTGTTTGTATGACGGGGAATCGTTGTTCGCTTTTAAAACTCATCTGGCACCCATCTGGCTGCATCTGATGTTCCTGCAAGTAAGCGAAACACGATCATTCATTGAATAATAAACGCTTTGCAGATGGAAGTAATGAGCATGGAGAACGACGGTCCCGTTTTGTGCCAGAATTCGGAGCAATTCAAAACTCTCAATCACTGTTGGCAGTGTCTTCCCGCTGTCTACACCAAGAATCGTCCATTTGTTACCCTAGTCACTTCTGCATTTCCCGGTGTGAAAGAACAAAATCAAATGCTGAAGGAACTGCAAGATGCGCGCTACTTCGACTCATTCAGTTACAACGCACAAAAGAAAATGTGGTGCTGCTTTAGCTGCAACCATCCCGAACGTGTTAGGTGAGTGACTCAAAGTTTTGGACCTAAACCGCGAAGAAAATTGGGTTTCCGACGTGGTTTAAAAAGGTTTTGAGGTAACATGACTCTTACAGATCGATTCTACGACCGGACAATTTGCCGCTTCTCGAGGGTCAATTGAAGGAGAAACGCGGACGATGGCGTTTCCTCAAGCGCTGGCATACAAAGTACTTCACACTGTCAAGCGCAGCACTGACGTGCACCGGAGAATCGTCATGTTCGGTGAGTTCTCCACTCGTTCAATCTACAGCATCAACAAATTTCCTCTTTCAGACGGCCTCTGATCGTATGATTTGTCCTTCGATCGATCTGCGAAAAATTCGCTCCGTGAAATCGTTGAGTCGCGGGCGTAAAAGTCGCAAAAACTTGCCGAGAGCGTTTGAGATTTTCACAGATGACGACCGTTCATACGTTCTGAAAGCCATTGACCAGAACAAGGCCGAGGAATGGTTTCAGTGTCTCCAGATCGCGGTTGCTCAAGCTCAACGGGAACTGCCGACTGCCTGAATACGCGACATCAATATGTCGATAGATGTTATTTAAAAAGATTTTAATTGTGTTTGCTTCAAAGCTTTACTAATGAGATGTGTTATGTTATGGTGTGGTGGACTGTGTGCGTTTACTGTCACTGTCAAAACTTGTTGTAAATTAAAGATTCTTGATTTTTTCCTCTTTCCAACCACAAACGTTTGCATATCGTATTTAATTGACTTTCCGTTTGAAAACAAAACGTATACGAAAGAGCTAAAACCATTAATCAATTTCCATTATGCACAAACAGAGGAAGAAGACCCGCATGGAATCAAGAAGCGACAGATTCTGCCTAAACTTTTGACGAACTGTTTACCGTCACCATTATAGGCGCGATGCTGTTCAAGGAAGGTGTTGGTTGTTGTATGGCAACTCTGGATTTTACAGGAAACGTCGCTAATATGCTGAATAGAACAGGAATCACGACGAGTCCATGGATGAGACCGATCGTGATCACGAGTACCATCGTTTTCATGAAGACCTGAACAATGTGAATGTGATGGGACGCAGGGCAACCGATTCATCGTTACCTGTGCCATGTGGAGCTCAACAAAGAATAAACTGAGCACGCATAAATTAGTTGAGATTCCCGCCTGCAGAACTGGAAATCCAATCGCCGCCATGCAGTGCTCCAATCTATCAAGAACGCCCGGATGTTTATTAGAACCCATTCCTAAAATGTCTTTTGTGTTAAGCGCTTCCTTCGTTTGCATTCGAACCTGCTCTATGGTAATGATAAGCAATGTGTGCAGGGATGTCGACTGAAAATCCGATGCTCATAATCGCTGCTGACATGACGATCGGATCGAGATCGACGCCCCATAGCGACAAGAATCCAAATACACCTGAAATGGCTCTTATCAATGTGAATATTCGGTTTCCGAAATACCGATACAAGTGCTGACAATAGTGAATGACGCGACGATTACGGTAGTCGCGTGGCCGATTATCAGAATGCAAACTAGAACCATGCAGACAAGCGTGGCGATCGAGGACTGAATTGTAAGTGGAGCCATTGTCTCAATGATGTCCAGGAACTTCGAGTCATCTTCGTAGATGCTCACTTCCAGATCCGGGTACTTATCTGCGATCGCTCGCCATTGATTCAACAGATTTGCCCTGTTCGACCAGTCACGCAATTCAGAGCCGTGGAATGAGGTGATGAAGAAGAACCTTGTGATTTCAAATTCGTTTCTGCGGAAAAAAGACATTTAAAAGGCGGCTTCATACGCAAACATACATCTGTTTGTTCTCCTCATAGCGCACGAAACCTTTCCAAAAGCGGAATTCCGGCCAGTCGAGGAATTGCGCCACTTCGTTCGCTTGCTTACTGAGTTGATTCGGCGATGTTTCCAGTGAGATTTTACGACTGAATTGCGTTCGTTACACTTTAAGCTAGAATTGTTCCGTGTACCTTCCGTTCTGCGTGAACTCGAAGCCTTCTTCATCTGACAAGTTCACATATTCAAACTCCTCGGGCACAGCTCGCGCCACCTCATCCGCGTACTGAGTGAATTCTTCGTAGTCTCGCAACCAAAACTTCGTTGAAAACTTTCCCAACGAAGACGGGAGACTTTCAAAGTCTTCAACCAGATTGTGTAGACGTGCAGACTGATGCGATTCAGTGACGTTTCCGGGATTGTTCACGAAGACAATGCAAACGCCGTAGTATGGTATGATGTATTCGTTCCGCAGCTCCATGATCTAAAAATGTGCCCACAGTTTCAGGCGCGTTCTGCTGAAGATAAGCGAACACGCAGAGGACCGTTGGCGCTTTCTCTCGCGCAGCTTTCTAATGACCGCAGCGATTTAGATTCATCATCACGGCTCCTTCTGCGCATTGCGATTGTGCGATTGTGCGATAGTACGATCGTTCGCGTCTCTCGCAACCGCGCTTTTATTGAAGGGGCGCCGGGCGCATTGCTTGAGCGCAGCAGTAAGCGACGAGAGACCCCCGACAGCGAGAGAGCTATGCGTACCTTGGTGACATCCGAAGTTTCGAGGAAAAGACGTTCCGGCTTCAGTTCGGCTCGCATACGCATGGTCGAAACCAACGAGAGGTACCAGTAGACGGCAAGAAGCGCTACCACTAGGGAGGAAACGCATTTGTTTGCCAAGAAGCGACAGTACCTCGAAAGGAATCTGAAATACACGTTATGTCCACAACAAACAATCCTGGTTTGCGTCTCTCACCTCCTGCAAACCTTTTTTACTCTACTCCTGACAGAGGAGATCGAAGTGACACTTGAGGATCCATTAGAAACGGAGTTCTTTTCAGAGGGCAATTCAACGGTTTCTTGTTCCTTTTCCAATTCGTACTTGCCCACAATGGCCATCATCGCCGCATAGATTGTCCACTCAAAATGATACAGATGCACTTGTCGATCGCACAATCCAATCTTACCACATAGATGTAATCGACAAAAATCGCAATGGAATTTCCGATGGAGAAAAGCTGAATTTCAGGTGTCGGCGTCAGCGCTCCGAATCCAAAAGCGAGAATGTTGGTCAGCGTTGTGATGGTAATCGAGGGGCCCGTGTCAACCAACACCTCAGCAAGCAGAAGCGCGACGACATCGTCGTCCTTCGAAAGCTTTGCACATCCGTCCTTTCGCGCCTTTCTGGAAGAAACAATTACTCTCACTTGGGCGCCAGAGCTTCGGAGAACGAGATGTACCTTAATTTAGCCAAGCTACGTTGCCATCCATTAACCATGAGGTACGCATCATCAACTCCAATCGCCAAAACCAGAAAAGGAGTGACACACAGAATGCTTCCAAATCGCAGTCCACACCAAAACATCAGTCCCAGGGCAGTGCCGCAAGCCATAAATGGAGCGACACAAGCGACGATTGCAAGTGTAATCTAAAACAGTTTAGAGCTAAGCTGGAAACGAAACATTACCTTGTTAATATTCATTTGCCTCATGTACAGCGCTCCCAATCCCATCGTAACACTAGAGAACGTGCACATAATGACGAATCCAATGAAGAGAAAGGGAATCAGAGTGAGGCCGGCGTCGACAACCTCAGAAGTGAGGAACGATTCGGTGAGAACGAGAACGTCCACATACTCGGATTTGAATCTACAAAAGAATGATTAATCCGCGAAGCGCGGTTTCTCGCGCACGAGTGAAAGTAATTGACGATCTCGTGCTCCCACACAGTCATGTTTTCCTTAGAAATGCCCACAGACCGCTCAGCGCGAAATTGCAAGACGACCATCTTGATTTCCTTTACATTGTTCGGCGATTGCGTCTGAAATTGCGTCAGGGCTAATCATCCCGTTTACGAAATCCGCTTCTCACTTGATCGTCATCGAAGATCGAGTGACCGTGATCAGTGTGAAGTTCGTCGATGGAAAGAACATCACCCGCGGCGGTTTGAATCTGGAAAGAGAAGTGACCGCTCAGCAGAGTTAGTCAATGCGGAGATGTGCAACTGACCTTGACGCCAAAAAAGTTTGGATCCATATGTAATTGCCTCCCGAGTACCGTAGTTATAGGATAGCCTAGATCGATGTGCGTTGTGTCAGCAGCCGATCTTGATTGGTTATCTGCAGATTGCACTAATAGGCCGCTCTGAAACGGTGATTGTGTGGCGATGGACAATGGGAAACGAACGTAGAAATGACGAACTGGTTCGTTGATCGTACAAAAATTGTTGCAAAACATCGAAAACGACTCGTTGCGATTGGTCATCGCGTTGAAGACATGGAAACCAGTCGTAACCTTATCCAGGATCTAAGACAAACACGAAAAACACTATAGGAAAAGCGATAAAAACGTTCTCACTTGCACGGTATCGTTCATTTCTGGCACTCCAAGCATGTTTGCGCGATCTTTCGCAGTAATCATAACGTAAACGACCACAGGTTCACCTTTGTTCGAGAAGAAATTGCGATACACCTGAATTCAGTCAAAATTCAGTCCAAATGAAAGCGAATCACCTGAGTTTCGAGCTTCGCTCGCGCTTCATAAGGTGTAAAGTCTCCAACGTCGTTCGTCATCGGGACGAAAGGGATTTTCGCGGTCATGATAACCGTGATTACTGTACTGAGGATCAGATAGAGCCATGGATGTTTGCTGATGGCAATTCCGAGTTTTCGAAAGAACATGTGCATCATTCTAATAACAAATACATCGTTTGTGTCGGAATGATTCATTTCAAGCACCTGAAGGAGGTTGCATCCGCATAAAGTAATTAATCTATTCTGTCCTACCTGCGCTCGCCCAAGTTCTATTAATTCTCAACACCGTTTTCGCATGAATACGCAAAAAATAGCAGTTTCGATGAGCGCCTGAAAACGCACATTTTCGCAAAGTACAAAGAACGGCGAGTTACAAAGCAATTCTGTGATTACAGCGCGACAGACAGTTCAACCTTGAATGAAGCGAACGCAAAGTATAACCGTTGATCAATAGGTGCGTGAACTAGCGGAATCCAAGAAATGGGGAGGAGAGATTGTGGTCGTTATTGGATCCTATTTGCGCTCAACGGCACAAAAATCCGGTTAATTCACCAATGGCTATCGGACTTCTAAGCCTCGGCGGGTCCACCCTCAGGTGGGAGACGACGGACTAAACCCGAGTGGACGAGTTTTTCGACGTTCGACTAACAGCGTCATGGCGCATAATGGAGATAATGATGAGATCGCAGGGCTGTTTGTTAAATGAAATGCGCAATAGGTTTAAAACACGGAAATCATCAGCAGTGGAGTAAGTAGACGGATCTCACAATAAAAGGAAACAAATAACTTTTGCTCGTTTTTAAGTACATATAAGGTCTGAGAGGCGGTACTTGACAACAAGAATGGACGGACATTACGCTTGCATCTCAACACCCCCGTTCGCTCAAATCAAGAAATGAAGCTTTGCAGCACGACCACGAGTTTCTCTAAAGAAACACAATTGACACCGCACCGCGACTTTCGCCAAAAACGCTTCTGTTGTCTGGAGCAAAGTGCTGGACCTTCAGATGCCTCCGGCTCATCCTAGAGCCAATTAACGGGTTTTGAACGCCGCAGCGCTTATCCGATCACAAGCTAAAGCACATCCCGTTCTTCGTCGCAATCGTCTTCTTCACAGTTACAAGCGGCGTCGTTTTCTGCGCTTCCGAAAATCTGGAAATCTCACTATCGACGAAAAACATCGCCAAGCCACAACAATTATGCAATACACCAAATTGCATTGAAACAATGGAGAGATGGTACCGCCTGTGCAAGAGGCTCTGTGATGGCTCTTTGTATTCCCTCCAACCGTCAAATTGAACGATTGCCTGTAGTTTAATCAGTCGGACATCTGTTTGTGGGAGGTTTCCTGTACGCGGATGTGGTGATCTCCAGGCTAAAGCCTTCTTTAGATGAACACGATGTTTCCGGCATCAAAATCATGCCCAATGCAACTGGTAATCTTTTTTATATCAACGTGCCCTCCATTGAAGTCAGTGGTTTTGGTTTTCCAAGTGTGAGGCATTTCGTTTACAGATACGGTTGTCTGATTGGTTGTCGAGATTCGGGTTGATCTGAGAACGGAACATTTGTTTGTCAGTGAGTGACATCACCTCACAAATTGAAAAGATCTTTTTTAGTGTCTAACTGATTTGCGGACGGTCACTCTGTTGAACGACGACATCACCCTCTTTCTGATTTCGATGAAAAGTGATTTAGCCTCACCTCCCGCGTGACATCAATTTTTTCTTTGCTCTCCGAATAATGACCACCGTTAGAGCGACGGAACGAAACGACTCAAAAAGAAGTGTTATGAGGACTGTAACGGCGGTGTGATGGAAGCCGCAAACGTTGAAATGGTTAATTAAATAAAACATGCTTCGCTCGTTCGACTGGTTTGAATTGTTTGATGCAAAAAGGAGGCTGCAAACCATTGGTCGTGGAAGATCGTTTGCAGAAATGAACCTTTGGACTTTTCGAGAATCTTCCGATTGCGTAATAGCAGCGGGTGTTGTGCTGACTCACGGCTGTTTTCTCAGCATGATCGCTATTGCATACAGTGCAACTTTGCTCTGTTTGGAACGGGTTCAGTGTACTGCCTCGTCGATGATGTTCAATCTTACTGTACTTCACATGTCCTAAGTGATCAAAAGTGCACGTAACGGGCGAACTTTGCGAGGATCGATAGAGAGAGAACGATCCACAAATCCACAATCGCAGGAGTCTTTGAATCATTTTCGCACTTTACCTTTCGGTTCATAGATCGATTGGAATACGCGTATGCGCTATTCTTCACGTTTTGTGTCAAAATAGGCTCCCGCGCCATGCTGCTATCACTTAAATATGACTGAAACGGTAACAACTTGGAACAACAACAACAAAAAGGGTCGGCGTCAACAAGACAGCAAAGAAGTCATTCCACAACTGCGTCATGAAGACGGTGCCAGAGGTGAGAATCGGTTTCCGCAGCGCATTGAGCGCACTTTTGCCACACACGCACTTGTTTATCTTTGTTCTTCTTCGCTTTCCGACTGTCTGAGTGTCGTTGTAGAGTCCAGCGGCGGGCCACCCGATCGACGGACTGCCTGGTGCCTGCGAAATAGCTTGTTTCTGGTGGTAGTCGATGGTTTTTGAGGTTTGTCCTTCGGAGGTGTCGTCGTCGCGTTTCGCGATCCGTTGAAGAGTCGAGTATAATCAACAAGTCGCGGTCGACCGCAATGGAAAATTGAGAAAAGTTTTTTTTGGCGAATTTCATCGAAAATATGTTTTCTGAGTTATAGATAGAGATAGCGACGCTCGTCACTGATATCGCTCCTCGTTCTCGCACGTTTTAATACTCCGATTGTGCTCCATTCCTTCCCACCCGTATTGTCTTCGAGATCGCGAAGCCCGAAACGTCTTTTTTGCCTCGTTACCTACTAGACGGTGATGCGTGATGCGTGGACGATTTATTTGTATCGTCGCGTGATGTAGTCGGTCGCGTTGACGGACGACATCAACGAGAACGCATTTGTGAAAGTGATCGACCGTTTTCGTGACGGCTGTTTCCGAATATTGCATTACTTGTTCTCTTCGCTTTCAGCTTAGAGTTGTCCTTCTCGCCGTGGTCTCTCAGCAACAATGGTGGAGCTGCCGGCGGTGGAGAAAATGAAGCCTAGCTTGAATAAAGAGCTTGAAGCTGTTATGAAAGCTGCCGTGGCCAACTATTCTGCTAAGCAATCCGTTTCTAGGTAAGCGTCATCGTTTATAGAATTAAGTTGAACTTAATCGATAAGCAGAGAAGATTGCAATCGATTGGTGAACATGAACGCCTCATTATCTGATTTCCAGTTTCTTTTTTGTTTCAGTGACATCACACAATCATTATGCAATGTCATTGAAGCGATCTTCATTCACGGTTTGAAGGACACGTTCTTTCTTCGCGGATCTCGATATGCCAAATATCCGGAGCCCAATTTTTGGCCCATGATTTCCAAATACACGCACGTCAACGTCAGTTCTCAAATCAACAATTCGAAGCAAATCCGAACTGAAATCGGACGTGCCCGCGCCTGGGTGAGAATCGTAATCAATGAAGGAACACTCGGAACCTACATTTCTAACATGACTGGGGATTCCGACAGTGTCAGGTACGTTTTCTCACAAGCCTACTGTACGATTTGTCCTCCCATTCAGGAGATTTTACGTCGAAGAAGCGTTTCTTCGCGATTCCGAACGTGTTGAAACTATGATCGGCTATCTGAAAGCCTTTGACAGATTGAAATTCGACATTCCCGTCAATTCGGCTTTTCTCAACGGCTGGACCCCTAGTCCGCTCATCCTGTCTGGCGTGATTTTGGGAAAAGCGATGCGCGGTAATTGGATCTATCCTCGAATTCAATAAGATCGCTCTTTAGCTGACCAGCGTCCATCAACCTCAACGAGACGGCGAGTGAATTCAGTCACCATGGACGACATCCAAGAAGATGAAGTTGGTGTCTCGGCATTAGATCTCTTGGACGAATCTGGAAACGCGTTGAAGTCTGATTCTTTTTGGGAATGCCAGGTCGCTTGCACCTGACATCAAAGAGGCCTGCTTCGTCTGCGTCGATGCCACACTTGCGAGCGCTGGGAGGAACGAAAAGTAGGTTCAAACACGCGTTTACAATTCCTCGGGTCCCTTATTTAAATATCAGCACCCTAGTGGAATGATCACATCTAGAAATTTAGATGAATTCGATGAAGACGATGGTTCTTCAGTTTGTTCTCATCCCTCGATGATGGACGGCGGTTTACTGTTTAATAACCCGCCGGTCATCCGACCGATTTATTCTCCCATACTGTCGTCCACCCCCGAAACGAGTGCATTCGTGATTCCCGAAATCACTGTTCCCCTGGAGTTGCAATCCAGCGAGGTTGTCGTGAAACATCGACGGCATCGCTTCCGGAGAGGATCAGGGGGCAGCGGAGAAGGCTCGCAAAGTCGGAAAAGTTCACAAACTCGAGTACAAACCCCAAACGGAGTTGCCGAATTGTGTAATCAAGCACAACAAACACCTGGTGCAGCGGGTGTTTCATATGCGGATTCTGGAATTGTTATGAACAGCAGCGCCAATGGAAGGTACGCTTTGAAGTAGGAAGTTTAGTTTTGAACGATTTGTTCAGCGATTTGAAGAAGACCGACGATGTACAGACGCCGCCGGCATCGCCCGAAGAGAAGTCATCCGGCTATGAGTTGCGCGTCTCATCGACGAAAGGTTTGTTGCATATTCTCTTGAGTCAACTGAGTATCGTTGGCGATTTCAGCTGTGAAGATCGCGCCTCGTGCTGAAACGTTGGAAGCTGGACTGTCAGGTTCACTGAGGGATGAGCTCTTAGGAACTGGAGTGGCGCTGTCCAGTAGTGGGAACAGTCTGGTCGGCAAAGGGTGGGCCATGCCTTTACCAAACGCGCAGCACAACGTAATTTGCTCCAAATGTGGATGCTGCTAAAATTTGCTCCATTCAGTCTTCCGTCGAATCAGATCGCTACAGTGTTTTCTCGTCTTCAGCGGATACGGAGGCTTCGGGAACTAGCGTAAACTTTGACTCTATTCTACAGACGGCTTTGAAGCACCATAGTGCGGCGAATGAGTCGAACTGTGAGAACCGACTCGAGGAGTCAAGTCAAATCGAAACTTCTGTGAGGTCGAAACACGATGAAGGTTGTGCTTTCATTGAAACCATGAACGACGGAGCTGCCAATGGTGGAATAGAATTCGCGAAACTATCTATTGAGGAAACTGCAGACGAAGGATCTCACAGAGCTACTTGCACTTACATTCGACCGCAATGCGACTCGACATCATCTGATTCCCGTGACCAAACCGATTCCGAGAGGAGCAGAGACACGGCTAGTCCTGATGAAGATGTATGTGCCCTTGTTCGGATCGTTTTCAGTGCAATGCTTTAGGGAGACCTGGTTATCATTGGCAGTAATCTTGTGAATGGAATAGATGAATACGGCATCGAGCGGGAGCCGCTTCCACTGTTGACTCAAATCGCACGTGAACAAGGCTTGGATTCCCAGAATTTTCGATGTCAGTCGTGCACACGCGCAATCGGCGTCGGTTTGAGCATTTACAAGTGAGTTTGTTTGAGTTTGTAGCCGTTGCCATTACTTTCCTCAGATTTAGGGTTTGTGCATTCGACGCAAGGTACTACTGCGAACACTGCTGGTCGCGCGATGAAAGTTTGATCCCCGCCAGGCTGATCTTGAACTGGGACACGAAGCCAAGACAGATATCACGCAGGAGCAAGACATTCATCGAATCCGTCGCTGATCGACCGTTGATTTGGCTCAACGAGATTAATCCTAAGCTGTACGCACATTCCGCGGTCATGGATAACATCAAGGTGAACTAGAATGAGTCGCACTTGAGTGATTCAAATAGTAATTGCAGCTTCTTCGAGAGAAGTTGAGTTTGGTGGCGATGTACCTGTTGAATTGCAAACAGTCGATCGTGGAGGATTTCCAGAGGCGCCTCTGGGGGAAAGATTATCTCTATCGCGAGATTCACCTCTACTCGTTTAGCGTTTGTCTCTACTCTTGAAACTCAATGGAAAACCCGCTTTCAGGACTTGATCAATTGCACGTCCGGCGTTCTCGAACGGCACTTGAATTCCCTAATCAGCTTTGCTGTTGGTCATGTGCACAACTGCGCTCTTTGTCGACAGAAAGGATTCATCTGCGAGCTTTGTCCTCACAAACAAGTCATTTACCCTTTTCAAGTCGAAACTACTAGTCGCGTAAGTGATGCTCGTTTCAATCTCACGCAATGCAATCTTGAACGTTTAGTGCGACAAATGCTTCTCAGTTTATCACAAAAAATGCTTTAAAAAGGAACCGCGGTGTCCGAAGTGCTTTCGACGCGAACAGTACACTTCCACAACTATCCACGACGATTCGCTCAGTCAGAACTACTTGACTTTGGACTAACCGCGGCATTTTCTATCAGTGCTTTCGTTTCTCTCTGTACATTTCTCACTTCTAATCATTCTTAAATAAGGGTACATCATTGCGCGGTTTGATCCAACCGGTTATCATGGAATTTTCTTTAAATTGTTCAGATCGCTTTCTGTCTCTAGACTCCTCTCTCTCTCTGTCCGTTCCTCCAAATTTGTACATAACATTTGTATGGATCGTAAGTGATATAGACCAGGTGATCATGACGCTCAAGAAGACTTCTATTTTCATTATCCTGTTGTTATGAGCTCACGCATTGACGTTACTGGACATGCGTGGAACTTTACGCCGAATTCGTGGAACGTTGCAACCATTCCATCGGACGCATCAAGTCATCAGCATGACGAATGATGCATAATCATTTGTTGGCGCTTTGTGTAAATTGTGAGTTTATGACAGGGAGAGTTTTGTAGTCGCGGCTCGCATTCGAACAGGTCACCACCGGCTAGATGGATGAAAGGAGAACCGTTGGTACATGCTGAAAATTGCAGAATGGACAGCATCTCATGAGGGATCGATGCGCTGTGATATAACGTCGCATTCACTTCGCAGGCATCTAGCAGCTGGCGCTCTCTATGCGCAAAGGGCTCTGCGCGTGCAAGGGAGATCTACATCGCCCCAAAGCTTCGCTGCGACTAAAGTGATGACTCACAGACGCATCCACGGCTCCGTCAAATCGTCCTTTGCCCTTTAATGTCCGATGGCGGCATATCACCACAAACAGTCGCTCGTGGCAGGCCGTCCTCAAAAGTTCATCTCAGCGGAATGTTGACTGAATTGTGAGAGGACGACGGTGTTTGTGTGGGCAGTCAACAAAAACAAAATCACAACTTTGGCCTTTCGTTATCATAATGCGTCCGTGGGGCATGCATGCTTTAGATAATTAGCCACTAATCGCGCCGCTCGATAGCACACCTTAATCCCCTCTGAGCCCGTTACTATGCAACTACATCCCCAAGCAGTGCGTGCCAGCCTCGTCCGAACCCACGGGGAAGGTGTTGCTTGAGCTAGCATTCATTAATTGCTCCTCGCGGAGCTTATTTTCCACTTTTATTTCCACTCCTCGCGCGCATTAGCTGTACGTATATTCCGCTTGTTCGTTCTTTCAGAAATGGAGCCGAATCCGGACAAAAAATGTGTTTCTGAATCTCCGCCTCTCAAACGGCGCTGTCCCGACCCACCGCGTGATCCGGAGCAGAGCCCTCAACGTTCTCCTAGTCTTCAACCTGAACAGACTTTTCCCATGTTCAAGATAGGTATGAAACAAAACTATTCTAACAATTTATAACGAAAACTCGTAGAAGCTCACAGTCCTCCGCCGGTCTTAAACCAACAGGACCAGCCGGTGCTCAACCGAACGAACAACAACGATATCACCCCGTTTTCGACCGATGGGAAGAGTGGCCAGAATCCGTCATCGAAGTAATCTCAGCTTGCGATGTTCATAATGAGTTAAAATAATAAACTTTTACTTAACGTGATGATCAGCCTCCTGAGAGTTCGCATACAATGAACAATTAAACAGATCAACGATGAAGTCGATACGGAGGCAAATCGGGAAAATTGCAATGAGAGACCGAGACAGAATGCTCAAAACAATCTAGCACATTTTCAATGACGGCTTTCGACGACGTCTTCGTAACTCGGAGGTTCCGGCGAATGCAGAGTTGGCGAGATCGAGACAACGCCACTAGAAACAAAGTGTTTCTTAAACCTGAGTCAATTGCTACAAAACGTACTGTTCGTAAAGGACACTGCGAGGAGAAGTCATCAGGAGGCGCTTGTATTTGCAGAGGAAGAGGTAGAAGAGGAAGTAGACGAAGAACCCAACGTTGCCAATCATCATTCCTTGGAAGGTAGCTGAATGAATCCCTCAAACGCTTTCAATTCACACATCCACTCACCTGACGAATAGTCCCGAGCTGGGAATATCAGTGTAGCAATCACATCGTAACTGCAGACGACAGCCAAACAACCGAAGATGACCGCAATGACGAGGTGGAACTGGCGAACCGCTTCTACATAGGGGAGTTTCCGCATCCCTTCTGCGTAGAACAGGTGCCAGTTCTGCGTAAGAACCGTAACACCCACAACTACTTTTATGAGGGCAGCATACACAGAGATGTGGGAAACCGCAAGCGATTGCGTTATGTAGATGGCCCCACTGAGGAAAAGTACAATAGGCATCGCAGTGTCGGTTGAAATCACGTTTCCAAAGAAGGAAACGTGAGCGTCGTTGGAGTTCGCCATGACGCTTCACTCTAAAAGACAAAAGTGAAACGTAGAGTTGATCGCCACAGCCTCGAACGCGTGAAAACAGAAATGAATATAACGAATGCAGGGACAGCCGCGGACCGAAGGATCTCCGCCACGGCAGCTCCCTCCCGATGACTTCTTGTATGACACAAGTTGGCCTCGCGTGATACTGTACAGTCATGGTGGGATTTGATCGCACTCGAAAAGTGGAAAAGAGTGAGAGAGGAAGGAGACGGATGAACGAGGAAGATATCAGTACGCTCCGTCCGGTAATGAAAAAATCGATTCCAAAAACGTCTCCTCTGTATGCTGCTTGAATAAGCAATGGCCGCCGCGATTGCATCGATTTCTGACAGACGCGGCTAAGTGCAGTTTTGACGAAAGGGCACAAGAAAAAAGGCAATGAAATTTTGTTTTTGTATCAGGAATCTGATTTCAGTGATTCTTACCGAACAAAACAACATGAGTGCGCGGCTTTAGAACAAACGTCAAAAGGTTGGCCGCCATTCGTCTCGTGTAGCTGTTTGTGTCACCCGAACACTCACTGCAAAATGTGATTTGTATTACTCACAGAGTTCCAGCAGCATTTAATGCTGGATCGCTGGAATCTGTGACTGTTGATGACTAGTGTGGTGCTGTTTGCAGTTGAAAAACTGTTCCGACTACTACATCGGTGCCACCGGGAATAACAGAATACTGCTCGCTGGAATATGCCTCGATGAGCGATATAAACTAGCCGGCATGGTGGTTTTTGTGACATCATTTCCTTGTATGCAACAGTGCGGCATCAGCAATCATAGAACTTATTTCTGTTTTCATATGAATTGAATTACGCACGGTGCGGCGCTCCGAATATAGAGAGGAACGTCGATCCAGAGAAGAAATGTCGAGCTGGCTGGAGTTTGGTTCCATTGATATCCGCTGGAAATGCTCAGGAGTTGCTCGAACTCGTTGTTATAAGACTTCTAGGATGCGAGCACCGGCCAATACGTATCACGCTCGCTTTCTGAAGTAGGATCAGTTGTCTGGTAGCTCCATTGACTGCGGTTGCCTTATTCCATCCAATCGACACTGCAAACAACTGATTTAACCGTGCACTCACAGAGCTTCGCAATTCTGCACATGCACCTTTATGCGCTTGACAATTTTCCAGATTCATTCTGTTCTTGTCCCATTGTCGCTGCGTCAGTTGGATCTGCACTAGAACTTGGTTCACATCTTGCCTTGCTCCCTATGTTTGCGATGTGCCGTCGATTGTCTACATTTTTCTAGCAATACATCCTCGAGGTCAAAACTTCCGCCCTGAGCGTCGAAATCAGATCTCGAATTGTTCATTGATCACATTCATTATGCTCGGACTTCTCCTTCGCTCACTCAGCTGATCTCACTCTGCGGCTTTCTTTTTCTCTTCACACGTGACCGTTACACTAAAATTAATGACCGCTCATCACTCAACGCAGTGCTGTTAGTGTCGCATTGCACAACGCCATCTATCAGTGCAAACTCTATCCAATTCCCCTGAATGTTGCTGCATCGCACAGAATCTCGTCTTCTCGGAAGCAGAAAACAATGGTGCATTGAGGGCGGCTGTAAAGCAGCAAATGCTAGGCGAGGCGCATGTCCTTATTAACTGATAAAAAGTCACATGTCTGCGTTCGGTGCACCATCAGCGGCTCCGTGACGTGAATGCCGTTTTTGTGGGTCATAACCGGACGATGAAAAAGCTGGGCTGGTCCCTCTCCGCGCTTGCGTTTGGCGTTTTTTGTCTTCCGCTTCATCAGCCCTTCCCTTAACGATCAATCAACAGTCCCGTGTGTATGACGCAGACAAATACAGAAGCGCCGCGCTTCTAATCGCCGGCATTCCTTTTTTGCAAATTCAGCAACTTTCCACTTACGCGTTCCAGACGTGTGCTTTGACATCGCTTATCAAAAGGGCGAGCGGGCGGCTGCGTTCATCACCGCTACCTGACAAGCAAAGCAAGTAATATGACTAACACGGCCCGCTTATCGCTCGGTGACAAAGCACTGTACTTTGTTTTTGTTTACTCATCTGGGTTGATCTCTTATCAGGGCAATCAGATGACCGAAAGTCCTTTTTACAGAGAAGAAAACCACAAGCTTCACTAGTGCTGCCTGTCAGTCATCCATTTAGAAGCAAAATCGAGACCCAGGCAGTCAATGAATTAATAGGATCACTCGAATCTGGCTGAAAACGCCAGGAAACGCTTTGTGGAAGATCCAACGCACAAGATGGCGACCATTAAATACTAGACGCAGACACATCTCGTTATTTACGAGAAGAAAACGCATTTGAAAGAAGTTCTCGATACAATTGAAATCATCCAGGCATCGGAGTTGAGACGAGACGAACGATTGGTAACAAATACTCTGTTAAAGACGGAATGCAGATCCCTGATTTAGTTCTTCTTCGTGTTGTGCCTTCTTTGTCTAAGCATTTGCAAATCCACAATTGCTACAAAAGATGGATTTGTAGGTGAGCGAGTCTGTTCAGACATCTAGATCGCTCAAGAACCGTTTCACCTGATCTTGTAGATAGTTAACAATCCCCGGTTTGAGCAGGAAACACCAGAAAAGACGATTGTCCTCAAGAGCATTCCGAACGAAAGGTCAACGAAAGGTGTCGTGTCGTAGTTTCATGAGAACTTTAGAAAAACCGATATTAAAGTCCGCGTTTTCTAATTTGAGATATGAAATAAAGCTTTTTGAATGTTCTGCTCACACGAACTTTGGCAAAAAACGGTTTTCTTCTTTGATCTCGCAAAAATCATTGACTATTATCGGCAATCAGACGATATTGCCAGCAGCGGCAGCGTTCCAGTGTGCATCCAGCAGCAGGTTGCTTTTATCAGTAGCTTGAAAGTGATTCCGTTGGCCCGTAGAGCGCTGACTTCAGCAGAATGCCTTTTTAACAACATTATCGAGCCTATCACATGGCGCAGTTGGGAAGATTCACTTTTCGCAGCGGCAGCGCAGCGATAGCGTCATTTTTTCAGAAAACGGCTAGAGATCAAATGATGAACTCGTCGATCGATCAGAATGCAGGACTCCTTATCGGAAGCTTCAAAATTCTTGCAACGCTCCCATTTCGCTACGAACAACGTCTTTATAGGATTTGGCTTTAACGTAGAAGCAGCTCATCGGATGATGACCCTTCTGGGCTCATCGGTTATGTCTGTGTGACGACCGAATCATCTGAGTGAGTAAGCGTCGTTATGTGAAGATAAGGACCCGTAATGAGCTTCTCTTCTATTGATTACATGTTTTGTTACTGCTTACAAAGCGAGTCATGTGAACCGTCTTTCGACAAATTGCCACGACGACCGACACAAAGCAGAAGACTACAAGTTAACTTCGTTGTAGTCTGTTCTGATGGCGCCAGAACCGATTTCAGATACAAACTGTTTGATTAAAAGGACAAATCGGTTTGTAGCGATGAAATGGGTTTAATCGAGAAAAATGGATTGAACTACCACAATCGTGTGGCTGTAAATCTGCTCCCGATCTTTCCCGGTGTGAGAACACGAAAAAGTTATTATACGAGCCGCAAGGAATTTATTTTCCGCAATCGCGGTCGAATCGCGCTCGCTTATCACTCACAAATGTCCTTTACCGCAGCTAACCTCCGAATTGAATTGACGTCTTTCCATGCAGCGCCTCGTTGCATCTCTCTCGCTTGAAAATGAATGAAACAACACAGCGAACAACAATCACGTTGTAAGGTCAGGTTTTTTGAACACTAAAGTTGCACTTGGCGCCTCGGTTAGCATCGCAATTCTCGCTGCATGTGGCAAAGCAAACCCGTTTGCTTCCTCGATAAATGGCACCCGGAGGAAGCGGCAGTGATTGATCGGCAACGCTTTTTACAGTCTCCTTCCAGTGCAGCTCAATCCGAGCGTTGGAAAATATGTAAGAAAAGTGGTTGCATCAGGAAAGTGAAAATGAGTTCAAACAATGAGAATTCGTCTCTAAAAAGAGGAAATTTTCAACTTTGATTTTAACGACAAGAACCCTTTGCCGATAAGAGCGATTTTAAGAATGCAACCGAAAAAAGAGATCTTTGCGCTTGTGATTTGTTTGTTTCCATTTTTCTGATCGCAAAACGCATCTGATAACGTCATCTGCAGTCATTGAACGCTGTGGTTTTAGAGGCTAAACTGTAAATATTCCAGTTCCTGCAACCAGCCGACCAAACACGTGGGGTGCGTGAACAGGTTGCGCTGGGAAGAGCGAAACGTTTCTTTCTGCAATGAAAGAATTAAACGCATGAATTTTACATCCCCTACATTCAATTATCAATTTGAACAAACTGGACAACGAGCGAACTCGTTCCGCTATTTATAGCGGCACTTGTTGCAAATAAACAAAAATGAAGACATCTCCAATGATCTCTGGCACTTTTTGACGTCAACGTGAGTGTGATCGCTTACAGAAGTTCAATAACAACTTGCAAATCAATCCGCGCGGTTACCTTTGCACCGGATAACGAAGAGATTTCCCTTTGCGTCTGTGTCGTCACATGGTGTGACTGCTCTGGTCACCTTATAATCAGCCTGCACTCTGCGGAACTGACATTTTGGCTTTTGCACGCCGGTAACAGGTACTAACTCTCCGATAGATAACGCCGCTATCAGCGGTTTCACGTTGCGATTGCGCATTGTGACGAGCGAGTGGCAGCGTCATCACTCTCACTTATGGAAAAACAAAACTAGTTCATGCAAGTTGAATACTTTGCTCGAGCGGAATCTCTGGAGATCAGCGATCTTCTCCGCGTTGTTCTCTTATTTTAGAAGAGAAAATCGATGATTGAACAAATTTGCGATTCCAAAATTTCTCGCAATGGATGAAACCATTCAGAGCGGCTTTTGGAGTTTGTGGGAGCGAGGGAGCACGGAGATTCCGAGGTTTTCTGGTGCGAACGTTTTTCTTGTGAAAAATTCGGCGCCGTGACGCAAAGCGTCGCGTAACCTGGGAGCCTCTTGTAAACACATCAAAGCATAATAAACTTGGGTTCCTTCAGTTCCCACATGATTTTTAGCGACAGTTTAGAGCCAACAACAGCAAGGATTGTCGAGATACGGTACCTCAGCGGGCCAGCGGAATGTCGATCCCCGCTTGGCAACGCACTTTCAGAGTGCATTGTCAGTAGAATCACGTAGTTCCAGACAGAAAGTTGCCCTTCCAGGAAGGATGCTTTGAAATTATATTCAGCTGGTAATTAACAGACATCAGGTCTGCTTTCTGAGAAATGCACTTCAATCCAAACCGAGAAACAACTCGTTGTTGGAAGTACAAGAGACAAGGAAGCTCTCAAGAATTTTCGAGACTTTCCCTACTACCGTACGGCATCACGATATCTGGTAGCGCATGGAGTATCTCAATTTTTCAGCTGCAGCCTGTTTTCTCGGGTTTACTGTGCTCAATGCGCTCTCGTTTCATATATCAAACCTCTTTTTTTCTTTTCAATCCATCAAATAAACCAAAGAGAGCCGCCGATCGTTCTTCGTTTCGCTTTTTTTTGTTTTCAGCAGAGTCGCAACCTTCAGCGTCTCTGTAAACTTTGCACTTCTGAAGGCAAGAGGAACACAGATTTATTCGACCTTGAATTTAGTATGCACGTCTAAAATACGAAAGTTGCGCCAGTAGAAGACAACAGCAGCTAGAGCAGCAGCTGCTGCTCCTCCGAGAGACGGAAATTCCTGTTTGCAACATGTGATTGTAGCGAGAGCAGAAATTTCTTATCGCCGTTATCTTGCAAACAAACGAACCGAATTCTGCCATTTTCACTTCTTCTGTTTTCGTAAATATTGCTTAGTTTCAATCCTTGTCATCCCTATGAAGCATGCCATAATCCCGAAGGCAAACAGCTCTGCGTAACGGCCGTATGTCTACGGATCGAAATGGCATTTAGCGGTTTTGAGCAAGGCCAGAGTTATCGTATCTCGACTGACAACAACACAAACACAAAACGTACTGTAGTTTCAGAGGATCAGCTGCAAAATGACCTGCCAATCGACACGTGTTTCTAGTCTTGCGCTTACTCTATCGACGAAGCCAAAGTAAACAAAAGTTTCTTCAGCAACTGATAACCCCTCTGGCACCGAGAACGTCGTCGCATTCGCGGTTTTGAACGAAATAGACGAACGGCGCGACGATCGCGGCGACGGCAAGCGAAGCGGAATTCCGCTTCAAGGTCGCACTCGTCAACGGCGATTTGCATTATCAAAAGTGCATAGTTAAACTGTGTCGTCGAGAAAGAAACGGCTTCTTGCGCCCGCTCGCCTTGAACACTTGAGAACGAAAAAAAGAAGTCGCCGTCGAAACCGTTTAACTTCGGACATCTCACCTTGAGCGAAGGAGCATTTGAGACAAAAAGCACTCTCTGTACCGCAGTTCCGCGAAAAACGTTCGCAAACTGGTAATGAAGAAGTGAATCTGATTGGGTCAAGAACGCAGGCAACTCCAGACCGTTTCAATGAAAAGCCTAACAAATGAGATACCGTATAATCGCATGTTTCTGTTGTTCCTTTGGATTTGAAACAGCGACCTGCGGTCTTAACCTTTTGGAGAAGGTAATTTGATTTATGAGAGACGAGTCATTGTTTTTTAAACTATTAAAATGTCACGCTTAGTAACCCCGTTCGCAGGGTGAATTTACCGTAACCAAAAAGGTCAAAAAGCATTGTTATTGATAGATCTGCGTTAATCACTTTTTCCCACCTTACGTAGAAGCACTGTTTCTGAGTCGCGACGACTTCCCACGGAAAAGAAAACGTTTTATTGAAGTGAGTCACTTGACATTAAACTCTAATTACAAGTTTGTGGACTGGAAAAACGAAAAATAGAAATTCCTTTTACACGATGCGCCTACTTTCTAGACGTGACGGTCCGGAAGAGAAAGAGCACTCATTCATGATTTCTCTGTTTGTTAAAACGCATCAAATGTGATAAACAGAATTTTCATATCCCTCAAAGCTTCACGTTTACTGGAGGAATCGTCTGAAAGAAGACAATTTAGTGACGAAGAAGAAAAGCTCCGATAAACCAATAATTCTATTGATGTTGTATTCTTTAGTCACACTTGCAGCTGCTTTTAAAAAGGTTACGACGGCTTAATTGCTAATTTTGTCCTGTCTGTCTGGTTCTACCGTAATCAAGCCTGTCGGCCACCTGCCGAATTAAACGGGTTGCTCGCAATTAAAGGATGCCCGGAATGGAATGTTTCCACTCGAATTACCTCGCACAAATGCGGTCGGATCTTTTGAATTTTGAAGAATTATCAAACAAAACTGATTAGTCGGTGTGTGGGCCGCCGACGCCGACACGAAGCAGTCGGAAAGCGTAGGTTGCGTCCCACTCAGTCGCCTTCCGCGACTTTCAAAGCAGATGTCTCGCCGGATATTCGATTCTCTCGGCCGGTAGCTAAGGAGTTCAGTTCAGAGTAAAAAAGCGCAAAATTAGCTCGCAGATTGCTCCACTGTCGATGTAGTTTGCTTGTATGGAAGCAGCAAGAGCGACTTTGATTGAATTGCTGTACTGCGTCCCCAACATGGAAATCCACTTGTTTTGGGAATTGACCGCAAAGAGGACGATTTCACGGCCGATGAGGAGCACAAAAGGGATGTGCCGAGTGTTTCTCCATCAGCTCCCCACAAAGGAGTTGACAGAGCCTCTTGTCGACGTCATTGTCACGATAAGATAAGAACGCATGGCTTACAAACCCTCGGAGGTGATAGCAATGATGCTGAAACTGCGCTAAAACTCCGAAGGCGTCTGAAGTCTACCTTGAAGCATTAGAGCTTTCTGTAAAGCGTTCAATTTCTTCAATTACTACGGTGGGTAAGCAGCTGCCGCATAATTCCAGAGGTGTTCATAAATCCTTCAATAGGTGTTTTTGATTGCGAAGCGTCACTGCAAGCTTCAAATTTATCATCTGTGGATCTCGTGCAGCGGGATTGAGTCTTTAAATGTTAAGAATCTGTTCACGGGAGTAAAACGAAAGATTGGTTGCTAATCGGTCGTCTGATTTCGCAAATCTCCAGCCGCTACCTTTGTCCAAGTCGCGTTTCATTCAACTTTGCCTTCATTTTGCCGCTCAAGAGCATGTGTCTACCGCTGTGCGCCTCAAGAGTGATCAGAATTTTGTTTTATTTACATCTTTTTACAGTGTTTCTATGTACAAACAAAGATCAAATAAATACAAATATGCACACTATTTACAGAATAAACGGTCTATTTACAAGATGCGTTGAAGATCCAGTTGTTGCTTCAGCGGCAGTGGGAATTGTACTGCTTGAGCCTACTACGAGATCGTTTTTTATGACAAATAAATAGAGCGGAAGTTACAAATCGAATGAGATATTGCAAAGAGGAAGAGGAAAAGAGATTTGAGAAATGGGAAATTAGGTTCTGAGGTTACGGTATGTACACTGGTCGACAGGTATGGCGTTAACGGCGATGACGGGACGGCGGCACTGGGCGGCACGGTTGGAACGGTGGATCTTCTGATTCGTGAGAAGGACTCGGAATGTCGGCGATTCAGCGAGAACGATGCTTGTAGGCCGAGCGAAAGGACAGCGGATGGTCAGGAAAGTGGAGCGGTGCAGCTTTGAGACCGCCGGATTCTACCGGTGGGGTCTCTGGCTCTGGCTGAGACGGGTGAAGTTGAAGCGAGGAAGACGAGTGGTCCTCTTGAGCTCGTGAGTGAGCATGTTGACGTCTTCGACTGACATGACGATGTGGATCATGGTTGCTGAGGGTACGGTAGGCGAACGAGGAAGAACTGCTGGCTTGGAGCGGGATTGAGTGACAGTTCGCAACAGAAAACCGCTGCGAGAATATGAGAGCGTTGATGACAACTGATAGTGCCTTCGGTGTCGGGGCTGAATTTATAGGGGCGGCGACCGACAGTGGCCGCTAGCGCAGTTCGAACAGTGGGAGTGAACGAGGGGAGGGGCATGAGCGGTTGTCGCCGCCCATCGCATGTGGTCAACGTCGACATCGAAGGAATTTCTTCGCCCAACCGTCGATTTGCACAAAAATGGTTGCCCTCGGCAACTGCCCGACGACCACCCACCCGGGTGAGAGCGCAGGTCTGGGTTCCCCTTCCCTGCGCTCTCTGCAATCACGTCATGTGGGTGGGCGACTGTCATCTGATGCAACAACCTCCTGCTGCACTTTATCAACAAATACACGTGGCGCTCGGCCGTCGCAA